>OU744726.1:70342975-70942975 GCA_916613615.1 Steromphala cineraria | reverse complement strand
GCCTAATTCAACACTTTATATTAGAGACTAGACTTTATCATCCAAAACTGTGTTCCACAGGAGATGTCGCTTGTGGAAGATCAAGTGATATCTCCTACGAGATATCACTTGGACAGTAGATTTTGAAGAATGCCCTGTCAACAGAAGGGACATGACATCACAAACGTTTTGCATCATCAGAAATGACGTCACAATGCTTTGACGTCATAAATACAATGACGTCACGAAACAACATGACGACATAGTGCTATGACATCACTGGTTTAGGAGTTTTAGAGCTATGCAGTGTTCACAGATGTACATTTTTCATGCAAATGTGATGAAAAATGATTTTGGATGATAAATAGAATCTCACCCCGTGTCTTCTGATATCAAATATATCAACACTCGTTGATAAAAGTAAAATATCCTCGACAAGCCTCGGATACTTGTTTCTTTTATCAACTTGTGGTGATATATTTGATATCAGAAGACACTTGGGTGAGATTCTCTATATCCCAAACATGAGTTATGAGGAATTGTTACTTCACACATGGACATTTGGTGATCCCTTGTAAGACCCGTGCCAGTTATATTCGTGCGGTGGCGTGTTTTCAATAGACTTGCATGTTAAATAGGTGTAGCATAAATAATTTTCATTAAAAATGTTCTTGTTCATTGAAAAACATTGCAGGTTTGATTAAAATCATCACTGCTTGAAGTTAATAATTACTGTTTATCCGATGAACCTTTTATGTAATGTCGCAAGATTTACCGATGCATGTATAAAAATTGGAAACGTGTCCCATAGAGTACCTTTATAAACTTGATCACAACTATGAACATTATTTGATTAGATTGCTATAATTCTTAAGATAATAGATGAAAGATTAAGCAGAAATTATGAGGTTGTAGCCGAGATGATTCGTTAGAAATGTGCAAAATTTGTAGAGAATCCGACGGAAAATATACGGCATGGAAATTATTCATGCTACACTATTTTAACTTGCAAGTCTATGGAAATACCGTCAGTGTCCGAATACAACCTGCATGTTCTGTATCTAATTGACGTCTAAACAAAGTCCATGATATTTGCATTAAGATTCAATGGAGGTGAACAAACTTAAGGCAGCTATGTTTTTGTGCGCACGACATCTTGGTTTGTGTAAAATCTTGATATGCTCAAATCATAACGACAAACTGTTGTTGTGTCTTTATGATGAACTAAATAAATCGTGATGTGCAAATAACAGTGCCAATACTGTCATTAAATACCGAAGTTACAAATACAATATTACTGCCCCAAAACTACCTGAAAGTGCAATTTTCAATTGTGTTGTGCAATTTTATTAAACTGCTATACGATCACAATGTTGATGTGCAATTTAAGTACACGTTGAAATACATTTAAAATATTGCTGCACGATAATATTATACTGTGAAATACAATGTTGTCAATCTTATAATACTGTTCGAAAGGTAATTAATCTTGCTGTGCAATATCATTATACAGTAAAAAGCAATTTCATGCCTGAACAATGTTGCTGTGCATTTTACTTGCAAATAATTACAATAAATTATAAATATTCGTAATTTTTCTGTGTATTTTCACCATAATGTTTATAATGATTATTTACCAATTCATCTGATTGTGCTTGAATGTAGTGTTGCTGTGTTCAAACTTCTTTGAGGGAACACGACTATCTCTGTTATACAGGCATACTAAACTTCCCTAGTATATTATCGTGAAAATGCCATCTAAACATTAACGTACCAAGCCAATGCAGACACTTACCTGCTGTTGCGACGACTGGCCATGTTAAAATCGCTCTGGTGTGAGTAAGATGTATAACAGTGCATTTTCTTTCCAACGTAAGAAAACTTTAAAGACGGAGAACCGCTCCTTTTTCTTAGTTTGATTTATATAATTATCTTAAAACGAGGGCCAATGAAACGTCTTCACGTACTCGGATTGAAATTTGTGTCATTTGAATTTAAATGTTCGATGTGGGTAAATGTAAAATCCGCTAATTATTAAAAAAAATAATTTCCGACTACCAATCATACATACATCATAATATCTATTGGTAGCAGTAGCCAATGCGTAGGCTATGACACAAGCACTAACTGAATGACATGCTACCGCTAATGTCAAGCTGAAGACGAGGATGGTGATAATGCAAGACTGCATTCTTATCTCATTACTGAAACTGGTTAGTGTGGGAATCACGACCTGCCATCGTGGTTTATCTGTTAAAAGATCTAACACTGCGATGACTTTGTGACCGCATGTTAGTAATAAAACCAATCCGTCTGTGTATTTGTGAACTGAAGAATAAGCGTCTTTAAGATGTGTCCAGTGTTTATGCTATGATTTAAATGTGGTAAAACGTTTTTAGAATAAATCATATTCGTACTGTACGGAATCTCTAATGATTAATGCAATATTAAAAAACATCGTATCTGTTTAGTTTATATTTACTGCTTTGAATATTTGAAAGGAAATCAAAGATAGAAGTTTGAAGTGCTACATCAACATATTTGTTCGAATCTTGAACTTATTCCATCTTTAAAAACTTGATTGCAATTGTAAGTTGGAAAAACATTCAAAAGGCTAATAATGATAATGGAGAAGTTTAGATTTATGTGTACTATTAAAGCGCTCATTGGACTTTGTTCCTTCTGTTTGTAGAATCTTGGTGTTAAATCATTTTGTACCATTTATAAATGTAAAAAGCAATCTCATTTAAGGAGTGGAAACCTTCAGTTAACGCACGACGTGAACCCAATGCCCTGTTCTAGGTCCTCATATCCTCATTGCTGGCTTCCACGTCAAGCCACACCACAGGGCAAAAGCTCTTGTCACTACATTGCAGTATTCTAATCTGACGAAACAACTTTAAACGGTCTGATGCTGAAAAAATCCAAGGATTTATTCTTTAAGGTTTCCTAATGAAATAACTTACTCTAGGAATTCAGTTATAAGTTTATTTTCATATCTTCCTACTTCAATTAGGATGTTTACTACATTATTTGGCGTCTAATGGTAGTAAAAATACGTACAAAAAATATTGTGCATATAACTTTATTCAGTTTTGTCCATGAATAAACAAATTCAAACATGCAAGATAATATAATATACGTAAAACATATGGTAATATGTAAATATGTATTTGTCCAAGAAATCCGAAAAACTTTGAAGGTAGTTCTAAAGTCATTTGTTCATTGTCTAACGATGTTCATGTTAATCCTCAAACCCCATTAACTAGAGGATGTGGTTGGACCTTAAAATGCCATTTAATAAGCTTGTTAATCTAAAAATATATAAGAATTATTATAACTAAACTAACACTGAAGCATGAGATAAAACAAATTGTCGAGTCATTGCCTAGTTACTGTCGACTGAACTGTCAAGAAGCCCTGTCCTAATTAACCTGGTGCATGTCTACTCCTCTGAACTCGTAGATCTATGGTATTCGTCATCCGCAATTACCTCCGAGATTGCCTCAAACCACTAGAAAGGTCACGTGGTTCTACGTTTTTCATTTTAATTTAAAAAGTTTCACAAATACATTAAATAAAAGTTATTATTTTCGCTCCGTAAATATTGTATCAGCGTTCTATTTTTAAAGATAATTAGATTATTAGATTACAAAATGATTAGACATTTATCCCGGTTGTTGAATATACAAGGTTAAGTTATAGATAAAACGTGATATGTAGGTGTTATACAAGGGTATATTTTTTCCGCAAAATGCCATAGGCTTATAGTAGGAAGAAATATGTTGCGACTTTCTTGAAAAAATAGTTTGCAATGTATTTCTTTAAATATTCCTATTAATCTTTTTGAACGAAATTGTTTTGACGAAAAAGATTGCAAAATGCAATTCATGCTGAAGTTATAATTCGTAATATTCTTTCTTAAAGTGTTGAGCATTGTAACTCATATTTTAGTTTACTTTAATGTTGATTGATTCGACAATGGTTATGCCATATTAACAAAACCCAATCTAATTCAAGTTTTAAAGAATGGTTAAAACGAAGATTAATCTTATTCACAGTAAAGCGGCAAAGAACACGTATGTTCTTCCTCAAACATAATGAAATATCATTTTTAAAAGACTTAAGACATCTAAGGTCTTTACAAAAAAACTTAACTCATTCATTCTGAAAATGAACTCAGCGAACTGTGTGAAACACTTAATTAATTAAATAGTTAATTCAATAACCTGTCTGCCACAAAACGTAAAATAAAAGTAAAATACTTACAGTTAAAGATCAAATTAATTAGAAATTACTTCTGGATGAAACGTTGACCCCAGCTGAGGTGGTTGTCCTGAAGCGCAGAGTTAGCGAATGTCCTACCTGGCTTCGAGAGTCACACAGCGTGACAGGTGACCTGATTCAGGTCACTGCCTAGACAGGTGACGTTTATCATCTTAATTCTGTCCTGCGGAGACTACCGTGAGTGACATGTACGAATATTTTTGCATCTTAAGATGATAGATTACTGGAACATTTACACAAAAATCGGTCGTGAGTTTCTGAGGTTCGTTACCTGTTCTCAAATGAAGACGATTTCTTGCATTCAGCCTTTTAGATATATTCTTGGACTGACGAATAAAGATCAATGTTTGCATACCTCAAGGTCTCTCTTTGGGATATGCTCTAAATGTTGAATATGATGTCGTTTTGTATGCAAGGTTAATTATAACAGAATAACATAACTAAAACAATGGTTATCCCCATGGTAATGCATATGCTTTAAGTTATTCAAATGTTATACAGCCTGCGTTCCTAAAGTTTGTTCACTTGCGTGTGTATCTTTGTCTCTCCATCGAGTACGTCAGATGTCTCATGACGTCAGGTGATATTTGCCACTCGCCTCTTAGAGCATTTTTCATCTCATTTATTGTCACATAGGGTCGCTGGAGTTTCCTTACTTGTAATCCCACAGTTGTTCTATTGGGTTCATTTCCGGAGAACAGGTAGGCCATGGCAGACGTTGAACATTGTGACGTCCATCGTTGTCTCTCACGTAAAACTGTGTGTTGACTGATGTTATGTCCTGGAGCTGTTGCCGCCGCTTTTAACGCCGCAGTAACGAGTATGGCCTACCTTTGATCATGCCTGTTTGCTGATGTCGTTGGGGGAGTTTAGCTACCGTTAATGCCGTGCACCCGAACCTTCTTCCAATCTGGACCTGTTTTGCACCCATCTCTCGAATACTGACAGCTCGTTCTAGCTCGCCTCCTCGCATTTCGTTATTGTTCTTCCATCAGCTATATTTCCGTCCTCTTCAATGTGCATATTTATACTCTATTTCAGCAGGTTCTTTAAGACCTAATGACTTTAATGTCATACCTGATTCCGATAAAACGAAAAGAAATTCTAGTCGTGCGCGACAAATACAGCTTTCAAGGTTATATTTGGGAAACGCAATTGTGAGATGGCAACAGCGATTGACTCGCCTTCATGTCGACAACTAGGATTTAGCAGATTGCGTCTCAGTCACTGTGGTAAATCGTCTCATTTTAATGAAGTTTGATCCGATTTTATCAAGGTTGGCTGCAAAATATTGCTTAAATACAACGAATACAATAACATTTCTTTAAATTATCAAAATTCACTACATTTTAAATATGGATACTCAAACAACATTAACAGACGCATTTTCAAGGAATCCATTGAATTAATATCTCACACATTAGACACCATCTTAAATGCGTCTAAAACAAGTCTTTTTTGCGAAACTGTTATATATTCTAAGGTAATTACTGATAATCCGTCTTGCTTTTGGCCTATATCACTGTCATCTCCAAGCATAAACGTGCCTGTCCTTCACTTTAGACGTTGTGCACCTCGCCAACACACTTACTTACAACAAATATTTGTCACAAAGGTGACAAGATCCCCCGCCGCAAATTGATGTTAACAAAAGCATAATGTATACATAGACACACTTGTCTTCACTTGTCATACTAATGTGGCAGACAGTTGTTTATATGTATTTTATAATAAAGTTGTTATTCATTTAAAGTCTTTCTGTATTATTGATATGTTTTAAGTTGCAGGTTATTACTTTCCAGTTGTTCTGGGAATAGTATCATTAGGTTAGCTTTACTTATGCATTGGGTCAGTCCATCTATAAATATAAGGGAGGTTGGGTTATGTCATTTTACTATCATCTATCATGCTTCAATTAACCCAATCTGTCCTCTCATTGGCTGATTTGAATCCATTTTGAATAACTTCTAATATAAATCATCTTCTTCATTTATAACATTTTAAACTCAAGTAATCTTTTATTTCTATCTTCTCTTTGTATGAATGTATTCTGAGTGAATGTTTAATGAGGTGAGTGAAAGATTATTTGATGAAACTTAAATGTGTGAATAATTCATTCATTGTAGTTCTTATGATTTTTATATGCACTAGTCATCATGTCTATAAGGTACATAAATAGCATTTTATTTATGATACTATTCTTGTATTTAGGACATCATGATGATTTGAGGTACCTAACGTGGTTATGGATTGATCACCACGGAACCACATTCAGGGTATGCTATATTTGCATATTATATATTTTATCATGGTTTGTATATATTTCCAATGATGCTATCAAGGGCATTATGACATGTTCTGACTGTTGATAATAATTATCACAATGTGATAATTAGTTGATGTTAATATTATATATCTGTGTGTGTTTAGTTCACTATTTATGTATTGTGAACTGGAGCTAATCATGAATTATCTCCCTTGCTTGGTATGTGCCATATGAAGCACCTATTATTAAGCTAATGTTTTTATCGAGTAATTATGTAATTGGTAAGGTATAACTTATCAGTAATCATACAGTGTAATATATCTTTGTGATGTTTAGTTGCATAATATCATATATTGTGTAATGATGTTTTGATGAGTGAACAATATATTTTATGTACGTTTATGCAATGTTGTGATAGATTTTATATTGTATGCAATTGTGTTTATAGATGGGTGTAATATATCCATCATGTACTACCAGAGTACGAGTGGAATAAATCCTCGCACCCCGTGACCCCTTGTTGGTTGTTGCTTCTTGCCCCGGCAAGACCCGGTTACACTAACACATGTCATTTAGAGCACAACAAATCGACTGGTCCCTGGGTCTTCCAAAAGAGAAGCCTTGTGCTAAAAAAGAAGAGAATATAGAGAACAGTTCTTAACATATCAGCCTCATAAAAAGCTTTAAATGCATAATGGCTTCACTGTGACTTGAAAATAATGTGAAAGTCACCAAAACCAAATTGGCCCGATGTCTACCTAAATAGATTTATAAAAGAATCCAGGGAATGATTCTTGAGATATCACACTAGCAAGCTTAACATGCAGGTGAATTGATGATAAATCAAAAGTTCTGTTGTGACCTTGAAAACAATGTGAAGTCCATCAAAATTAGCTTTGTCCTGCGCCTTCCCAATAAGATGCTTTGTGTAAATTATGAAGAGAATCCAGTTAATGGTTCTTGATATATCCTGCTGACAAGCCTAAAATGCAGGTTTCAATGTTTAAATTTTAAAAGCCTCGTTGTGACCTTAAAAATGATGTGAAGGTCACCAAAATGAACTGGGCCTGGCGCCTTCCAAATAAGATGCTGTGTGTGAATTATGAAGAGTGTCCAGTTAATGGTTCTTGAGATATCCCGCTCACAAGCTTAAAATGCAGGGTTTAATGCGGAAATTCTCAAAGCCTCGCTGTGACCTTGAAAATAATGTGAAGGTCACCAAAATCAACTCGGCCTGACGCCTTCCCAATAAGATGTTTTGTGTAAATTATGAAGAGTATCCAGTTAATGGTTCTGGAAATATCCCGCCGACAAGCCTAAAATGCAAGTTTCAGTACTGAAACTTTCAAAGCCTCGCTGTGACCTTGACAATAATGTGAAGGTCACCAAAATCGACTGGGCCCGGTGCCTTCCCAGTAAGATGTTTTGTGTAAATTATGTAGATAATCCGGTTAATGGTTCTTAAGATATCCCGCTGACAAGCCTAAAATGCAGGTTTCAATGTTGAAATTTTCAAAGCTCGCTGTGACCTTGAAAATAACGTGAAGGTCACCACAATCGACTGGGGCCGGTGCCTTCCCAGTAAGATGCTTTGTGTAAATTATGAAGAGTATCCAGTTAATGGTTCTTGAGATATCCCGCTCACAAGCTTAAAATGCAGGGTTTAATGTAAATTATGAAGATAATCCAGTGAATAGTCCTTGAAATATCCTGCTGAAAAGCCTTAAATGCAGGTTTCAATGCTGAAACTTTCAAAGCCTCGTTGTGACCTTGAAAATGATGTGAAGGTCACCAAAATCAACTGGGCCTTGCGCCTTCCATATAAGATGATTTGTGTAAATTATGAAGAGTATCCAGTTAATGGTTCTGGAAATATCCCGCCGACCAGCCTTAAATGCAGGTTTCAATGCTGAAACTTTCAAAGCCTCGCTGTGACCTTGACAATAATGTGAAGGTCACCAAAATCGACTGGGCCTGGTGCCTTCCCAGTAAGATGTTTTGTGTAAATTATGAAGAGAATCCAGTTAATGGTTCTTGATATATCCTGCTGACAAGCCTAAAATGCAGGTTTCAATGTTGAAATTTTCCAAGCTCGCTGTGACCTTGAAAATAACGTGAAGGTCACCACAATCGACTGGGGCCGGCGCCTTCCCGATAAGATGTTTTGTGTAAATTATGAAGAGTATCCAGTTAATGGTTCTTGAGATATTCTGCTGACAAGCTTAAAATGCAGGGTTTAATGCGGAAATTCTCAAAGCCTCGCTGTGACCTTGAAAATAATGTGAAGGTCACCATAATCGACTGGGCCTGGCGCCTTCCCAATAAGTTGCACTGTGTAAGTTATGAAGAGAATCCAGTCAATGGTTCTTGAGATATCCCGCTGACAAGGGTAAAATTTCAAAGTCTCGTTATGACCTTGAAATGAAGGTCAAGGTCATGAACCTCAATAGGGACCTTACTCTCATGGTGATGAAGCTACATACAATGAAAAGAATCTGGTCAATAGTTTATGAGATATTCGATTTCATTCTGTACGTACGTATGTACGTACGTACGGACGGACGGACGCTGCCCAATACTATATCCCCCGCTTCGCGCTAAACGCGTGGCGGGGGATACAAATTAAGAAAGAAATAATGACAGTCAAATGTCCTTTTTGATTTAGCACAACGGTCTTAAAACAAGCAGATATTTAAAAACGATATTTTTCCTCTGTATATAAACCAGAAATTAGCAGTGTTGACTGCTTATTAATACCATGTGGAAGTGAACTATAAACAACATCAAAGCACGAAATAGGGTTATAAGTTGAATGCCTTCTGTCGTGTCCAGAAACTAGGTTACAGAGAGTGACAGATCATTAATCAAGCTCCAGCTTAAGTATATATCAACGGGTTTCATGAATGAGTAGTTAATCAAGGTGATGCGGATGTGGCATAGATTTACCTGTGACTTGTTGTTTGAAAACTGACCAAGGAATACTTTCAAACATGAAACAAAAAATTTCCTAATGAAGACGACGAAGAATGTCAAATGTACTGTATTAATATATTCTTTTACATTAATTTTTATTCTTTTTGACAAATGTTCCTTAATTCAAAGTACAGAACGCGAGGTCAATGGGATTTACATTGCAGCACTCAGGAGTTAAAGCATGACTCCATACCCATATATCCCCTGATGAGGATGAGAATTCAGAACAGTGTGACTTAAATGAACCGCTCGGAATGCCAACCAGCTGCATACCAAAAGTTTGTTCACCTGCTTTGGGTTTCGTTTTGACGTTCACAAAATAACCCCAGGACCACTTACAGAAGATCATCAATTGTTCATGTGTAAAATAACCATCCCCCAACAATATTTCGGGATCGTCTTGTCACTGGTGCTGAATGTCGATATTTTTCAATGTAAAATAGACAGATGGGGTCATATTTGTGAAATTCAAATTTTCTTAAAATTTCGATTTAAATTATCCATGTAAATTTTGTAGGGAAAATATCATCCCAGTTACGTTGCCTTAGCGCATAAGAACCCATATGAATAAGATCTAATGCTGTTGATTACCTATGAAGGATTTTGTAGAGCAAAATAGAAATCAGTGTTTTCGAAATGTTGACCCCTGGTCACTTCAATGACTTACAAAAGTTGTTACAACTATCTGCTTGGTATGACATACGAATATGTCAACGCAAACTGAATCTTAACTTATGCAGTGAAATTTCATCATTATCGGTTTCGTTTTCACAATGATATGATGTCTCAAAGACGTTACAAATTGCATGATGATATTAGCACTAGAATACGAAGGAAGGTGAACAAACTTAAGATACACTGCTGTAATGTACATCTCATGTCTCGCTACCGCTGTCTCTAATCTCGCAAGCAGACCTCTATAAGATTTGCACTAGAAACATTGCTAGATAACAGTGTTAGGAGTTCAAAATAATTTGGCTGAAAACGAACATGGTTTAAAGAGTGTTGAGTAATCAGTCGTCAGTGATATCAGGGTATGTGTTTTGAGCTTTACGCGGAGACATGTTTGTAGTAGAGTGCTTGAGATATGTTTGCGTGTTAACCTGAATCATTGAATAAAAACCATTTCCCTTATCATTGAAACTAATTTTGATTGGCAATGAATCATCTGGAAGCCATGGAGATTAATATTGACAGGTAGAGGCACCAGGTGATTGATGCATCGTGCAAAGGATAATTACAGCGGAAATAAATCAACATAACTAGTCCTTAGTTGACAAAAGAGTCTAATATAAATACACTTTTCACATAGGGTGACACAATTCCATCGGGCAGTGCAAATGCAAAATGTTAAAATAATGAATATTTCTTTAGCTCACTCTTCGTGCTGGTATGATATTTCTTATCAATGAAAGATGTTTTGTTAAATGAACCTGTCTAACCTTTGATATTATACTTCAAGATATTCACTATTTGACGCTAATGAGAATATCTTTCATTGTGATTGATATTGTGCACTAGTTGAAGAAGTTTCTCATTTTATTTAGGGGAAATATCATGCTAGGTCATTCACCTTCGATGTGACATTGGAGAACTTAACTGCAAAAGTAATTCGACACGTAAATGTATCTTTTTATTGAAGTAAACATTAAAAATACTTTATATAACAAAATGAAATAAATAAGAAAACACAATTAAACGTGAATCTCGAATTTGTAAAGGAGGAGAGTCATGTTTTCAAAACATACAGCTCAGAAGTCAGAATTAAATATTGAGCCAGTCAACCTGACTAAATCTGGATCAACAGGTTCATACTACTGATCTTCAATTGATAATCATTTAATACAACCAAAATACAATCATCAAGGTGATATTTTCTTTATAAGCAAAAAAATATATACACTCAGGGGCAAAATAAACGATACCAACTTTTCAAAAGAGTACAAACAAAATCCTGTTGTAAATGAAATGCGACTACGAGCATCATCAGTTGTGAAGAAGTACTCACAATTTCAAACATCAAAGTATAATACTTATAATTGTATGACTGTTCAAATACACGAGGGGTCAAAAAACAACTTTTTCGATGTTATATTGGTCATAATCTTTGGAATTGGAATAAAATAATTATGAAATTTAAAAATCTACAAAATCTAAGATGTTATCAATATAATAACCCTTGTAGAAGTTAATTTGTTCACGCAATTTGCCTGTATTTTGGCTTAAAAACAAAAAAGGGCCATTTTAACTATCCTATCTCGTCTAGTTAAGGAGATTTTTTAACAGCGTTTTTTGAAAGGCTTGTATTTCAAAAGCGTTCACAGATATAGCTCTGAAATTAAAAACTAGCTCTTGAATACATGAATTAACCCTGTTTCAGCCGTGACTATCAATCGTAGATTAACCTATCATGCATTTGATATGGTATCGTTTCTTTTGCCCCTGAGTGTATTTGCTTTGGAGAATGCTTCAGTCGGCACGTTATAATTGAGAACTGGACATAAGGTATCATACGTCCCTTCGGGTCACGCGATTTTGGAACTGCTTGTGACTCATAATTTGATTGATAAATTCGTGGTGTCGTTATTTGGACACGAAAGGACATTGGGACAGCCTTTCATGCAGGTCAATGTAAGATCGACAGTATTAACAAATGAGGATCTTAAAATATGCATGAACCCTGTGTCACTTTAATTAAAACATTTTTTTTTCTGAGGTCAGAGGCCTCGCTGTTGATCGGTTTTGCCGGCAAGGGTCCCTTTTACGGCCCCGTATGAAGAAGTACTCAAATAAAACAGGCAGTGAGGTACGAATGATGTTTCTCTTGAACGATATTGACTAACGTACGGACAAATGCATTCTATCCCCACAGAGGCAGATAAAGTCATGAAATGTTGATACAGCCTCTGTGTTTATTACGCCGAAATCCGTGGGTTCCGGCAGTTTCACCTGGCGGAAGCAATTTGCACCACAATCCATTTGAATTTCCTTATCATGACGCTGTGTGACAACCTTATTATCGCATGGAAAGGGTGGTTCATATCACAATGCCTTTGCTAGTAGTCAAAATGATGATTTAAGAACAGCGTCGCTGATTGCACAACTAACTTTGATTGCCTCCAATCGGGCTGTATCAACATTTCTTGACTTGATCTGCCACTGTGGGGAGAGAATGGGACCAATGATAAACACGTCTCGTCATTTTAGAAGCAATATCGATAATTGATTAAGAAAAATGTGAAACGAACAATATTATATGCTTAATTATTTTTGTGTATCGTTAATGTTATTACCTTTGATATCAATTTCAAACGGAAGAACCAAACTTTGTGTCTAAAAACCTTTGTACATAGAAGTGCCTCCAACAACGAAACTTTTGTTTGATAATGACACTAACTCAATACGTGCGTTTGATTCCAATACTGAAATCCAAATCGATTTCTCATTTATACAAGACAAAAGCAATCATGCTAAATGATGTTCTTTTAAAACCTCTGATATAATTGACAGCAAATAAGCAAACTTAATGAATTTTCTGAAAATAACATTTTTATTTTCCAAGTTGAGATATACGAGACTTAAACAACATGTTGTCAGCTTTCTGACACTAACGATTCTGAAAGCAGCATTTTAGATGGTTTTAAAAACACCGTTGTGCTATCCTCTAAATATTATACGAGCGATTCTATCACTGCTCGAATGAAACAAAAACTAGACGTAGCCATTTTTAATTTATCTGAAAAATATTTGGACCGTCCGCTGTTTTGGATTTTTTGCACTAAACATTGATAATTTTATTCTATTTTTAAATTTCACGGGCACTAAAAAAAAGCAACATCAATAGCCTCACCCTAAGAAAGGAAGACAACGATCTGGGAACAAATGTCATTTTTACAATGAAATAATAGTTTCAATAGTAGCAGCACGCATCATAGGCTTTATTTGTTTGATCAACATTCAGTGATTGATTAAAATGCCATGCAATTTTTCCTCTATACGGGAAACTTACATCCGCGGGAAGTCGGCTTAAGTAATGAAATTTTTAACCCTTTTAAGGAAATATATTTGACACGAATGTTCATTACAGAAAAAAAATCGAAAACCATGTGCATTTCATATAAATAGGCAAAGGCGAGTTTTATAGTCGCAATGAATAACCTTGTGGTCAGAACGTAAGCTTAGGTTGCTTCTAAGGTTAGTTAACATCTACATCAGTACTCATATATTGCATTAGTATTTCATCTTTTAAAGTAAATGGCGTGTACATCTTTGTAAGATGAGAAAACTAAAACATTTCACCAGACCAGCTTGCGGTTTCATAAAGTATCCAGTCTCTAATGGAGAATGTTAAGAGGTTACTGCAAAGAAAAGACGTAAATTATACACCCTTCCACTGTTTCTATATCCGATTCTAAAAGGATGGTGTCTATTCTTTCTGGATATAACTCTTCTATTTATCCCTAGGGTAAAATATGAAGATATTGTGTGTAATGCTTTGCAATGTATCGTTCGGAAAGTATATATGCTGTCAAGTGTACATGTGAAATGTAATTCTAACTGAAAGTTTCACTAAGTACTCGTAAATACTTATCAAAGAGATAACCATAACCATAACATTTATTTACTTCCGGGGTTAAGCATATATGCTATTTAAGAATCAAACGGAAACTCTTAATACTACAAAGGTGAGCTGAAAGTCGAACATTTGGATTGAAAGTGGCATACTATCAAAGCGTATTCTTGTCTGTCAAAGTTGACGTCTTTTCAGATGATACATTTGCTTACTGAACTACATTTTCTGAGAATTTAGAGTATAAAAACAAATATCATGCAAAAGTTTTGTTGTTGAGATAAATGGTTTTCAAAACAGTTAAATATAGAGCAAAATAATCATGGTTAAAACATCTGTCTTGTGTATGAAGATAATATATGAATCCAACATAATATCACGTTACGTTTACCTGGGTAAAATGTCTTGGTGACGTTCTGACCTTGAACTGAAGGTCAAGTTCAAAACATTATTGGCGAAATGTGTACATCTATATGAAGTTTAACCGTAGTTTAAAATGTAGTCTTGTAAGTTTCTAAAAGTGTCAAGAATATGAATGCAATCTATCAATATAACCGTTATTCGTACTACTATTAATACAAAGTTTATGTAGTTGACGTCAGGCCATAAGCCTACAACGCAGGTTCACAGACCGAGGTATGTTGCATGCATAATATCTCCAGATAATCCGCTGAAGGTGTACTATACATAAGGAATCATTAGTGCATCAATGAGTCTTTACATTGTGTATTTATAAAAAGATAAATTGTTAACAATATTCACACATTGACCGGTATAAGGTTAGAGGCGATTTGAAGATCATCAAAACCTAGTATTGGCTGTTTTGGAAATTTTGGGACTTACAAAATTCTAATGAAGCACCATTGTAAACAAAATATCGTGAATTCAATGGGCATTTTGATGCCAAGATATTTTACACTTAACGTAAGGTGAAATGAGTTGTTCTTAACATACCTTAAATCTCAGATATTGATATTTACACGAATACTCGGCAGCCTTAATGTAGAAAAAAACTATACATTTGATATTAAGTTGCAAGATATTAGGTTAAGTATAAGTTATTTATCACGGACAAGATACAAAGTAATATCGACAAGATACAAATATATAGTATTATATGGGTATTTTCATATCACATTCTGTATCAGCCCGAGACCCCAATATAGGCCCGAGAGCTTTAGCTGGAGGGCTGATATTGGTCGAGGGCTGATACAGACTGTGATATGAAAATACCCATTTTATACTATTTTTATCATATATACTTACCAAACAAACAACGGAAATAATTGCTACAATTTAAAATTTGAATTCATATCATTAGAATCTAATTTGAGTATCCACTTGCTAAATGGTAAGTGACAAAAAACCGATAGTCAAAGCTCCTGAACATACACCTCTTGCGACTATTTAGTTTTTTTTTCTCTCTAGATATTTTCCAAACTAGAAAGTTAGATTGAATCAAACTGACAAATCTTATCTGCCAGTGACGGCAGCGTTTTCTTCGCGATGTCGGCCATGTTCAAACGTCAGCTGTACAAAGGGAGACAACTCTTAATTCCTCGCGACTTCGATCTATTTTTCGCATGCGTTGCTTAGGGTTCCAGGTTCAAGTCCCTTGACGACGGGCTGATACAGGTTTTTGCCCTTGACGACGGGCTGATACAGGTTATCTGCCCTGCGGGCTGATACAGGGTGCTTGACGGAGGGTGTATCGTGCATTCAAAATCTCTGTATTTATAACCAAGTATATGATAAAAGGTAATATCGACAAGATACAAGGTAATATCGCGCAGAGAGTCAGTAATGATCACCAGTAGCACAGACGCTGTGTGACAACCTAATTATACAAAGTATTTCATTGTTATGAATTCTCCCACCTGCTCTGAGCTTCTGTCAGACGGAGACGCCTTCATATAATGTTCTCAAGGCTGTCTGCTTCCTGTGACATTTAACCCTGGTTATAAAAGAAGCAATCCAGTCATAAGTTGAAGAGCTAGAAGTTCATCAATATCTGACGTCACATGACACATAGCTGGAGCTTCTTCCGTTTCAACATCCTGGGTACAGCTGGCGTTTCAAAGATAAAGAAAGCCAATGTTCTTCTGCTAGTTTGAAAGTTTACATAAGGAGCTTGTCGTTTGATATTTACGAGCAAAGCGATAATACTCCCGAAAACATTGACGAGTTACTATAAAGTATTTGACAAAATTGGGAAGAAGTCAATCAAAATAACTGCAAACTGATGATGGATTTTTATGAACTTCCCACTATACTTTTAAACTGTAACTTAAGTAAAAGAAACCAAATTCAGCTGACACAGACGTCACATACTTCCTCAGACACTCTGAACAGATTAGAAATCCTTATATTCTTTGTATGTACTCACCAGCGTTTAAATGTTTGATAGTATGTTTCTGTGTGTCGGTGCATACCGGTAACTCGAAACAACGTGAATGTCATTCTGTTGAATGTAGCTGTTAATTAAATCCCCGTCATACATGCATACGGTTCGTGATCAGATTCAGCTATAGGGAAAAGAAATACATCACTAGGTAGATAAATCTTTTGTCAAAATTTTGATATCATATTCACATATTCTAATCAACAAAAACGTACTTTTTTTGACGTCAGAAGTACAGTATCCTCTGTAAATTTTCTGCAGCATTAGACGAACCCGCTTTCGGTGACGTCATCATTATGCATGTATATTTTACCCCACGTCTAAGTTACCATAATCGCGTCCTATGGGTATCAACTCATCCGGCAACGACTACCTGAATCGGAGAAAAAGAGAATAAAATCTAGTCGTGTGCGACAAAGACGGCTTTCAAACATATATCAAGGAAACGCAATTGTGAGATGGCAACACTTGAATGCCTGCATGTCGACATGCCGGGGTCGCCGTTTCGGTCATTTTTGTAAATTGCCTCCTATCAAATGGATTTTGGTCCGATTCTCTCAAGGTTGGTCGCAAAATAATGCTAAAAATAAAATAAAAATCAAAACAAACAGTAAATATATTGCAATTCGCTACAGTTTCAATATGGATCGTTACAACTTTGCAAAAAATAGATATCTTACGATAAAAGACTGCAAAGCATTTAAACTTGCGAACCATATAGGAACAACCCAAATAAGTACACATGTCTTTGAGCAGTCAGCCTTGAACTCTTTGAATATTTGATGTACGTAATCAAGTGCCATAGGCTTGTCTGAAGAAGCCTCTTGAAGGAACTTAGACACCGACACATACTGCATCTTACATAAAGTAGCAAATCAAGGAGACAGGGCATGTCCCGGCAGTTTGACTATGAATTAGAATCTCAATCAAACATCACAATGTCTAATCCGACCTCGCTTTGTGTCATTTGCGACTTCAACAACACATTAAACTAAAGAATCACGATATCATGTTTGTACATGAATGACACTTGTGACAGCTGGAAAGATGGTTTGCAAAGACTTGCCTTGAGGTTAGCTTCTTGTAATCTGCATGGGATTCTGATTAACAATTCAATATGTTTTCAAGCAACTTCAATGCATTCATGGTTTGCTTCTTAAATAACTGTGATGTCACGCAGAAACGAATAATTCTATATCATTTGTATATTTGGATAGAAAACAGTGACAGCTGGATGAAAGCTCTCCATAAATTATGGATATTCTCAGAATGTGTTCGCTACATATTCTTTTACTTAGTAGTGTTTTACCTTCTTCAAATCTGCTTCCACAGTCAATTAAAATATAAAAGTAACTTATATGTTATCATCAGAATGTTTGCTGCAAATGTTTCATTTGAGTATATAAATGTAGGGTTTCTGTAAGTAAACAGAATTAAAAGGTTGTAGTTTTATTTTATTCATTTGTTTAATTTCATTTTATTTGCTTCATTAAAAGGATATGAATTGTACAATATTGGGTATGTATTTGTTCTGTGAGACCGTTTTGTAGTCAGTAGATGAGTTTCATGGACGGCATTGACTGGTTGGAACTTTTGCAATAAGTTATAACAATTACTTTTCCTTATTGTGCGATATTAGATTCAATACTTTTATGCCAGTCTTAAAGAATATATTTAACATAATGAAATGAAAGAAAATATAACGTAATGTACATTTGTACTTTGAAATTTATAGAATAAATGTGTTGCAATGTAACAAAGAATCGCTGATCATTGTTATAAAAGAGTAAAGGGTAAGTTTATTTCCTTGTTTTTTGAGATCATGATGTTTGAATTCAAGTGTCAATTAGATCATGGCATCGATAAACTTGTGTGTATGCACGAGATTCAAGTACTAGTATGTCTATGGATTCTAAAATATTAAGAATTATTATTCCCTATACCACGCTAAAACAAGAATGTATAGAAAAGTACACAGCACGAAGTAAAATAATTGGTACTTAGGTAAAGTTTTATTTAATTGCAAACATGAAGTATATCTTAAAAGATAGTGAAATTTTGGTCCTCTTTGAAGCAATGGACCAGTTGGCATTTATAATAGAAAACTACAAATTATTTTAAGAATCCTAACTGAAAAAATACTTTGAAAATCGGAAATCTTTGCCAATTATGTCTGATGAAATTTCATGATGGACTGTAATTGCTGCAACACCGTCTCAAGATGCCCGTTGAATAAATCCTGGGTGTACGTAATAATCATTTTCATCATATGTAGCGCCGAATTGATTGTTTATCATTTTTAACATTTTTCCAATGTCAATTACCTGTGTATTTATTTTGTTCCAGAAAGGCGCTTCAATGTGGGCCCAGTTACGAAATTCGCAATGAAGAATGTTTACCTGTATTGTTGAAAACAGTTTGAAACAAACTGAAAACCAAAAGTAGTTACTATATCATTCTTTTCAATTGAAGTTTCTTTGTTTATATAATTTCACTACAAAATTACATTATTTCCTCGTTATATCCATTGGTCAAATATGTTTGCTTTGAAAATAGCAATAAGTTTCTGCTATTTAAATGACGTCAGTTGTGTGACTGCTTGAATGGGTGCTTAGATTAATATTTTGTTGACTTGGGAAGATGTGAAATTAATAAAAAAAAACTCTGTTATGTTGCGTGTGCGTAAATATATGTGCAGCTCCGATATATGTATCCGAGCCAACATTATAACAAACAGGTATGATTTTATATATTATTTAAGTTTGGTTTCCTACACTGAAACACTTAGCAAAGTTTTGATATTATTCATTATATATAATAAATGTTTGTCACAGTCCAGTAATTGACATGACTAACATGAATTCTATGCTACATTCATCATTTTCGTTTTTAGATTAAACTATGAAAAACACATTAAAATTATCTGAGGAAGAATACACCGCTACTATATGAAGCAAACAAAACGCGAATGCAATCGTTTGGAAAGAGTTGATGACATATAAAATTTACAGGATTGAAATGCTTGAGTTCAAAATGGTTCAAACAACGCATATGATAGAGAACACTAAACAGCATGACTTTGATTTAAGAGCTTGCCTTGTCGACTTCCAGACACAGATATTTATTATCAAGGAAATGTCAAATATCCACACCTGAACACATTATTTACAGTAAGACACTCATGGATTCGACGAATGGCTTACCTTCTCGTTGTTGTTGTTTGTACTGTGCGATCAACTGTATCAACCTTATCAACAAAACTCATCAAAAATGTTTCCTCTGACATATTTTAACGTGGTCGTTTTATAATCATGAAGCCTACTAACAGCATTTACAATGGCCTCTTGAATTTCGTTTCCACATACCCTAGGCAGTTCCCTTTACTTCTGAAAATCTCAAAATGATCAAAAAAGATGTTCATTTAGACTTAATTAGACTGTCCCTTTAACCAGGCAATTTTAGGTAAGGGTATAGTAGCAAGGAGAAAAGTTTCCTCAAACTGTTTTAAATCATCGGTGGAGTTTACGGAGATCCTATGGAGAATGATACATCGTTTCGAATATTCAACGCAATCTGCAACATACTAACACCATCAGAGTTGATTCCTTTTAATGCAGGCCTTGGGCAATTTGATGTCTCCCCTCACCAACTTAAATATAACCAACGTCATTCCAACTACCTCATATCACAATTGATACAGATAACTTTGTTGATATATGTTGAATTGAGATACACACATGTTGAAATAAGTCATTATACTCTCATTATACTTTTTCAACCAGTACTAAGTTATCGAATTTGATCGCAAACAATAGCGACGACTTTGTCAAAGTCAGTAAGTACACACTTTTATAATTCTTATCTGTGTAACTTTATATTACATCAATTAGTATTCGTCCCTCAGCTAGATCTTGTTCTTGGAATAGTGCTTTTTCATCTAGTCAACATGGAAAAACAACGCCAAACTAGAGGGTTTTGTAAATGACTGGAAAAAAAGTATGTAAGCTGTCGATGTCCTGTACACAGTACATTAAGATTGATCAACTTTCAAATAGTTTTTATATTAAGTTTAATGTATATGTAGTACTTACAAGCTTTACAGTAAAGGAAAGGTTGTTCATTGACAACCTACGCTGATTTTATAATTGATATTGGATAAAATTTCCAAACGTTCAAAATGATATGTTTGGATTTATATAAGATAGATAATATAGATGCTAATATGGCTAGAGTACATATTAACATCAGTTACATGTATTCTGTACTCCTCGAGAAATGTTTTTTGCAAAATATAATATAGAAACCTTGTAAATATTATGTGAAAATAACACGCTCACACAATTTGGTTTCAGAGATGAAACTCGCGATCACCAAAGTTGTTTGTACGAGAGATTGTATTGTCTTATTGACACTGATTTGGTGACGGTAAAAGACTATTATCTATGATTCTGAGTCATACTTACATGAAATATTTCTCCATAAAAGGACATTATGTACATATTTTAATATCTATTGTAAGGAGTTTTCATCAGAAATGCAAACATATAAACATTACTCTCTTTCATATTGATCAAAAAGAAATAATCCTTTTTATATCAGCCTTTCATAATATTCTATTACAAATATGCCTTAAAGCATAGTTGAAGGTAGTTGTTAAATTGAAATTCTAACCGTACAGTAATAGTTTCCTCTTCTTCTGTGTACTTTAATGTTGAACGAATTTTTAATGACAATTGCTTCTAGAGGGATCATGGATTGTATTTCAGATCAACACTTTATGAAGAAAATTAAAAACAAATCAGAGATCGACATCCTATTGTTACTTGTAAGAGTTTAAAGTACAAACAAGTGCTCCTTCCTCTGAACAATAAAAGCGGAATATGAACTTAAAAACGGATCTACACCAAAACGTTACTTACGAAATAGAGTAGCCCTAACTATCATGTGTTTTGAAATAAAATATAGTTTAACCCTGAACTAATATAGTTGAAGAACATAGCCGCGAATTGGAAATCCTCGATAATGATCTGGGCCATGGCTAGTGACGTCAAAGCCGTTTGTTATTGACGTCATGGGCCATTGTTTCGTGACGTCACTCGAAAACTATACCTTATTGCGGAATAAAGGGTGGGCGGCGCTTTTGATCTCGGGAGAATACTAGAATACTGAATAAAGAGGTTGTTCATCCATATAAATTCCTTTATTTTCCTTTGAACAGTTCATAAGTTGGATAACGTAAAAGTAAAACATTTTGATATGTTACAGCATTATGAAGACGTATGCTGGATGAAAAAATTATTTATTGTGCATATCAACGAAATAACATCAGGGACATATCATGATGATGATATCTAAAATAACGTTTATGAATTCAAATGTAAAAGTAAAGCATAATATTATACTTCTTTTCAGGTAGATTCGGTTTCAGAACACTCTAATAATAGTCGATAGAAGAAATAAAAGCTGTGCAAATATTGGTGTTAGTTGAAGAAAAGAGGAGTCCGACACAGACAATTAGTACATTAGTTTTGAATATCATATTAGTGAGTTCAGTAGAATATATGGCGCTCCTTATTTATCTAATCTATCTATCTTGACAAGACGCGGTACATAACAACTCTGAATTGATGGGTTTGTGACAGAAGGAAGTTAATGATAGAAGCTCTTATGGCGTAATGAAAGATGATGTCGTCGTTTGCAAGTAAGAGGAAGTAATAGGGAACACAAATTTGGCCAAATAAGTCAAGGCAATTATGGCAGCTCTGAGTTAAACCAATTTGTTGAAGCTCAGACAGCAATTGATATTGTGCTTGCCACAATCAAAATAAGACTCAATGATCCTACCTAACACGAGTTCAATTGACCATCAAACCTCGAATCCTTACATGTACGTATATTTGAGGCCGACAAATCTCCTTTCGTTTAAAATGGAAGTAATGATTCCCTGGTATGCTTGCATAGGTATGAGCAAGGTTAGCCCTTGACCAATAACCTCTGACTCTTAAAGTCGAAGCCAACATTCCTTGGTTTGCTGAATACAGTACGTCCTTGCTTGACTTACAACCCCTGTTAAGCAGTGAACGACCAGCGCCATAAGTAATGTGTACTCAATTAACTCAATTCAATAAAGATATTTTAAAAGTAACCCATTTCAGGCCTTTGAACACGATTGGGTTCATCAAACAGTCAAACAAATCATTTATGATGGTTAAACGTAAATGGTGAAAGATGCAGTTTGAGAAGTAGTTGTTAATTAAGGATCCTAAGAAATGCAACGCCTGCATGATTTAAACTTACCACTCATAATACAAACTCGAAGCTGAAGGTGAGACTTCAGCGAGTTAAACTCATTGCAGACTTACAAACACTCTCTCCCTACAGAGGCAGATCAAGTCATGGTCCTCTATTTTGTCGAGTTTGTAGGCTAAAATGGGAGACTACAGCGAGTTAAACTCGTTACAGACTTACAAACACTCTCTCCCTACAGAGGCAGATCAAGTCATGGTCCTCTATTTTGTCGAGTTTGTAGGCTAAAATGGGAGACTAAAGCTAGTTCAACTCGTTACAGACTTACAAACACCATCTCCCTACAGAGGCAGATCGAGTCATGGTCCTCTATTTTGTCGAGTTTGTAGGCTAAAATGGGAGACTACAGCTAGTTCAACTCGTTACAGACTTACAAACACCATCTCCTTA
Organism: Steromphala cineraria; assembly: GCA_916613615.1. Classification (NCBI taxonomy): domain Eukaryota; kingdom Metazoa; phylum Mollusca; class Gastropoda; order Trochida; family Trochidae; genus Steromphala; species Steromphala cineraria. The sequence goes on along the minus strand of OU744726.1, from coordinate 70,919,803 downwards.
CAGAGGCAGATCAAGTCATGAAATGTTTATCGAGTCTCTATTTCGCCGAGTTTGTAGGCTAAAATGGGAGATACCTGATTGGATGCATTCAAATTCAGTCGTGCAATCAGAGACGCTGTCCTAAAATAATATTTGTGGCTTCTGAATCATAGCAAAGGTATTGTGATATAAACCTCCCTTTCCATGCGTAAAGTGTTGTCCTTTGCTTAAAAATTCAAATGGATTGTGCTGCAGGAGAAACCGAAGGAAACCACGGATTAGGTCTATTTCGTACAGGTTAGGATCAACATTTATGACTCGATCTACCACTGTAGGAAGAGAATGACTTACATAATGATGTGACGATAACAAGCCTTTGCAAAGATACATTATATAGAAGATGAAATTAAATTAAAGTGAGAACGCCATGCGATTATCTGACAATCACATTAGGATAATTACATTAAACAAGAGCTCACACATACACATAATAACACCCACGAGACAAAGTTATATCAAATGACTGATTTACACTGCCAACATATACAAATTATTTGGGAAATTAGATACTTTTTAAGGCTTTTAAAAATCATTAATTAAGATTTGAAATGTCAAAGAAAATGACAAGTCAATGTAGACTTGTAATCGATAGTATATATTGTATCCATAAGACATCGTCGTCTAGACAAACTTAAGTATTTGCAAATCGTACTGATTATTGCAGTTTGACTCATCGAAAGTTCACATCCTCTTCTCGTTAGTATGTTGTTATTTCATTTAAATTAAGATTAAACAAGTACTTTTAGTTATATATAAACTCGTTCAAATAATTTTATGATAAGAAGCAATTGCTTATTATTACAAGAACGTTTAACACTCTCAACTAAATTTTAATTTACTACAGATTCTAGCTATGAAATCCTGAAACACTTACATATACGGACACTTATTTAGATAGACGGAAACTGTATGTAACTGAAAACATCTACTCTCGTGTTAGTGAAAAGCTGCAATAAGGAACTGTTGTATATTTTCTGAACAAAATTCTCAATAACATTGAATACCATGTATAATTGAACGTTCGGAATGAGAAACAATATTCAAACACAAAAAACAGAGGTTGGGAAATTAGCGTTACAGTATGCATTACATGTATAATAGAATGTCTTCAGATACAATATTCATTAGATATAATGCTTTTTTTTGCATTCAAGTTTTTTGTCATTTTATTACACTAACTCTTGCACTTTTTTTGTCTAAAATGTAATTATTTATGTCACTAGCACATCTATATATACATGTAACTATAACTATGAAAGGTATTCATATCCAAGAAAAAAAAACTAAAAATTAAACATGTACATGTATGTCACTTCGTTTTTCTTCTTTATTGTTCTAGATAGTTGTTGTAAATAAATTCATCGGCCAAAGAAAGTTATTACTAGATGGAAATGACCCTAAATAACGAAATGTTAAGATACTTAAAACATCAAATTTAAGGATAATGTACTTTTAATCCGATGTTTAACGACAATATTCATTTACATAATATTTTCATAATCTCAGGTCAAAAATGCAATATTAATATAAAGTGTGTTTTCCGGCAATGTTTTGGCACAAAGCATGTTTGAGAATTAACAAGATTATCTTTATAAAAAAATGTTTGACTTTTAAAATTCTCATATTTGTGGCCTATTTAACGAGAAATTACAAAATGCATTGAATACGAATAATGAGTATCTCTGTGGACGCAAAAGTGTTGCAAGGAACTTACTTGATTCATTTATCTCGGAATCTTTTTGCACTACATTAAACAGCTATGACATTTCCTGTTAAAAATGCAAACCTTTTACCCAGTAAAATTGCATTAACACCATGCAAGTAGTCTTTAGGGGCCACTTCCAACTGTTAACAAAGAAGGAAGTGTCAATCTTGTCAACTTCGGCTTCTTGTCTTTCATGACCGATTTGAAGCTGTTTCATTGTACTTGCAGTTTCCTTCCTTATAGTTTCTTTCATCATTTGAGGAAATAAACTCAAACATATCATTTTGTCAATTAGTCTTGAACAAACGTACTTACTCGCTCATATAAGTATAAGTATTCCTTCTTGGCACATACCTCATCACAAAAATGTGTTCCTTGCGTCTGTGTACTGCCCTGGTCTGTTATACCTTTTTGTCACGTACGTTTTTTTGTCCATAGCAATTTATTTGACACTGTTCGATGTCTTACTGTTGAAGCTTCTCATTTAATTCCTTTCATATGTTAAGTGGATGCCAGAGGGTCCTGCTCGACACCAATAACGTTTATGAGTTGAAAGCAAAGGAAATAATTTTTTAACAACTAATGAAACAGTGTGAACATACTTCGGAGAGGGAAGATGTCAGATAGCGATGTACGCCGATAATTTGTTTAGAGAACAACAATTACGGTCCCTTTGTTTCAAATTCAAAACCAAAGGGGATTTTGCAGGAAGCACAGCCAACTACTTACACAGATTGATTGGGAATATAGGATCTGTTAGTTAAGTAACATGGGGCAGGAACATGTGCAAAACCTTGTAACGGAAATACGCTTTGAATTTATATAAGATATTAACAAACTAACACTGTCAGAGAAAAATGTTTAAAAAACTCTCTTGATGAAACAAAACTATTTTCAATGTGAAAAATGCAGCCTTTATATTTTGTCTTCGGTTAACACAAACGTGTATGCATGTAAGATATGACCACGATACATTGTGCAAGTTGTGTCGCCAACTCTGCTTACACTCCCCCGAACCTGTATGCTCGTCAACAAGATTAAACGTTACCCCCTTGCTGAAAAGTTAATCAAAGACTTGTTTCCTGCTTGCAGCGGAATTACGTGCAGAGCTGATGTCAAGGCTTTATACAGTGTATTATGAAAAGAAAAGGTCCGCCTCATTGCAGAAATGTATGTTCAAACTGCCGGTGTCTTAAATTACATTATGTACATTCACTTTTGTCACAACCGTGTTCGCCTACAAGTTATATAATTGATTTCACCTTCCCCTGTAACACTTACAATCTTATATAAAACACCGCTATAAAGCGTGCCACTATTGGGTTTTATATTCCTCACTTCGTGGCAAACTGATATTTAAAAAAAGTGAATTTGATTGCGTTTTGGACAACCAGTTGCAACTTTTCGTGCAACATGTTTCAACACCAAACAAAAAGATGCCAACATGTCACTTGAAGCATTAAAAACCTCGTTTCGTTAGAAGATGTAATACTGCTATAAATCATCCCGAGTCATCAAGGCGATATTACACAGTGATTGAATAGAGCTGAAATCAGACCATGAATTTTATATTGTACACGAGAAAGTGACAGTAAAATCGTAATTACATCAATTACATTGGATCAGATAATCTATTTTAGATGCTATTTTGGGAGAATTTGTTTTTGCATGAGAACAACTAGTTCAGTTCGAGTAATAACACTTCAACATATTTAAAGAAACTTACTCTGGAGTAATGTTATGTTCTATCCTTTGTATCAAAATGCAATAACGTAGATCCATTATAAAAACTGTCTGCTCGTGAAAAGTAAATGTGAACTGGCTCTACCCTCTTCATGATAAGAAGTTTTAAGAATTCCAAGGCTAAGGTAGATTTCAAATAAATCAGATCAACGTTTGCAAGCGTTTGAAAAAAAACCTTACTGTAAACGGGTTCAGGGACATACTAGGTTCTTCAGATTTACTGAGAAAAATATATAGTGTTTTTTACCGTAGCACCAATATACAAAGGTTAATATAATTCCTTTCAACTTGTGTCATTACCAAATAGTACACGAGGTTATTTTATTGATTGTCATCTGTATAGAGCAAATGTTCTACATGGCCCGTCGGTCTAAATAGCTTTGTCTCTAAACAAAACATGTCAGAACTAAAATAGACAAACAAGATCTCTCATTTAAAGTTGTTTTCAGAGTTTATGTAAAATAATTAAATTTATTAATGTTTTTATCTGTTTTTGTTGTTACCTACATTTAATTTGACCTTTTTTGATATAAAATTAGTGATGTTATCGTTTTGTGCTTAAGCCCTGAATTAACGTAAAACAAGGTACCACTCTGTCAATTCATTTACATTTTGATAGAAATACTGTTGTCAATACAGAATTAAAAACAAAATAAATAAAGGGGGCGGGGTGATTCTTTGGCTTACCTACACTCAATATGAGTTTTTTTTATATAAGTATGTAAAGCGAATATATTTTTTGTCATCTATCCCGTATTTCCAATGTTTTGTTCAAAATATGCTTGTATATCTAATTGTTAAACTGAACTTGAAGTGTATAGAAACGAAAGTAAGTAAATAATTCAATTCCCCTAATGATTACATATGTCACCTGATATGGCTTCTACATACGCATCGAAATGGCGTTTAACATAATAATCCATCAAAAAGTACAATGATCGAAATGCTGCCATGTATCATTTCACTGTAAACTTGGCGAAACAAAAATCCCCTTATCAGAATCGACCAAGCATGGAAGTACACTCTTACGAGTAACCTTTCAGCAAAGTCTAGAAGTGAAAAGTATTGTAAGAAAGCGAGACAGAATATAAACTCACTTAGATCTATTTGATTGAATGACAATGGTCTACATCCATGCACATGTGTTAGAATTTGGCTCAGAATTGTTCTCAAAACAAGTTTTCTGGCTGTGAAATATTACCAAATATCAGAGGTCAACTGGCTGACGCATTTGAGCAAACACAAAGGTATTGTTCTTGACTTGTTCACGATCTTGATCATCATCAATAACTACCATTGCCAATTTGGGGTTATGGTCACACATTGGCCATATTGAGAAATGCATGCTCTAATATTTTGTGCGATTATGTAACATTGATTGTGATAATTTTGCAAGGCATATTTTTGTGCTGCTATAACATCTCCAATCAAATCAAACATCAAATGTGACGATCTTATCAATATCAAAAAGTATAATTAAAATACATTTGTTGATAGAAATATTGATCAAGGTGTATTTCCTCCAAAACATGTTTGGAGAAGAATAGCTTATTGTAAATACCAATATAGATTGTTATGAAGAACATTAAGAGCGATCACAAACTATATAGCGCTCAAACATGTCATGTCATGCAAAAATTCATACTGAACTCACTAATCATATTCTCTGGCAACTAGCATATAAACACCCTGATTTTAAATCACCCTTGCATCTTTGTGTCAATTTTTCTCAAGAAGAAGATATCAAGAGAATGCACTCTCTGCATTAAACACACCTTTGCATATACATGTACTTCTTCATTGTGAATATTATTTGAACAAGGAAATGAATTTTTACATACGTAATTGACCAGGTTGATGTTGAAACCTACCTAATGTTTGAAATTAAAGATGATCAAGATATGTAATCGTTTCTCTTTGGAGCAGAAAATGACTTTTATAAAATCTTAGATTCAATATTATGGGAAATATTTTGTTACGCTTTTCACTGTACATGTATGTACATGGACTAAAATCTCACGTTTTTGCAATTACGATGATTAATACATCAAATGTTGAATATTTAGAAGTGTTGCACGTATTGCTATAAATATATTTCTGTTTAATTTATTTTGGTAATGTGATTTTGTAATTTTCGGTAACCATTAGAGGAAATATATAGACTTTCTCTCTTCTGTATTGAGGGAAACAGAGACTGCATGAAAAACAAATTCAAAGCATTTTAAACCGACAATATTAATGCTCACGGGGTTACATGCAGAATAATTTAACCAACGTTTTTGTTTGCTAAACGTAAATCGTCTGAGTCACAGTTGTTTAGGCTTCAATTTGAATAGTGGTTCAAGATCTTTATTAAGACCTAGTTAGAGTTTTTGCAGCGTTACAGATAGATTTTCGGAGATTTTCGCAAACGTTTGCAAATCTGGCATGTCAGATTATTTGGTATGAGCCCTGTAAAGGGGTTAAATCTCGTGTTTGAAAAGAACTGGAGTCGCTGCCGATGTTGTGTAGTCACAATCGACCGATGTTGTAAAGTCACAATCGACCGATGTTGTATAGTCATAATGGACCGATGTTGTATAGTCACAATGGACCGATGTTGTATAGTCATAATGGACCGATGTTGTATAGTCATAATGGACCGATGTTGTATAGTCATAATGGACCGATGTTGTATAGTCACAATGGACCGATGTTGTATAGTCATAATGGACCGATGTTGTATAGTCACAATCGACCGATGTTGTATAGTCATAATGGACCGATGTTGTATAGTCACAATGGACCGATGTTGTATAGTCATAATGGACCGATGTTGTATAGTCATAATGGACCGATGTTGTATAGTCATAATGGACCGATGTTGTATAGTCATAATGGACCGATGTTGTATAGTCATAATGGACCGATGTTGTATAGTCATAATGGACCGATGTTGTATAGTCATAATGGACCGATGTTGTATAGTCACAATGGACCGATGTTGTATAGTCACAATGGACCGATGTTGTATAGTCACAATGGACCGATGTTGTATAGTCACAATCGACCGATGTTGTATAGTCATAATGGACCGATGTTGTATAGTCACAATGGACCGATGTTGTATAGTCATAATGGACCGATGTTGTATAGTCATAATGGACCGATGTTGTATAGTCACAATCGACCGATGTTGTATAGTCACAATGGACCGATGTTGTATAGTCATAATGGACCGATGTTGTATAGTCACAATGGACCGATGTTGTATAGTCATAATGGACCGATGTTGTATATTCATAATGGACCGATGTTGTATAGTCACAATGGACCGATGTTGTATAGTCACAATGGACCGATGTTGTATAGTCACAATGGACCGATGTTGTATAGTCATAATGGACCGATGTTGTATAGTCACAATGGACCGATGTTGTATAGTCATAATGGACCGATGTTGTATAGTCACAATGGACCGATGTTGTATAGTCATAATGGACCGATGTTGTATAGTCATAATGGACCGATGTTGTATAGTCACAATGGACCGATGTTGTATAGTCACAATGGACCGATGTTGTATAGTCACAATGGACCGATGTTGTATAGTCATAATGGACCGATGTTGTATAGTCATAATGGACCGATGTTGTATAGTCACAATGGACCGATGTTGTATAGTCATAATGGACCGATGTTGTATAGTCACAATCGACCGATGTTGTATAGTCATAATCGACAGATGTTGTATAGTCACAATGGACCGATGTTGTATAGTCATAATGGACCGATGTTGTATAGTCACAATGGACCGATGTTGTATAGTCACAATGGACCGATGTTGTATAGTCACAATGGACCGATGTTGTATAGTCATAATGGACCGATGTTGTATAGTCATAATGGACCGATGTTGTATAGTCACAATGGACCGATGTTGTATAGTCACAATGGACCGATGTTGTATAGTCATAATGGACCGATGTTGTATAATCATAATGGACCGATGTTGTATAGTCACAATGGACCGATGTTGTATAGTCACAATGGACCGATGTTGTATAGTCATAATGGACCGATGTTGTATAGTCACAATGGACCGATGTTGTATAGTCACAATGGACCGATGTTGTATAGTCATAATCGACCGATGTTGTATAGTCACAATGGACCGATGTTGTATAGTCATAATGGACCGATGTTGTATAGTCACAATGGACCGATGTTGTATAGTCATAATGGACCGATGTTGTATAGTCACAATGGACCGATGTTGTATAGTCACAATGGACCGATGTTGTATAGTCACAATGGACCGATGTTGTATAGTCACAATTGACCGATGTTGTATAGTCACAATGGACCGATGTTGTATAGTCACAATGGACCGATGTTGTATAGTCACAATCGACCGATGTTGTATAGTCATAATGGACCGATGTTGTATAGTCACAATGGACCGATGTTGTATAGTCACAATGGACCGATGTTGTATAGTCATAATGGACCGATGTTGTATAGTCATAATGGACCGATGTTGTATAGTCACAATGGACCGATGTTGTATAGTCACAATGGACCGATGTTGTATAGTCACAATGGACCGATGTTGTATAGTCATAATGGACCGATGTTGTATATTCATAATGGACCGATGTTGTATAGTCACAATGGACCGATGTTGTATAGTCACAATGGACCGATGTTGTATAGTCATAATGGACCGATGTTGTATAGTCATAATGGACCGATGTTGTATAGTCACAATGGACCGATGTTGTATAGTCACAATGGACCGATGTTGTGTAGTCACAATCGACCGATGTTGTATAGTCATAATCGACAGATGTTGTATAGTCACAATGGACCGATGTTGTATAGTCATAATGGACCGATGTTGTATAGTCATAATCGACCGTCTTGATGGGCATTGTGCAATAATTCTTGATAGTAGTAAACGAAGTAAAACTTGTCATGTGTCTGACTTATCAAAGTTGCCTTGAGGCTGGGTCGTTAACAGGTATGGACAACTTCTAGGCCGGTGTCTTCCATGTTTAAACAGCAATAATTTTACAAAGATTTTACAAGATTTCTCGTGCAAAGAAAGTTTTCAATGATGTTCAAACTAACCTTGAGAGAAGCGAAAATTCAACTTATCTGCAAGCCAATTAAATCTGATTGACAAATTTTTTAATCGAACCACGGTCCTCTAAATGGATACAATCCTCTACAATCATGGTTTTCATTTCATTATACCCCCGCTACGAAGTAGTCGGGTGTGTGTAGCGGTCAGCGCGTCCGTCCGTCCGTCCGTGTGTCCGTCCGTCCTTCACACTTTTTGTTCCGCTCATAGTTCGAATATTATTTGTTCAAATAACACGAAACTTCCTATGTGTAATCACTATGGTCCCTAGATATGCCTTTTGTATATTTCGGTCAGATGGTCTCATTATGGTTTTAGATTTTCATTTTTGTTGTTGTAGAAGTGACTGTTCTAGGAAGTCAGTTTGTTCCGCAGATACTATTTCTTCAAATTTGATAAAACTTGATATATGTAATGGCTTTGGACCCTAGATATGGCTTTTGTATACTTCAGTCAGATACTATCATTATCATTTTTAGATTTCGACTTCTTTCTTGTAAAAGTGAATCTTTGAGGAAGTCATTTTTGTTCCGCTTTTAACTCTAATACTCTTTGTTCAGATGAGCCATTTGATGTACTCTCAATAATGTTTGATGGTTAACTTCTTTCGTATGATATAGTCACATTGTAAGGACATTGAAGTTTTCTTTATACAATGGTGACTTTATAAGTATCATAAATATCTGAAAAAGACATTGTTAGTTTCATAAGAGCTTGCATTGCTTAATTACATGCAATCAGGAAGTCTATATCTGCATTTTCATTGACCTTTAAACAAAATAAAATAGTTTCGCAATTCCTAAGTTAGTGTAGTATCTTAGTTTCTATGATCATTTAGGTAAGCGGGGGTATTAAAAGTGAGCTGGCTCACTAATTCTCTTGATGATGTCTGTAAACATGATTCAGATCGAAAACATTTATTATCAAGGGAAACGTTAATTTAGGGACAACAGTCTAAGAGAGATTGATAAGAATTTGATAAAACCAACAGTCAGTCATACAGACAGTCAGACATAATTGAACGTGTGTCAATACAATGAAATGGATTTGATAGTTCTTGCTCATTTTCATTTAAATATAATTAATTTGAATAAATAGACATGATTTACTTATCAAGCAGACTATTTTACATTAAGGTTAAAAACACATTAATCTGTAACGTTATCTCAACAACGCTCTGGAAATAATAGGAGATGCTTTAATTGCCCTTCACGAAAAACACGAAACACTAACTTATCAAGCAAAGCATTCAGAAACCTAACCTAGAAGGCTTTTATTTGAACGACAAAAACTGTTATTGGTAACCGCAGGGCCGTCTCAAGTTGCCGCTTGAATGAAAACTTATTTGTTCTTCCATCTCATATTTGGCATGCAGTCACGTTCAACAAGTTCTGAAGTAACAGGAAGTCTATTATTTAGACTCTCTTAAGGAGTCGATGTATATTGTGTATATAGTCGGGGGCATCTTTTTTAAATTGATCATATTCGATTTACAGTCCATCATTTAGTTCCATTGCCAAGTAAGTAGTATATACTTGTACTTGTAAAGCTGCTTCATAATTATAAACAGTAAACCTTAATTTTACATTCTGGCATATCTATGTTTTTGCTAATTAAAACATTTACTTTCAAAAATATTCATTTGTGACTTTTTACATATAATATTGATGATAATAATATCAACATTCTGCAGGGTTGAAAACATTTTGACAACTGTCGACTCTAGACGTTATTAACAGTCATATCAACTAACACTACACTCAGGGGCAAAAGAAACGACTCCCTCTAAAATGCACGATAGTTTAAACCACTATACCGAGTTTGTACAAGCAAGCCCTCGCATTTAGAAGGTAATTGACTACTATTCGATAATTTCAAAATAAAACCCTTGTTTTTAATTCCAATGTTTACAATTTAAAAGATGATAGATATTCCATATATTATTTGATTAAATCCTTTTAATCAAAACAAAAACAAATGTCATGTTCAAAGGCATTTGAGAATAAGAAACTCTGTTTTATCAGACCATTAATCCATGATTACAAGCTCATTCACTGATAAAGACTATCACTCACAATAATATATTATCAACCGATATTTCCGAATGTAAGCCGTCGAGTCTACATGTTGTCAAAATAATGTTATTGTCAGAAAGCCTGTGCTTGTTTTCAGAAAAAACATCGATAGGTACTATTGGAAAACATGTACAGTTATTTCATATCTTCAGACGCCAGCGAAGCAAAGTTATGAATTTAGACACAATATCTGTGGGCCTGTCTGAATAACACGCCTTTACAAATTGACGTTTGTATTCCTTTAACTTGCCAACAAAAAGGGCATATGGGCATGTTGTCTAGCGCAATACAATAACGTTGCATTCTAAAATGTAACTGAAGGATTGATGCTTATATCATATTAAAATAATGAAATTTCGATTTTAAATATCATATCAATTTCAACATTCTAACCCAAAAACATGTTAAACCCATTTCGTTTTGACAGACATGTTATTTAAAGAATCATAATCTGATGTACCAAATTTTGACAGCTTCTAAAGAAAACATGTGCAGGGATTTAAAAATTGCCTTTACTGACAACTCTATTTTGTTTTTGCTATATTGGTAACGTCTTGATGACCATTATTGTATTGAGGCAACACAGGATTACAGGGCAGGGCCTAGATAAATTATTAGAGTATTTTTCTAGATATAAACATTTTATTACTAAAGCAATGAATATTGTTTCATATAATATCTGATTTTAAAGGAATGAATTAACCATGTTTGTATCTGAGTTTAGATGTTGTCATTGCAGGAAATAGTTACAGAAACTCTCTACTCTAATTTTTAACTTTGTCTCATGTCTGCTAGAGAACTCTCTTATTTGATTAACTAAAAATTATTATTTTTGCTTAGTAAGTGTATAACAGCATGTAGAGAAAATATCAACTGAAGATGATTACAGTGGACTAACTAAACTAAATGAATAGGTTTTGCTTTTCACAACTTGCTGCGCACGCACTTGTACGCACGCTTTTCGATTCCTTTGGGTTTCAATGTCTGCGTACGTGTACTTTTTTAAATGATTTTAATGCGTAAAATACGCAGGTACGCTGTATAATGTAGATTAGACCAAAACCACGTTGTATATGTAATAGTATACATGTATGTTGTCAAAAGACGTTTTCATTAGAAATACAATCATATCGGTATGTATTGATACCTCCTCTATCATTCCCATATCAAACGTAATAATAAGAATTTATTACGCTTATAACTTCAGGCATTAACATTTGTAATATTCACAAATGGCTTTGAAAATTGAAACTATTAAAATCAAAATACACAGAACTATCTAGTAGATAGTATTGTCAAATTTCTAGTGTCCATGAAGAAAAAACTAATGACCATGAAATGCATTTTGAAAATCTTCATAAGGCAAATTTTAGTTAAAAACAAAGCCGAGATTTTATTGCTTTTTGGTAGGGTTTCTCAGGCAGTTGTTGGAATGCTCAAAAGGTTTGTCCTGACAAGTCCATTTCCTTGCTCTAAATGCTGTATCAATACGACCAGCTGTAAAGATGCAGCTAAATGAGAACGAATTCTAGATGAACAAATTATCTTTATATTTACATAGAGACATGTAGAGATGCAGTTTTTTTATACAGAGAAAAGCAATGAATCAAGATTTAGAATAAAATAATATCCTGTTTTTTTTCTTCTGATATTAGTCTTAATAACAACGTACATTTAAGGAATAGGCTTTCCGTAACACATAATGTCAAATTAATTTTAATTATCACGTTAATAAGTTAAGCATTATAAATGATGCTGTAAATTTTGTTTCAGGTATTGACCTTTCAATCATAATTGAAGATTTACTCCAGAATTATGTTAAGACTTGAAGCTAATATGGTGCAATGAAAGATGATGTTGTTGCCCTGCAACATATATGGCGAATTTAAAGTATTCATATCTTGTCCAATTAGTCAAAATAAATCCACAACGGACTTCTGCAATCCGTTCGAATATTTGAATACATGTATATAAGTGCTTATTCAAACCTTTTGTTTTAGTGATATAATCATAAGATATCTTTGAAAATTGAAGGACAACAATGTACACCGTTTTGCGTATATTTACACAAGAACATGTAGCTGGTAACTTAAACAATGCAACTTGACGTAAAATGCTGCAATGTAGATTATTGTGTCGTTTTGTCTTAAGCTTCTCTTTGGGCCATCACATGATTAAAACTTTACATATAAATTCTCTGAAAGTTGATTCATGGAAATTGATATTTTTTGTCAAAGAAAAGAATTTATATTTAGTTCTGAGAAATAACTATCAAAGAGATATGAAAAATTTCAATTCTAAAAAACTAATTTTTGCACACAGGACCCCCTTCAGTCCCAGGACTATAATAAGTAAGATGTCAATATTGAAGAATTCAAAATACCAAAACTTCAGATCCAAACCATTGAAATTATTTCAAAATCAGAAAATACACAAAAACAAAATGTTAACCATTCCCTAAATGCAAAGCTCAAGTTATTCTAAGACACAGTTACGATACATTGAATGAATCACTTCTAACATGAAAAATGTAGATTTTGTAAATAATTCCTTCAAACTAAAATCGTCCACGTTTACGTTTTGCATGTATGAAATTACGACTGAATTTGTAGAAGAACTAAATGTTCACAAAAAATAAGAATAACTACAGTGCCAAAACTACGTTATATACACAGGGTTTCAGATATCAAAAACAACATGTCTTATCAGCTTGTATTTCACACATCAAACCATGTGTTGTTCTTGCAAAACAAGAAAGCTCGAAGTCACTGGTTGTTGCAATGGCATGCCTATTTGCCTATTTGAAACAGTTATTGTCAATTGTTGACGAAAAGGCTGTAATCATTCGAGTTTGGCATACACTGGGAATCGTTTGAGTACTATCAAGTAAGTTAATACTTTTCATTGATGTCGAGGGTTTATCATTGTTGACACTGACCATATTTTGTTAAAAGGTCATTTAGTTCAGTGTGTGTGTTTTTCAGAATTTGCAGCTTATGAAGATTAATTGTGGTCTAACTAGTGACTTTTGACTAAAAAAGACGCTACTAAAATTTGACCAGTTTGCTCGAAAGAATAGAATTACCAATATTACAACTATCAATTACTATTTGGATATTTAAGGATAATCTCACTAGTTCTTGATATAAAAATACCACAATGCTATGAATTTGATGTGAAAAATGCGAAACGTTATTTGAATTAAAAGTTCTGCCCTAAACTTCTAAATCAGGGTTATTTCTACAACCACATTGTCTTCTCTTTTTAGGCAATTTTTACTACTGAAAAAATATGGGTGTGTTTAACTCTCTACTTAATGTGTATGTTCATTAGAGTATTCTCCAAGTCGAGATTAGCGGTCCACAGAAAAAAAATAGAAGGGTTAAATTTTAATAAAACCTGCAAAAACGAATGCCAGATCGTATTGTAGAAATGCAAGCTTTAAACTTTTAAAACCTAAACTTTTGATAAATTCCTCTTTGTAGCTCTGTTCACAATGACAAAGAACAAATGATAATATATTACTAATTTCTTATTCGAATAACTGATGTTTTTCTGGTAAGTTACGCATTATCAAGAGTGACTCGCGTAGACTACCTCTAGACACATTTCGGTCACCGCTGTGATTGTTAATCCTACTGTTTATCTTATGAATAAATAACACCAAAAAACTTATTCTTTTCCCATATACTAAAGGCACTTTAAGTTTTTCTTAAACGCATAATATGTTCCTTCTCAAACAACCATTTTTGGAAGAAAGACACAGAACAATTTGTATAAAAACCTTCTTTCCTATTGAACTAGCATACTAAATTTCGTTTTTGAGTTATTTTTATCTTATCAACCCATCTTTAATTTGTTAATGTCAATATGTTTTAAACAAATTTAAACATTCCATAATAACGATAGCATAACTGGATTCAGAAAGGGATAAATTAGACGTAAGTTGTATATGGATTCACTCTCTGTCTTTCTTTATTACTGCCTTACAGTGTACAACAAGCACGTGTATTCAATAACAGTTATGAGACGATTAAAAGCATTTCCTCAATTCAGATAATTGTCGTCAAGTATTCATTGAGAAACTATGATTTGACTTTTATTTGAAATCATATACTTCTACGTGACTTTTCTTGTAGAAATGCATATATAGTATTTGTAATGTTTTCTTGAATCACATGTGGTAAAGAAATTTTATAAACAATCAACAATATAAACATATAAAAAATATGTTAATTTCTTCATAATGGATACCCATGCAAAAGATGTTTGCAACATTTTATTTGGTATTTTAAAGTGTTTAACCTTACATTTGTAGATAACATTCCTGATGAACATATTTTAGGTTTCGGAACTGTTTTCAAATGGTTTACAATCAACTAAGCACAATTATCTGTAAAAAAGACGATATGCTGTAATTGCAAAGCTGCAATCAGTGAGGTTCTATCTAAAATCAATAATGAAACCGATCTAGGTGATTACGACTGTTGTAGGCGTGGACTTTTCTTATGAAAACAGAAAGGGGCCAATTACTGGTTTTACTTGGAATGTGAATTAGGTAATGTAAGGTGTCTTTCAAGTAATGCAACTACACTTAAAGGTTTCAACCATTAACTTACTCCCGAGAAGTCACATAGGAATAAATCTTATTTCTTCTTGCTTTGGCTCTAAGGAAATTTAGTTGCATAATTTCACGATTCAAAAAAGTTCATCTGTATCATATTCACGTAACATGTAAAATTCTATTGAAACTATATATTTTTGTACTATCAAACCAAGCGAAACATTCTGAAAGCATCAAAACAGTACTGCAATTTGCGTATGCAACATATGTGGTTTAAATATGAGAAGAATGAAGTAAACATGATGTTGTAGATGTCCATGCACATTAAAATATCGGAAAAGAAGCTGCAGTCGCATAAACTACAATGCTTCGAAATATAGGCATTGGCTCTGCAACTCGTCAGGCATCATACGGGTCACTGGGCCACCATTATTGGGCTCTCAGGTCATCATTTTAGGTCATCATTCAAGGGGTAACATGGTAACAAAAATGATAATTCCGCTTGGCCAAGGAATATAATTCTGTAGACGAGTTGCAACCAATGTTGGCATTTTGCTTCTCGAGAAGACACAGTGTTACGACAGTGTCTTACAAGGCCAATGGGTTAATAGGCCGTTCTTCCTTTGTAGGGCCTACAGGATAAGGTAACTTATCAAATAGAATTAATTTAGCCATGGAGTCTGTGCAAGCGAATTAAGGTTCCCGGAGCAATTAATCTATTTTTGACGCAAATAGTTACTTCCTGATAGAGCCAGTGTTTAAGTCATGGTCGTGAAACCACAAAAAATAAAATACGACCAGACAAAAATCACATATAAGGATAATGGTTTGAATGTTTATAGAGTTTGACAAAGACAGATTGTACAGTCAAGGTAATAAGTATGGACAAATGAATCTAATGTAACATTCTACGCAACCAAATATTGCACCTTTTATCCAATCGAGGGACTGAAACGTACAAGAAGCATATTTTCTAATCTAAGTAATTAAAAGTGGCAATTTTTTTTACCTTCTCACATTAAGTATTCAAGTTATGAGTGGAACGAAACTATAACCGAAAGAGGGAATACAATCGAGAGACGAAAGTAAACAAGGACACATCTCAAAATGATTCATAGTGAAGTCCTGACTGTTCGCAATCATCCGTTTCCGGAGAACTCTAAAACAGTTCGAGATATCTTTTTGAAGCTTTACATGTGTTTTACACGGCACTAATTAAAGTGATGCCTTTATGATACCTATTTTTTATGAGTTTCGATAGAAAAGGGTTTCATGTGAACTTTGTTTAGAGATTAATTGTTAGAGTTAATAGGCAGTTTTATGATAAAATTGAAAATCAGTGGGGTGGTGAAAAAAGATAAGAAATAGAACGACTGTTTTCTTATTTACAAAGGGAACGAGGAAGATATCAACGTCCTTAGAGATATACTTAATTCACTGGACCCGTCACTCAAGTTCACCATGGAATTGATTCCGAAAGATTGAATTTTCTAGATGTCATAATGGCAAAAGATGAAGAAGGGAAAATAGAAACGGATTTATACTGTAAACCCACAGATAGCCATCAGTATCTTAATTTCAATTCGTGTCACCCTTCGCACACGAAAATGAATATCCCATATTGCCTTGCGAGGAGAATCTGCACTATTGTATCGAGGGACGACTGGCGGATACAGAGACTTAATGAATTAAAACATTATCTATCAGCGCAGAACTATCCTAAAAAACTTGAAGACGATTGCATTGAAAAGGCAATAAAATTAACAGTAGAACAACTGAGAAAAGGTTACAATCATTTCCCTCGTCACTACCTTCAACCCATCGCATATAAATCCTCTTCAAATTATTAACAGCCAGCTCCCGATTTTGGCACAGAGTGCTAAAATAAAGACAATTCTACAGAACACAAAATTCATTAATAGCCGTAAACAGCCTCCTAATTTGAGACGAATTCTGACACGTTCTAGATTTGACATGTCAGTTCAGGGAGAAGCTAGAGTTTCTAAATGTGGGGATGGCCGCTGTTTCACATGTAAAAATATTATAGAAGGCGCCGACTTCAAAGTCAATAATAAACGCTTCTTTGTGAAAGAAAATATGAACTGCCATTCCAAAAATGTGATATATGTCATCATGTGCGAGGGGTGCAATGAACTGTATATTGGGAAGACGGAAAGACGCCTCAATGAAAGAATAAATCTTCATCGTTCCCAGATCAGTCGACCCGAAAATAGAACTAGCCCGTTAAGTGGTCATCTAGAAAACTGTTCTGGCGGGAAATATAAAGTCTTCCCCTTTTACCACATGAAATTTGATAACCCGAGGCTTCTTGAACTTATTGAAAGTCAATTTATAAGCAATTTAAGCCTCTACTGAACGCTAAAATGTAAATTTCCTTGAATTTATGCTCATGACGTACATGTACCTACCTCTATGACGTCATAAAGAGCGTCACGTCACAAACGACGTGATCACAACTGACTAACCTGAAGAAGCCAACATGGCTGAAAGCGCTATAGTTAGCGAATGTGAATCCAATGTACCCAATGTACCCAATTCCATAATACTATTTTATTTATATATATATAAATAGTATTATGGAATTGGGTACATTGGATTCACATTCGCTAACTAGCGCTTTCAGCCATGTTGGCTTCTTCAGGTTAGTCAGTTGTGATCACGTCGTGCACAACTAATGACGAGTTTTCGGAGTCTATTCTTTACATAAATAAAAGAATATTCATCATTTATCAATGATATGATCCAATGTTATCTTAGCTATTAATCAGGATCAATATATTCCCGAATATGTATATATATTTGTCAAGACATAAGTTGACCTTTATTTGTTTATCTGATATTGGCCAGATATGGGGTATTTGTATAAGATTTTTAAAAACATCGATAATGAAATAATAACAATCTTCATATAGCATAATGATCACGTCGTTTGTGGCAGCTTCCACTAAATGGAACTCACTACCAGACACTCTGAAGGAAGCTCACTCACTGGAACATTTCAAGTCTCTTTTGAAAACCTATCTTTTTAACCTGTGCTTTTAAACCCTGACTCTGTTTTCTTCAACTTTTGTATGCGCTATGAGCACGCCTCAGTGGAGTTTAGCGCCATATAAATGGACATTATTATTATTATTATGCTTGAGTAGCTAAAGTGCAGTGTTCTTGCAGGTTGTTTTCGCCCAAAATATATCATGTCATGACATGTCAAGAGGAAAATTATCTAACGTCGACAGCACCTTTAGACTATCAGTGTTATTTATTTAGATACACTGACATATAGAAGCAAGGTCAATCAACAAATAGAGAACGGATTGAAAACTACTGATTGCATAATATTATTTTGCAATTATTCGCTTATTTACTGTAAGGAAGCTGTCAAAATATCTACACAATGATTGGTCTTAATTTCCATGTTACAGGTATAAGGAATCCATAGGAACTAGGGTGGGATGTTGGGCACTTCTAAAGGTCAAGTAGCATGACAAATATTTTCATTACAATTTGTCTTATTTAACGTGGGCACAATAAGAATAAAATGAACTATGTTAACAAATCCTATGTATTATACTCAAAATAAAGTGTTTAACAATCAACGATTTCAAGAAGAAAATAAGAATTTATCATCTTTAACTGTTTAAATATTTAAACTTTTCTCGTATATAACCAATTGAGGATATTGTTACTTGTTGCAGGGATTGTGAGTCACTGCATTGTATCCAATTATTAAAATGTCTTCATGTCAATGACACACTTTTTAACTTCGAAGGGAAGATATCACGACCATAAATCCAGATATTGAGCACGATATTTCCGTAACACAAGAAACTGTATCATATTACAATTATTAGATGACATTTAAAGTAAAATAAGATATTTGAAGTATATCTTCATTATAATCTTTATTTTAGAAGGTCAAAATTCTGAAGAGGAAGATAAACGAAAGAAAATATTTCAATGGAACTATTACAAATCCCTTTATGGTGCTCTGTGTAGATAGCCCTAGTAATAAGAATTTGGTGATGTTTCCTATATATAAACATTAGACAAATGATTATGAATTACCTCGCTACAAGAGTATATATACTCTTCCCAAAAAGAAACGCATAGATGATTTTGAGAATTTCCTTCCAAAACGTCTTTGCTATGTGATGGTTTTTAGCTTCAGTGCACAAAACAATTTTACATTTTTGGATTATTTGAGAGTTATCTTGAGGACTTTTTTGAAAAAAAAACATCATTTGGAAAAAAACATTAAGCAGAATACGTAAGAGTAAACGCAAGATCATGTAGTACCTTAAACCAAGCAAAGGCACTCATTGTTTCAAATTTTCCTTTTAATATTACAAGGTACAAAGGTTATCATTTTGCATCGATAAGGTGCAAGAAATGAAAAAGTCGTGAATTTTCTAAACCGAAGTTGCATGATTCACAGGTGTCTGGCATCAGAATATTCATCTCGCCATATTGCGCGTTATTTGTTTCGTTCCTGTAGCAACTTCCGCCCAAAAGAGCTTAAGTAGTGTGCATCAAAAGCCTAAATCTCTACATCCGGATCACACATTGTCTTGATTCTCTTTCCACAGTGATACAGAATATTCAAACAATCCCATGCGATTCTTATTTCTTACACAAAACGAGTTGAAGGTGCCGCCAATAGACTTCATGTGAATCTTTATAATATTTTCTCTGACTATGGATGATTGGTTTGCGCAATGAGATTTTTTATACTATCAACATAATACATTTTGCAATAACGTACAATTATCAGTAAAAACATGTAAATATAAAATTTCCAAAAACGTGCTTTTAACCTTCAAAATATCAACTTTGCATTTTAACATGTCAATAACTAATCATTGGCAGTATACCATTTTAAGTGATGTATTTCAATATCCAGACATGATCCTAAGATAAAGATGTGCAGTGTGTGCCAGTATATAGATTCACACACTTTAAAACTTTATCCGGGTCAACTTATATGAATCGTGCACAATAACCGTTAAGCCTGAAATTATGTGGTTTCATGATGCCACTAACTAAAAGGGTTTCATTTCAATTCGTTTTAATCCCACAGTTGTTGATAACGTTAAACAAATTATCTTTTCATTAAGCACGTTGTGAGTCAGTGTGTCAACTGTAAGTGTGTGAATCACAAGGACACTGAAACCTTTGATAAGCAGCCGATATATGATACAAACTGAACGAGTTTTGTAACCAAAGTTCTGTAGATGGTAAAATTGATTTGGTTTAATTTGTCTTCATGCAAAACTTTGATAAAGCTGGTCGTTGTGCGCAAGTGCATGGCCCATCTGTGTGGCATCTTAAAACCTTGGCGGCATCATTTAGGACAAACATTTCCCATTTTTTATTTATAAGTAATTAGTGAAATATGTGTACGTGCATGTGCGGAACTGTCGCCATGACTTTCACCCCTTTATAAATGTAAATTGCTGTTGATACCGTTCTTGGAATGATACTTTAGGATTTTCCTTTTCGTGACAACTTCATTTATAAAATGTAGTATCCTCAATTCTTGTGTTTTTGTATTCACATATGTCAAGTCAGTAATAACATACATTGTATAAGCTTTGCCTTCGAAGGTCTACCTCCATTTTTCATTATGTTGCCAAAACCAGATATGACATCCAAACTTTACCCAAATTACACGATCTTGTCACTGAGATACACTAGCAAGTGAAGATACTTCAGGAACGCAACTGTATTGATTTCTGAAGAAGGGAAAAGAACAAAGAAAAGTAAAGGACCATCTGAAGTTGTTATACATGCACTTTGATTTCATCAGTTCAATCATTTCTTGTCGGTAAATGTATTAATTAGTATTTTATTAATTTTCTATTCATGCGTAGTAAGCCTATAACAAAGTCGTGGATGACAAGATATCAGCTTAATAGTTTTAAAGTCACTCACCACGAATGGGTACAGCCAACTGAACACAGTATATAAAGACTTAATTGTTCTAGTGAATGGTGATTCTTAGTTTTTCTACGAAAGCCCTCATCAAAGGAAAATGACTTTTTATAATTGTGTGCTGCACGATATTTCTGAGTATTCTAATATAATGATTACATTATCTTTTTGAGGGGGATCAAAATGTGCCGTTTCACCTTATTTGTATACACATTTTAAGTAGAAAGAAAGATAAAACCACCTTCTTGCAGCTTCAAGACCATTGATGGTTTAATGTCTAACTGATACAGTTTATTGTTTAGCTTTGCCTTGATTGTATAACAGAGGTTCAATGTCTAACTGATACAGTTTATTGTTTAGCTTTGCCTTGATTGTATAACAGAGGTTCAAGGTGAGTGGCGTTTATGTATACATGTATTAAACGAAGAATAAAGATTTCAGGTCATCTGCCTCCTGTTGGGAATGAAAAGTTAAATCTCAAAGAAGATAATTTAACAGTAGCAGATGACAGATGAGTGTTTATATCGGCTTATCGGCACCTGGAGAGGATCAGTAACGTAGTTCAACGGATTAAAACGATTTGTCAAAGATTGTTTTTAACTTCTCGTATTGCATCAATTCATGTAAATGTCAAGATTCACAGAATACGATATTGTGTATTGTGATCATCAATGTTTTTCTGCGTATTGGTTTATTATTGATTTAATGTTTATGGACAAGTTCGTATCTTTGTGCAACTTTGTGAAATATCACACAAATGGTAGGCTACATGTAGGATTTGGAGCCTTTGAGAAAGTAACTTGATAAATTCCATTCATTGAATCAAAAATATGTTTATCCTATGCTTAAAATGAGCTTACTTTCAAACGGATACATTTTTATTAATTATCAAATATTTACCAATGTGTCTGACTAAATAACTTCAAGTTAAAGTAGGGATGTGAATAATGTTTTGTCAATTTGAAAATGTCAACTTCGTGATACTGTTTTCTAGTTTATATATGTTTAGGTTGAAATGGATTTACATCAAATATTACCTACGTTTTAGGGGATAATGCAATTTAGATATATACAAAATATGTATAAATATGAAAAACAAAACGGATATCAAATATGATTTCCATCCTTATTGATAAGAACCACTGAAACATCTATCAATCAATATCTTAACAAAATGAAGATCTATTCATCATATCCAAGAACTCCCCGTTGGAAAGTAGTGGTGAGGATTCCACCAGATTAAAATTCCTTAATTGTTCTAACCTTATCGACCTAGGTATCAATGTGTACATTATCTACAAGACATGTCCGTTGTGAACTCACAAACGACATCAACAGATTGGTACATGAGAAAACACTGCCACCAATATGGGAAGGGATTCTAAGTGCGATAACTTGTTCCTCATCCTTTCCTTAATAGATAAATGTGTTTTAACAAAGTATTTGAATGTGACTGGATCCTGTATGACTTTTTTAAAATATATAAATCTAAGCATATAAAGAAAAACAATTTTGAATAAAGATCAACCAGTTTAAGAAACAAAGTATGTGCTCTTTTTGAGTCACTGTGATAAATTTAATTCATTGATTGCTTAATGAATTTGCTATATTCATTTGCATTTAGTTTCGTTGTTTAAGCATTTCAATCAATTATTGCTTCATTATTATGATATTAGTATATTTACAAAGATGATGTGATAAAAGCATGGATTTCAACAAATGTTACTTTTCTCTACCAATAACCGACTCATTGAACACACCTATAATTTCCTCCACCATAATAGTTACGGCAGTATGGGAAAAATCTACTAACAATAGACACAAAACCAATTATACCGAGAGTATTGAGTTACGGAAGAAAACTTATGAAAGCATCCTTACATTAAAGACTTTGCAATTCAGCAAAACCAAAAGCCAGAACTAAGGAAAGTTAGTTATATCAATGATGTATACACAAATACATTAAGCCAAAATGTTCCTTTTAAGTATCATTAATACCGGCAATCAACGTAAAATTGGTTTTGTTTGTGAGTAATGTTTAACTTAAAGTATTTCAGAATACAATATTAACATGTTATCAGTCTCATGTGCTGCACACAGAACTAACCCCAATTTTCAGTTATTTTAACGGTTATTTCTTATTTCACAGACACATTAAAAACAAAGGAAACAATGATGTTAATGAAGTTCGGGCTTAGGTATAAACTACTTTAGGTCCTTTGCACGTATATACACATAAAGAAAAAAAATAAGGCACCCTCTTAAATTCAAAACTCAAAAGTGATGCTATGACAGAGGTAGGATATTTTGATTTGTACCACTCTTAACATGAGAAATGTATATTTTGGAAACAATTTCGTTAACAGACAGAATCGTCCACGTTGACATTTTATAAATTACCCCTGAATTTTTGATAGTACACTAAAAATAAGTATGACTGCAGCGCCAAAACTTCGCTATTAACATTGGCTTTCAGATATCAAAAACAACACATGCGGTAACAACTTGACTTTCATTCATCAAATCTTAGGTTTTTCTTGCAAAATAATGAATTTGAAATGTATCCCTATTTTGAACAGGTATTGACAAAAAGACTGTAATCAAACAATTTTGGAATAAATGTCGGAAATTATGTTCCAGGGGTTGACATTTATGTCTGCTGATTTCTAACAAAGTATACATTTGTAGTCTCCAGTGACAAGCAACGAGTCCCAGTGAACCCTTGGACCAATGTGTAAGAAACATTATCAAGGTCGGCACCCTGTACATGCCGCGAGACGTGTCACACACACTGCATGATTTGTGACAGTGAATACTGTGAATAATGAACAATTATTGAGATAAGCTTCTGGCGAAGATGTCAGACAGTTGAACAAGAGCAGAAAAGGGAAACGAAAAGCTCCAAATTTTAATTGCTAGGAAGTTGTACAAATGAAACACTATTACTCCTTACACTGAAGTCCTTAAACAGCGGCTTCAACAAGAAATAGCAAGAATTGCAACTGGCGCGAAGTAAGTCAGATGCATCATAAAATAACTGCTCAGTATCTTTGAAGGAGGGCGACTCATTGAAAACGCGTAATTAATCAGCGTGAATCTGTGTGAATTATATTGAAAATTTGTCATTTAATGAATACACAACCATATACCTAAGGACATTTGGTGCAGTTATAAAGAAACGGATAAGGACTTTAGATTTAAATATCAAGAACAAACAAGTCTTAAACAATATCAAACATACACTCCCATTATGATTCTATTAGTACAGCATGGCAGCGCTAGCATTATCATGTGTTAGTCAAATTAGTCAGACTGAGGATAAAATAACAGAACTGGTTTTGTCTTCACCCACTCACAAATTCTCGAAACTGTACATAGTTATATCGGTGCATTAAGTGTAAATTATATATACTTCCTCGTACTGACTGATGCATTCTTTTTTTACACAGCGTGTAGGTTTAATATGTTTCCATGTTTCATGTAATCCACAGTACAGTAAAGTCCGTCTAATGTAGAAATAAATCCAATATTCCGCGTCAACATAAAAGCAATGATAATCTTTGTAAGTCATAAATAAAATTCTCTTTAAGAAAGTTTCCTAAATTATTTACATGAAGATAAAGCTGTTCTATCCTCGAACTTACATTGGCTTATAATTTACACAACTATATTCTTGCTACATTCTGGACTAACAAATCTGCATTAATAAGCTTTAAGATGACATTTAAGATGACCCTTAATAGAGAAAGAGCACAATTAGATGTCTCACGCCCAAATGAAAGACGTTACGTTTGACGTTATAATAGTTCAGGGCAAAACAATACTTTATTGCAAAACACAAGATGGTTAGGGCTACTCTATTTCTTTTCTAGTATGTCGATTTTTACTCGTTTAAGTTATTTCTACTCCAAATATAACATATTTTGTAAATCATCTCCGGCCGCGATTTGAAAATCCACGATCAGGGCCATACCTAGTGACGTCATAGCCAATTGTTATTGACGTCATGGGCCATTGTTTCGTGACGTCACTCAAAAACTATACTTTATTGCTGATTCTAGTATTGTTCCCGTAAAGATCAAAGGCGCCGCCCACCCTTTATTGCGCAATAAAGTATGGTTTTTGAGTGACGTCACGAAACAATGGCCCATGACGTCAATAACAATTGGCTATGACGTCACTAGTTATGGCCCTGATCGAGGGTATTCAATTTTCGGCCGAACGTGATTTATATATAATATGTTTATTTTGGAGTAGAAATAACTTAAACGCGTAAAAATCGACATACTAGAAAAGTAATAGAGTAGCCCTAACCATCATGTGTTTTGCAATAAAGTATAGTTTTGCCCTGAACTATTAAAACGCCTTCGGCCTCATGCTTTAACTATACTAGTTCAGGGCAAAACAATACTTTATTGCAAAACACATGATGGTTAGGGCTACTTTATTTCTTAAATAAAGGGTGGGCGGCGCCTTTGATCTTTACGGGAACAATACTAGAATAAGCTTTAAGATGACATTTAAGATGACCCTTAATAGAGAAAGAGCACAATTAGATGTCTCACGCCCAAATGAAAGACGTTACGTGTATTACATTTTTGTGTTGTTTCAGATTGGAAAGATGATATAACATGAGACAATACGCAAACCCTACGTGACCCTACGTGACCATTTGAGTTGGATAACAAAAAGTACTTTCTTACCCTACAATTTCATGAATGCTGATCCAACAAATAATACTTAATTACCCTACAACTTCATGAATGCTGATCCAACAAATAATACTTCATTACCCTACAACTTCATGAATGCTGATTCAACAAATAATACTTCCTTACCCTACAACTTCATGAATGCTGATCCAACAAATAATACTTCATTACCCTACAACTTCATGAATGCTGATCCAACAAATAATACTTCATTACCCTACAACTTCATGAATGCTGATCCAACAAATAATACTTCATTACCCTACAACTTCATGAATGCTGATCCAACAAATAATACTTCATTACCCTACAACTTCATGACTGCTGATCCAACAAATAATACGACACTCTGATCAAACAGCGAACTTCATGAAATTAATTGGTTACAGGTTATACATTTTGTGTAATCATGAATTGAGTTGTGTTACTACATATTTCATTGATGTCAGATACCTTCCAGCCAACTGCATGAAGTTTTTCTCTCTGAAAATAGATATCACTTTCAGTAAATGAAATATTTTGATTATGTTTACTCTAAAGGATGAATAACGTGAATATCACGTCAAATTCAGAGGATGTTTAAATCAAATGTGGGGAAAGAGGTTCAAAATATACAGAAGTAAGAATCAAGGAATCACATTTCTGAACACGTGATACAATCCGGATACAGTTATCTGTCTTGTCTAGCAGTCAGTGGCATGTGCAATATAGTCAAATTAAAAAACATTATTGATCAATAGAACGTTACACGTGTTTGTTAGTTTTTGAATTTGTTCGTTAAAAAATCTTTTATTTTTATGACATAATTTGGTTTGGATAAGAACCCAAATGCTATAAAATGAAAAACTTCATGCATTCAAAGAGACATCCTAGCAGTTACTAGCTTTCTATGGAAATCTGAAAAACAACCTTAAAAGTAAAAGATCATACATCCTATTTACATAAATACTATTTCAATTTATCAAACGGTATTAAATCCTGTTCTTTTATCCAAATGAAGGTTAAGGTTTCAGATAAACATGAGATATGGCAGACTTGAGTAGGTTGTCTCTGTAATGTTGTGTAAATATGTATAAGAAATTGGATTGATCCTACCAGTTAAACATCTCTGTCGAGGAAAAGCTTTTAGAATATAATTATCTCATGCAAATGCAAAGCCATTTGATGTATCGTTTATTATGCATGGTAATGGTTTGTCATTGGTATTACTTAAAGGTTAGCTTATCAATTCTGTATTTAGAGTTACGAATTTAGATAAACCAAAAGGTTGCACAGCGTGAAATCAGGGACAAAAGACCCGCTTGTAGCAAGTTTGCAGATAGTTTATCTCGAGATAGAAAATACGACTGGAAGGTAAAGATATTCGATGATCACTTTTCATCTTACTTCCTTATCCTTTTCGATTTTTAATTTGACTGTTACAATTACACCATGTCCCAAGCCGATTAAACAAGAATATGTTTTATTGTTGATGTCTTATTAATCATGCCTTGACATTAGGAAAAATAGGCCTTTTGTATTTGAATATCATTTTAGGACAAGATGGTATCGTTGAAAGGGGCGCCCTGATTTGTTGTATTCATTCTCAGACATGATATCTCTGGAGTAACTTGATATCCAAAGATTATGAATGTGTGCATGACAAATATAGTTCATTATTACTCTGCCGTTGAAAATATTGCTGTTTGATAATCGACCATGTTGTTACATAATTATGTGTGATAACATTGCTCGCTATCAGAATTACGTGACGTTATACTGACTTCATAATCGTTAAGAATGACCTCACAATGTCAGCGGGCCGGCCGCGATGGTAAAAGTAAAATGTTTTCGACGATGTATTTAAGTCAGTGTAATTAGAATACTAAACTCTCCCCCGTTTAGTAACAGCCTTCGCTCGTTAAATACTAAACCATTCACTCATTGTCTATCTAACCGTAATAGTGTTAAGACAACCCTTTTGTGTTGTGGACAAATACATCATCAAGTATCAGGGATCACATGCCAAAGAACTTATGCATGCTTTTTGACAAACATTATGCTGATCCAAAACTTTAAACATCCAAGCAGATGTTAAATCTTCTTTGCCCTATCAATTCTCTTTAAGTCACTGCATCCTGATATACAAAGTCAACGCAGGAACACATTATTAAATTTCGTTTACCAAAAAATGTTGAAGTATTACATGAACGATTGTGCCTATTCTTAATAGATAACCTGTATCAGCCCGTCGTCAAGGGCAAAAACCTGTATAAGCCCGTCGTCAAGGGACTTGAACCTGGAACCCTAGGCAACGAAC
The DNA here is from genome assembly GCA_916613615.1 of Steromphala cineraria. Classification (NCBI taxonomy): domain Eukaryota; kingdom Metazoa; phylum Mollusca; class Gastropoda; order Trochida; family Trochidae; genus Steromphala; species Steromphala cineraria. Next base: position 70,891,592 of record OU744726.1, on the reverse strand, counting down.
GCGAAAATTAGATCAAAGTCGCAAGGAATTTAGAGTTGTCTCCCTTTGTACAGTTGACGTTTGAACGTGGCCGACATCGCGAAGAAAACTCTGCAGTCGCTTTCGGATAGGATTTGTCAGTTTGATTATTACTTTGATAGAACCTTATTTTCCAGTTTGGAAATTCAACCTGAGAGAAAATGAACTCAAAAGTCGCAAGAGGCGTAGGCTCTGGAGCTGCATGATTATTGCTTTTGTGTTAAGTATCCCCGAACAGATAAAATCAGCCACATGTCAATGGTATTAATTAAAGTTTAAAAATGTTACAATTATTTTATAGTTTGTTTGGTAAGTATATATGATAAAAATAGTATTATATGGGTATTTTCACATCACATTCGGTATGAGCCCTCGACCAATATCAGCCCTCGAGCTAAAGCTCTCGGGCTGATATTGGGGTCTCGGGCTGATACCGAATGTGATATGTAAATACCCATTTAATACTATTTATGTATCTATTGATAACCCTTTTTGGAATGAAATTTTAGCAATCTGGGGTAAATATTATAAACAATATCATGACGTAGAAACATCTCAGGTAGAAGATATATTAGCTTAACCTTTATGGTTAAATCATCATCTAAGACATAGCAATTTTCTAATTGAGAGTTGGTTTAACAGAGGTATTCACACAGTAAGAGATATTTGGGGTAATAATGAATTTTTGACTTTTAATGAAGTTAAAAAACTATATCGTGTCAAGGGAACAATTCTTGAGTACAATAAGATAATATTGAACATCCCCAAAATATGGAAAACACTCTTTTATCTAATCAACAGCAGAAACAAAACCTCTCGTTAAGCCAAACTCTTCAAGACTTACTTTCTCAACAAAAAGGATGTAGAAATTTCTATAATAAATTGATTGCTAAAGACACCCCACTAAAAGTGTGTCAAAAATGGCAAAATGAACTTGATTTAAATATTGAATGGAATGTAGTGTTTACAAGATATAGAAATTGTACTAAAGATGTAAAACTCTTGGATTTTCAGTATAGATTTATTAACAGAGCAATTTACACTAGAAAGGAGTTGTTGAAATGAATTTAATTCAAACTAATATTTTTTCTCTTTTTGTGAATCTGAACCTGAAAGTTTACAGCATGTTTTCATTAAATGCAATAAAGTGCATGACTTCTGGAGAAAAGTTGAAAACTTTATGAACCAACATATAACACATGCTAATATTGCCATCTCAGAGTTAGATATTTTATTTTGCAACAGTTCTGTCAGCCTTCTGGCATCACATATCATCCTCATGGCGAAAACATATATACATGTCTCAAGTATCAAGAAAAGCAAGTTATCAATTGACAGTTTTGTTAGCATTGTCAAGGATGTTTTCAATGTGGAAAAAATTATAGCTTGTAAAAATAATACTTTGTCTTCCTTCCATGCTAAATGGAAAGCTCTCATGTATATTTTACAATAGTGACTAAATGCCTACTTTTTATGAATGCTTCACTGAATCATGTATTCTGTATTACCATGTTGTACACCTACTGAAATGAAATGAATAAAAAAGATAAAAAAAAAAAAGTTGGAATACGAATTGCTATCAAGACACGTCTACATCGTAGTGAAGAAAGGATTATATTTTATCCTGTTGCACTATATAGGAAATATCACCTCACATAACTTGACCAACAGCTGCGGTTTCCATACATGTTCCATACAGGGGGTATGTAGCGTTCCTTCTGTCCGTCCGTCTGTCTCTTGATTGTTATACCCCCGCCACACAACTTACAGTTATCAACCATGATCCCTAGTTGTGCCTTTTGGGGGTTAAATCAAGAATTGATCTTTTATCTTCTGTTGTGTCCATGGAGAAATGACTAAAATAGTGACTCTTTCACCAAAACCTTCGTTCAGAGCATATATCCTAAACTATACATAATAGCTTCTCCAAACTTCATACACTTTTCAACCATGATCTTTGGTTGTGCCTTTTGAGGGTTAAAGCAAGAATTAATCTTTTATGTCTCGTTGTTTTCATGGAAACTTGACTACAACAGTGACTCTATGACCAAGTCCTATGTCCAGTGCATATCTCCTAAACTTAACATGCACTATCCCTCTATGTACCCTTTAAGTAAAACCTATTAATGAACTTAGTTTTGTTGTTTTAGAGGATTAACTACCATACAACTTTACCAAATGTTTATCAACTTTACTATTTGAAACTCTTGAACAAAGTGTTATGTGAGCTCTGCTCGCGTCTTCACTTGTTTATACTACTAAGAATGAAACAGTTAAATTGTGCTCGCAGAATGTGTAACATCATTGTTCAGCTCATTATGACATACAATTGCTCGTTCATGTGTGTGTATGTAATCAATTTAGGCCACATTTATTTCCCATTTTGTCTTGCTATGATGTCTGACGTTTTTCATAATCTTGTATTATATCAAACTATCAAACTGTGACATATCATCCTTCCAGCAGTAATGCACATTACATCTGTCAATCTACTTCATTTGGTTTAAGTTAGCCCGGAAAAGGGACAGACATTCCTGATTTTCTGTAAAACTAGCTGCAATATCAAAATTACACAAGGCAGTTGAGTGCATTAAGAATCATATACGAGACTCTCTAGTAAAACAGAACCAACATGCTATTGGTTCATTTATCAATTGTGTAAACAGGCATGAAGCAGATTTACATTGGAATTTAGATTAGTTAGGTAGGCAATATTCAGCTTGGATCTTCTCTATCAAACTGCAAGATATGAAATAGGATACGAAGCTAGACAAAGCAAATAAGCGTTTGATCATGTGCTTATAATGGTTTTATGTTCCCCATACAGTCTCGGTGTTATCTTGGCTTTATAGACTAGTGTCAGCATGCTTTCACAGTCATTTTACTGTAATTTGTATATATATTGAGTTTTGTTACATAAGTGTGATGACACATTTTTGTAAATAAACACCACCGCGGTGGCTTTAACTATTTAACATGATACCTGTAAATGGAATTCATATATCATTGCATTGAGTCAGATCAGTTATTTGGGACCAGAAATTGGGAATCATTATTATGTAATTCGGTACTTGCGCATCGATATTATTCGAGATGAACCATCTAATTATAACCACTTAAAAAAATGAAATAATGTGAAAAAATAATATAGCTTGTCTAAGATGCACTTTTTCCTAACGCTTTGTAAGGAGATCCTTAACTAAACAGTGTTCGCTATTTACACCCCTTGGGCGGTTATATCCCTTCTTTTTTTCAATTGGTTTTAGCTCATAAGTACCTTCTTACCCTTTACACCCCCTGGTAAGTTATTGCTTTATTTTAGTTGAATGTTATATACCGTGAGTTCCATCCGCGTAGGTTGGTTATCTCATAACCACCTTGGTCGGTTATAAGATTGTAAACAAACGCAAACAATTGGACTTGTAAAATTTGGATTTTTAATCAAACAAAAAAGTTAAGATTTATGAACAACGAAAGTGGGATTCGAACCAGGGACCTCTATATTGTCAAACAGGGCTCTTACCTGTTGAGCTACCGAGGATCCATGACAGTAGCTGTAAATATTTGTGTGTCATCTATGGTATTTTATTTTCCCTATTAATATATATTAATATTGCAATAAAATAGTTTTTAATGTAAGGAATCAAGTTTTTAGTTCCAAAACCCTAAGCAGGGGATATTGTAAATTGTCTAAAATAGTTTCTTATCAAGACATATTATCAAACCCGCAAAATGGATCACTAAAACGTTTTTTTATTATTTGTATGTAAACCAATTTAGTTGAAACACCGTAATAAAATAGTTTTCATTGTAAGCGTTTATTTAAAAAAAAACTAATCTGGGGATATTTTGAATATGTTCTCTTTTCAAGACATGATAAACCCGCGAATGATATCAGTAAAACGTTTTTAAATTAATTGTATATAAACAAATTAAGTTGAAACCATGGCAGAAGTCTTCCGCGGGAGTGTAAGTCAAATAATAACCCGTTTGCCTCGGGTTATCGAAATAACCTCTGCTCGGGCTACGCCCTCGCGAGGTTATTTTCCATAACCCCTCGGTACCGGGTTATTATTTACTACATATTTCTTCGCCAATTATACAAATCAATTCGCATCTCTTTGAAAAGCAGTTTTAACTATATACTTCTTCGCCAATTAAACAAATAAATTCGTCTTATAGTACAAATAAATAAACCAGTTGAAACTTAAAATGAAAACAGTATGCTTTTATTTGTAAGTTAGCATTTATATTTGTTTTGAAAAAGGAAGGCAGACTAGCCAACGTTCTTTCTAAAGAGTATCGATAGTATCAGTTATGTTTATGTCTTTCTTTAACGATCATGTCCAGACCACTGTTTGTCAACAGATAAAAGTATTGGTTATCCGTAAGGCTACTAATATTCGTTTTTGTCAGCAAAGGAAATTACCAAGTACCGAATTTCCCCTTGTGCATTATTCAACAGTGCAAGGTTATTATGCTGTCTGCTTCACACTACGATATAAACAAGAAAAAAACACACGTTTGGTTGCTCGATTAATGTTTGTACATTCTTTATACTTAAATCAAGACTTGAATCTTAAGGTTGTCGTGCTAAGATCGTGTCAGACAGATCTTAGCCGAAGGACATATGTATGTTACTCTCGTTTTTTAAATGTAAAACATAAGGCAAAGGCGCAATTCAGTATTAAAGCTTATCTTCTTTATTCCTGTATAGAATTAAAATGTTGAGCTTCAAGATGAATTGAAAATCAATGGGAGGGGTGAAAGGACATGATGAATCACTTTTACTCATGAGATGAGATATAGTATCTTGAGCGCATGAACTAGGATATTAAAAGCTCAACTTAGTATCTTCACCATCTTCACATATTCTTCACCATCTTCACCATCTTCTTCACCGCTCCTTAGTAGGCCTTGTATTGAGGACTTTATAGACTGCAACTCAGGGATATGCTATAGAAAAACCCAGGGATGTTGTGTAGAACTAATAGGGATATCTATATGAGGTTACCTGAGAAAAAAGAAATGGTTAGAGTGTATGAGCTAACGAGTCTAGGTTGTGCACATAAACACTATCTCGTACGCTCAGAATACTAAGCCATGCGCTCAAGATAAACGTTATCTCATCATGTCCCTTCAGCGATTCCATACAAATCAGACGATTGCGATACAGACTCAATCTAACCAGTAGTTGATATATGGTGTATTTTAAACAGATTTTCATGATGCAATTTAGTGATAATAAGATTAATATTTTAGCATACATAGCCCCTGCTTATTGGTTTTAATAACTTTAATTCTACTTTAAATTTTGTTTGAGGACATTTCAATCTGATGATTCTGCTAACTTCTGTAATGATTTAAAAAATATTATGATATCTTATTATAGAAATAAACTACAAGCTTATGATAGCTTTTAATTAACTGCTTAATGACGACTACCAAAACCGCATTGTTCAACTTATAAATTACATAGATAATTTATATTGAGGAATAGACACAGTTTGGTGACATACATCAACATTTGACATATGTTCACCATATATTTTGTTTAAGTATTCTACCATAACAATATGGAAAGATACGAGACTAAACGGAGGTTCTAGTTAGAACATTGAAAGATATTTGAAATGTTAAATTCATTTGAATCCTTATATCATCACAACTATTATTTACATACAATGTAAATATCAAAACAAATCGAAGGACATATTTTTTAGGCACATGATTTTTGTAATTTGAAAACTTCTTTTCAACTGAAAGAATTTATAACGTTTGTAATATTTAACGCAAAATATAAACATGTATGTAAAATCGGAGGAACTAACTTTCATATTTTTCGTTTTCTTCATTCAAAACGTCATTTTTGTTTAAGCCCCATTGTCACACTTGCATGCGGTTTGTAATGAAATTTAGCTATTGAGAAAATAGATACTTCACTCGGTAGAAGAATCTTTCGCCGAAAGTTTGATATAATATTTACATGTTTTAATCAACAATAAATAAATAAACGTCATCATAATGTGTTTAGGATTAACACCGCGTCTCAGTTACCATAATTGCATCCGATGGGTATTAATTTGAGCGGCAACGAATACCTAATTCAGATAGAAAGAGAGAGAATCTAGTTATGGGCGACAAAGATGACATTAAAGGGGCAGTAGCACGTTTTTTGATAATTTTATATTTCAAATTGATCACCCATAAGTGTAAGTTAATGCTAAATGTATTATTTTGACAGTGTCAACAATCTCATTACACAAAGCAATCATCCATAGTCTGAGGACAAAGTATGAAGATTCACATTAAATCCGTTGGCGGCCATTTTGTGTGAACATCTTTAATTCATTTTTTGTAAGAAAAAGCAATCGCATGGCAAAACTTTACGTTATTTATCTGTATTATTACTGCTCCATTTAGTTTAAATACATTGTCTTTCAATTGGAACCATTAATTTTCATTTTCCTGCCATCACCCTATAATCCTCATAAAACGTGCTACTGCCCCTTTAAAGCGTTTGTTTAGGAAACTCATAATGTGGAATAACCACACTTACATTGTAATTTCAGATTCGCCTTCTTGCCGCCTGCCGTTTCGGTCATTTTGGTAAATTCTCTCCGACATAATAAAATTTGGTCCGATTTTCTCAAGGTTATTCGAAAATATTTGCAAAGAATACAATGAATACAGCAAAAATTATTAAAACAAATATTGAACTAAACTCTGAATATGGATCTTTAATTTCTGATGGACAAGAATGTTTACAATGAATGTGCGGAGAAACGATAAAGGATTCAGCATACTTTAGAATCAGTAATCACATTCCTGAACACGTGTTTCAACCAGATTAAGCCAGCTGTGTTGTTTACAGATTCGTCCATATAGAAACAGTTTTAGCTCGACTTGGCCAAGTTCAGGGAAATTGAAAACATTGCACAAATGGTGTGTCCGATTGTAATAACAAAATTAAACATGGTGACGTGGTGTTGTGTTGATGGAAACAGATGACTTGTGTCAAAACAACTGACTCTTTCTTATTAGTTTTCCCCCATAGTTGTAATGTAAAACGCATTATGTTCCACGTATCTTCTTGGTTCGTTTTTCTTTCTGGTGATCAATATAACTATATTGTTCTAAAAAATATACTTAAATATTTTGTGAAATTTGGGCAACCTGCCACTTGCTGTTTAATGACTAACAAATCTCTCTTTGCATATACCTTTGTTTCCACTTAATTATGAAAAAGAACCTCGACTGATAACCCAAGTTTGGAAGTTCATACCTTTTCCTATGTTACCAATTCTTTAAGTTGTCCATATCAATCCTGTATGTTATATCCTGTTACTACTACTATGTTAATGAACATCGCATCTAACCATATGTACCTGTATGTTGTATGCTGTTACTACTACTATGTTAATGAACATCGCATCTAACCATATGTACCTGTATGTTGTATCCTGTTACTACTACTATGTTAATGAACATCGCATCTAACCATATGTACCTGTATGTTGTATGCTGTTACTACTACTATGTTAATGAACATCGCATCTAACCATATGTACCTGTATGTTGTATCCTGTTACTACTACTATGTTAATTAACATCCCATCTAACCATATGTACCTGTATGTTGTATCCTGTTACTACTACTACTATGTTAATGAACATCGCATCAAACCATATGTACCTGTATGTTGTATCCTGTTACTACTACTATGTTAATGAACATCGCATCTAACCATATGTACCTGTATGTTGTATCCTGTTACTACTACTATGTTAATGAACATCGCATCTAACCATATGTACCTGTATGTTGTATCCTGTTACTACTACTATGTTAATGAACATCGCATCTAACCATATGTACCTGTATGTTGTATCCTGTTACTACTACTATGTTAATGAACATCGCATCTAACCATATGTACCTGTATGTTGTATCCTGTTACTACTACTATGTTAATGTACATCGCATCTAACCATATGTACCTGTTTGTTGTATGCTGTTACTACTACTATGTTAATGAACATCGCATCTAACCATATGTAACTGTTTGTTGTATGCTGTTACTACTACTATGTTAATGAACATCGCATCTAACCATATGTACCTGTATGTTGTATCCTGTTACTACTACTATGTTAATGAACATCGCATCTAACCATATGTACCTGTATGTTGTATCCTGTTACTACTACTATGTTAATGAACATCGCATCTAACCATATGTACCTGTATGTTGTATCCTGTTACTACTACTACTATGTTAATGAACATCGCATCTAACCATATGTACCACAGAAATGAATAAAAACAAATTGTGATGGTTAAGCGCTCAAGTCAGTTTAAAGCCTAATTTAAGTTAGAAGAATATATGAAACTCCTGACAAGCCAAATCTATATAGTAGTTCAGATAAGCAAACATCCATCCTGTTGTAGATCTTCCTGTTGCAATATATCAGATATAATTCAAAACTCTAATATTGCCCAAGCAACAGCTGCCGCTTTCATTCCTGTTCCAAATGACATCAAGGTCATAAGAATTTAAAAATCAATTCGTCCTTGCAACACAGCTGTGCAACAACCTTGCTCAGTAAATTATTATATAACAATGCATTTATTTCTTTGTTATGCAATTCAAGTATAGTTATATTTTTCATTTGTCACATATTCGCAATGATGTCTGACGTTTAAGAAATGAGTACAGTTCAAGTTCCAGTACAGTGGTGTAGACCCTTAGTAAACATGGTCTTTACATAGTAAACAAATATATGCACACACAGAATAATGCCTATTTAATAGTGTCTTGATTAGGTAACATGACGCATGGTAAATTTGACAAGTTACATTTATAATAAAAGGTTTCACATTATATAGGTATAGTAAACGTAGACAATGACGGGTACTCGTAATACTAAGAGGGTATATATTACTGACGAAGGTTGTGACAAGCGCAAGTGCACTTCTATATTCATAAGTAGTTACAACGGTAAGGTAAAACTGGGCTTGCAAACATTCTTTTACATAGACTAGGTACAATATTAACAATTATTATTCCTTTTATCATGCAGTTCTTTTCATTACAACACATAAGTCTGTGGGAAATTTTAGGAAGAAGAAACATCCAACATCATATTGTTTTTCTGAAAATTAGTCGAAACCTTGAATACAAAAACATATAAAAATTGTGCCACCTACATGTAGCTTGGTTTTCCATTCTTGGACAACATAAATAGCAAATGGTAACTCTTTCAAGGGAAACGATAATTTGGCATTTTTATTAATTTTAACCAGATATAATATTAGAACATGTACCGATTCCAAAGCTTTACGACCCCGAGATAGTCCCCATATATCAGTGTCAGACAAAAATAACTTTGAGTCAAAAACTTTGGCAAATAGAAAGGTTTGATATTCGAAAAGGAACGTCTGGTATCCAAAAAGAGCCCTCTTTGCTTGCAAAACGATCTCTCGTCCAATATAAAGTTTTAAAAAGACTATACCAACATATTATAGGAATAAATACATTACAACTGAACAACCTTATAAAACCTTATTAGCAACCAAAAGTAAGTTTTTGTGATGAAATAGCGTCAATTGGTACAAATTAAGACCGGAAAAAGGCCAGACCATACTAATGGTTTCTCTAAAAGTATAGGTTGAGTGCATTTCAGTCAAGTTGACATATTAGAGACAGTCTGGAATGCAGTTGCAACCAGTGCATTTAACTTATTATAATCACACTTTCTTTTTACACTTTTCACATACTAAAAGGATAGTGTGGCTGATAATATTATAAAAGTAAATTAACATATCACCCCCTTTAATAATGTATTATTCACCCTATCTTAAAGTCTCGCATTTTAAAAACCTTAAAGCTACATTGTAATGAAATGTCTAATTATTCCCCTTCTACAAATATTAAATATTTTGGCGAAGAAAGGGAATTGCTAAGTACTAAACTCTCACATATTCTCATTGTGCACATAAGGAGATACATGTACACACGCCTTGTAATTAACCAAAACCTGCCAAACACTCAGTAGTTGCTTTTCATTCATGAATCAATATTAATTTGATGTAGACAGCTTACTGAGATGTAATTGCATACTGATCACAAACCCTTTGATCATGCTGGCAGGCTTGTCGGAATAATATTTGTTCATGAGATAACATTATGATTACAAAAAAGTAATCAGTAATACCTTTCGTTTCTTCGACTTAAGAGCAGGAACTGTCCAGAATATATTAGAATTCATCAATTCAGCAAAAAAACTAGATTATTTCTTTTTAACTTTAGAAAATTTTAAATTATGTATGAACAAGATTTCTATTGTAACCGAAATGTGATTTTGAATTTAACAAGAAAAATATCTATTTACGTTCTTAATATTATCAATTTTAACAGAATATCAACCTTTGAATGAATATCCATTGAATGAGTATAGGGAAAGTATAACATTTATGACTAACTTACCATTGCATGACTACCTTCTGCAATATAAATTCTGAACGCCTTAAACTAAATTCAACTAGTATTAAGTTGCTATTGTATGAACGACTATTTTAATCTAATATGACACTGTCCAAGATCTAAGAGCTAAGAAGTTGGTTTAACTTAGAGCAAAGACAGTTGCATTTTCTATACTAAGGATTTGCTTCAATAAAATATTTCTGTAAAATATCCTCAACATGCAGCGGGCCAATTTCCTAGAACAAACGAGTGGTATCTCCATGTTTGTTCAAATAAAAGACTTAAAAACTATTGTTTGCTTTCGTGATAGGATACAAAGTTTAGATAAGATTTGAAGCCATGGCAAATCAATGAACATTGATTATTAGACAGCATTGAACAAAAGCAATAGGCAGTGTTAAGCAGTCTGATTACAATCGACCATGTTCCGAGGAATTAAGTTATAAAAATACTGTATCTATATAAATTGAGTGACATTTGTATGTGTCTTTTTAGATAAGATATAATGGGCAAATACACAATCTAGTATTCCAGATTAGATTCCTATACAAATGAAGAGGATCAGTTATGTGTTTTCATGGATTGAAGCAAGTTATGAAGACAATTTAATCAGGATTCGTGCTGCGTTTGATTAAGTTTGCTACATGATTCTCTCCATTCCGGCAAATTTTTAAAACTTCATTTGCTGCTACTGAAATAACTTCCCTTCTTAATACTGTATTCACATCTTTCAAAATGCAACATAGATTAACCCCTATGTGTTGACATTCCACCAGTCGACTCTGTAGATTTCACTGTAAATATCAATACCATTATGAAGATGGTATTGAGGCGTATAAACCTATCAAGAATTTAGCTTTTGCTTCAAGGTTGCTTCTTATACTTGGCAAACAATTTACAAGGTTTGACTTGTATCACATATGACATATCGATATGGGACTCTTTATAAGTAATACCTATACGGTTTTTCTAAAGGTAAAAATAGATTTGAAAGATTAAACATGATAGATTATGAAATCATTTCTCGTGACAGTGATATACACAACAATTATTTGAGATTGCTAAGATCGTTCAGAGGATATACCCCTAAAGTCTATATATACTCATCAACACGTTCACTAAATCTTCTCATAATTCAGTTACAAACTTATGTATTTCTAAAGAGACAAAAAATAGTTTACAGGATTAAACCGCACTGGTTTGACTAAAATAATAAGAGCTATAGAAAACATGACCAGATACCAAAAAACAAGATTTTGTCAGGCCAGAGAAACTGTTTACAGGTTAATTTTGTCAGAAAACAAATCTGTATTGCTTAGAAGTCTATATTAACCCTCTTGTTGTACGAACTTAAACGATCATCATTCTTGTCGAATTTTATTAATAAACTGTTTAAACTAGTTCGTACACCTTTAAAGGGGCAGTAGCACGCTTTTTGATAGTTTTATATTTTAAATATTTCCTTTATAATTGTAAGTTAATGCTAAATGTATTATATTGACAGTGTCAACAATCTCATTACACACGCCAATCCCCCATAGTCAGAGGACAAAGTATGAGGATTCACCTAAAATCCATTGGTGGCCGTTTTTTGTGAACACCTCATTAATTTTGTGTTACAAAACGGAATCGCATAACTAAACTCTACGTTATATATTTGAATTATTATTGCTTCATTTAGTTTAAATACATTGTCTTTCAATTGGAACCATTTATTTTTATTTTCTTGACATCACCTTATTTTCCCCATTAAAACGTGCTACTGCCCCTTTAAGACACTGATGTTTCAATGTACTCATTGTCCCATAATCTTTTAAACCACGGTTATGATAACATTCCATTGATAGTACAGTACCCTGGACACATCTGATAAAACCGTACATAAAAATTAATGCCTCTCATACAGATTTGGTCAAAGGAAACCATTACTCTCTTAAATATGGTAAAGAACGAAATTTGTATGAACTTTTCTTGACATTTATTGCATGTTTGACCATTTGCCAGTTATTCATTTATTATTTTGTTTAATCAGTCTGGACAAGGTACACTTTTGTAGTCGCTTAATACATGCTTTATTTCAATATTTTCATTGATTCATCTAGATCACTACTTAAGTTGTTCAGGTGTCAGTTGTAGTTTTTGTAACCGATATTAATGTTTAGAACCACCTTCATTTCAGGACGTTAATTCAGTATTTCTAAAAAAAGTAAAAAGTTTTCACACGTTTGATGCCTTCATTGAACTTTAGATCCTGGAATAGAAAAACAGAATGATACTTTAATCAATTTCATGAAGATAACTTACAGAAACATGATGATGAATTCATTCAATTTGAAGAGTGTAAAGGAAGAACAAGAAAATATGCATATTGATGGACACATTGAAGAGGTGATTAAATCTACCTTTTGCATCATAAAGCATTTAATCTAAAACGCAATTCAGAAAAGTGATTGTACCAGAACATCTTTTGGTTGGGAACATCAGTAATAGTAACAGATGTAGGAACAAATGATTACATTATAAACCTGCCTTTTCCTAACACCTTTTCCGTTTCATGCTAACTCACATTCATTTGTTATTCTTTCTATCCGGATTGTAAGTTGAGGTCTTTTTAGAAAGATATAACCATAGTTTTCAAAATCTGACAAGCCGTCAATGAAATTGTTGGTGTTTCTTAAATGTATGATTGTATCGAGATAAGATGTAACAGGACCAGAAATAACGATATTCAATCATAAAAATTAGAACCTAGTTATTGAAAGGATGTCCAGACATACAATACCTAAGAAAATGCAGCATTACTAATTTGTAAATGATATTGAATTCAAGTGATATATTTTATACATGTACACTAAATCAAAGAATCAAAAGTGTGTTCTATTACAATGATTCCATAATAAAATGATTTCACACACACAGTGCATTTAAGTAGAATAACATAGGCTATCTTTACATCTGATAAAAAGATGTAAACAATGTTTGTTTAACTCTGTTTTAAAACTTCCCATGTATTTATTAATTTTTCATTATTATGGAAAATTGTGATAACCATTTTAGATAAGATTCTTATTGTCAGTTTGTACAGGAATTAAATAAACACTTATTTTTATCAAAAAGTATAGATATTTGACATGTCAGAAACAATCATGACTTTCCTTCCAAAAAGGCATCTGGTTAAAACTGGAATATTTAGAATTTATTTTTCTGCAACAATTATTGATTGAACACACTTTCTATAAAATGTGATTCAAAATAGTCGGGTGAAATGTTGATTTAATAAGTCAAACTATGCGTTTAAGAACAATACTTGCACAAAGAACAATATTTAATTCTTCTTGAGCAGCTGTAAACAAACCTTAAAATAAACCCCTAAAGCTACAAATAGTTGATGAAGTCATGATTGAATAGCATTTATTACCAACAATACAAGTAGACAGACTTCTCCCAATGTAACTCTGCGACGTGATATACTGTATGATATACACTACCAGACTCGGAACGTCAATAGGAATATCACGTATGACATGTAAGCTCTGTACTGTAGGATGATTAGTTATCAATACTTTGCTTACTTTCAGAGTATCCAGTAGATCTTTCAGTTTGTTTAGTGTGATTGATAATATTAGCAGGAATTCTGCAGCTGAGGAATATCTGATGATTTATACTTTCATATACTTTTCAGATTACTCTGTTTGTCTTAAAGACCACATGTATGCTATGTTTGCCAGAATTTATTTTCTCTTCACATGTTGATAAGCTTACCTCGACGATACTGATCAAATTTCCATAACAATTCTTATAACAAGTACACAAAGTATGCTATGTGGTTGAAGCTGACGACGAATACAATATCTGAGCATTTGTATTGAAAAGGTAGTTTCGAAAAAAAACTTCTTATCAGTAGTGTTTCAAAGATTTAAAGGTTGAACTTTTATTTAGTTTTTAATGTACGATCAATGATAAATGGTAACATTTTCAACATGACAAAACAAAAGCAATAAATTAAACCTGATATCCATGGTCAGGGTAAGATTAAGTTCACATGGATGCTCCATTTGATCTAAAACCTTCAATATCGAGTCTTGTATAACATTGCGACATTTTAATCAAGTGAAGTATATTGGTCAAATTTGCTTCTCTCTTCACATGCTGATAAGCAACCTCGAATGACGAAACTGATCGAATGACGAAACTGATCGTTAGTTATTCTTACTTTAGTCTTAAGTTTTACCCACGTTATTTTATCAATTGATACCCAAATAGTCTACTACTATAAAAATTCCAATTCTCAAAACTAAAAGTACAAAAAGTATGCTTTTTGATTTAAATGGACGACAAATACAATGTCTTTGCATTTATATTTGAGAGATTTCGAAACAACGTTTTACCAGTAGTCTTTCAAAGATGTAAAGGTTGAAAACCAAATTTGTTTTTAATATATGATCAATGTTAAATGGGAAAATGTTTCACATTTCAGAATAACATTTAATATAATTATATTTAAGCATGCCTGATCCACCACGTCATAAACAATATCAATTCATTAAATCTGATTTCTCGGTTTCAATAGCCATGGTCAGGGTACGGTAAAGTTCTTTATCTAAGACCTCCAATATCGACTCTTGTATGACATTGCGACCTCTTGATCTCAGAGCCTCAATGGCACAGCGCTCATATGTCATTCTAGATATCAAAACTGAAATCGATCGCCATTAAGGTAGTAGGTAGGAAAAGCAATTTACAAAAAAATCAAGTAAGAATAAAAATATGTAGAGAGCCATTTGTAATTGCATGGTATGGATACGATTAGATTCAGTCCTTATATATCACTATACAAACAATAATTTAACAGCTAGTTTATTTAACTGTGCACGATGCCATTCTTCTGTCAGCTACTTGTCCTTAAATATGTCCTTATACTACGTATTAACCCTTTTACTCTAACCAAATGATTAGGTGTCCACACACAAATTGTCACCAGCAGTTATTGCTTGATACGTGACGATTCCCCTCTAGGTTCGAGTGATGAGGTATTAAACCTAATGCAGGTAACGCATTTGATATTAGACTTGGTTACATTGTTTATTTTTCATGCATTACGTCAACGTTCAAGTGTTATAGTACCTCTTTGAATTACATTTTGATGGAGCCTTTGGTTATCATTAAAAAACCACAACCTGTGATGAAACGCCTTAAGCACGGGAATCCAATTTTCATATTGTTGGATATTTTTTTACTGTATGTAATATGACGGCAGAATATACTGCAACATTTACTGACAGGTCTAAACTAATGAGATAGACGAGCTCTCTCTCTGACTCTGAATAGATAGAATAACACTGGACTAGAAGCTGTGGACGCTAATGAGATAGACGAGCTCTCTCTCTGACACTGAATAGATAGAACAACACTGGACTAGAAGCTGTGGACGCTAATGAGATAGACGAGTTCCTCTCTCTGACACTGAATAGATAGAACAACACTGGACTAGAAGCTGTGGACGCTAATGAGATAGACGAGTTCCTCTCTCTGACACTGAATAGATAGAACAACACTTGACTAGAAGCTGTGGACGCTAATGAGATAGACGAGTTCCTCTCTCTGACACTGAATAGATAGAACAACACTTGACTAGAAGCTGTGGACGCTAATGAGATAGACGAGTTCCTCTATCTGACACTGAATAGATAGAACAACACTGGACTAGAAGCTGTGGACGCTAATGAGATAGACGAGTTCCTCTATCTGACACTGAATAGATAGAACAACACTGGACTAGAAGCTGTGGACGCTAATGAGATAGACGAGTTCCTCTATCTGACACTGAATAGATAGAACAACACTGGACTAGAAGCTGTGGACGCTAATGAGATAGACGAGTTCCTCTATCTGACACTGAATAGATAGAATAACACTTGACTAGAAGCTGTGGACGCTAATGAGATAGACGAGTTCCTCTATCTGACACTGAATAGATAGAACAACACTGGACTAGAAGCTGTGGACGCTAATGAGATAGAAGAGTTCCTCTATCTGACACTGAATAGATAGAACAACACTGGACTAGAAGCTGTGGACGCTAATGAGATAGAAGAGTTCCTCTCTCTGACACTGAATAGATAGAACAACACTTGACTAGAAGCTGTTGACGCTAATGAGATAGACGAGTTCCTCTATCTGACACTGAATAGATAGAACAACACTTGACTAGAAGCTGTGGACGCTAATGAGATAGACGAGTTCCTCTCTCTGACACTGAATAGATAGAACAACACTTGACTAGAAGCTGTGGACGCTAATGAGATAGACGAGTTCCTCTATCTGACACTGAATAGATAGAACAACACTGGACTAGAAGCTGTGGACGCTAATGAGATAGACGAGTTCCTCTATCTGACACTGAATAGATAGAACAACACTGGACTAGAAGCTGTGGACGCTAATGAGATAGACGAGTTCCTCTATCTGACACTGAATAGATAGAACAACACTTGACTAGAAGCTGTGGACGCTAATGAGATAGACGAGTTCCTCTCTCTGACACTGAATAGATAGAACAACACTGGACTAGAAGCTGTGGACGCTAATGAGATAGACGAGTTCCTCTCTCTGACACTGAATAGATAGAACAACACTTGACTAGAAGCTGTGGACGCTAATGAGATAGACGAGTTCCTCTCTCTGACACTGAATAGATAGAACAACACTTGACTAGAAGCTGTGGACGCTAATGAGATAGACGAGTTCCTCTATCTGACACTGAATAGATAGAACAACACTTGACTAGAAGCTGTGGACGCTAATGAGATAGACGAGTTCCTCTATCTGACACTGAATAGATAGAACAACACTGGACTAGAAGCTGTGGACGCTAATGAGGCAGTTTTGGGTGATACAGTAGTGTATGTTACCACATTTTGTCAGAGAATAATATACATCTTTACAATTATTTGTACCAGAAGCCGTTTAAACTACACCGTGGTTCAGAATGTGGAAATGCCTTATGATTAACCATATATTCCATGTCACACAAATATGTAGCAGTATCATAGTTTGGTTTTGATATAATTTGTAAAAAAAACTCAGAATTTTAATCACTACGAATACAGTAGACGTATTGAAGATGACAGTTGATAAGGATATGATCTAATCTTTCCCTGATTTACTGTGAATGTATACGTATATTATACAGTAAATGTGAAAGAGTCACATTAATAATGCGGTGCAATAAACATGCTTTCATCTCCTCGGAGTTTCAAGTATCAAGGTAAAGGATAAATTACATGTCATGTGACAATAGCGTATTTAATATCTATTGTAAGGAAAAGTTTCAAAATAAACCCCTATCTAAGCTGCCTGTTTGGAATTGCACGTGACAGAGATTTTCAGTGATTAAGTAAGAAACACTTTTGACATTGATTTACATTTACATTAATAGAGCATACATATGTCATGTCAATTTAGGCTATCAAATCTACTAACCTTTCATATATATATGTACTGAAGCAAGATAATTGCTACCAAAATTTTGACTTGAAGCGGATGCAAAAAAGCTTAGAGTATCTCAGAAGATGTCTGATGTCTAATCGTTGCCTTTAGTTCTGGCGTCTTGAATGTTCGGGGCTCGATTCTGGTTTGAATCAGAACATTATGAACCATGTGTTGATTGTCATCTTACACAGAAATCTATAGACATGCAGTAACCAACTGTCTACTCTTGATCAATCAGTCTTACCTTTTTATTCAAACCATACTATGATCGGTTTAGTACTCTTTAACACATGTGGTATGTAAACTTTTGTTGCATTTATGTGCATGAATGAATGGTGACTTCTTGTAAACTGACAGGCGAAAGAAAATACAAACTTTAGTTTTAATAATCATAAGTAAGATTTTCAATTACGAATATTTCAAACTTTTGAAATATTCTCAAACTGATTAAAACTAAATCAAGGTGTTTTTATTTTCTTTTACAAAATTAAAAAAGTAATTGATATTACCCAAATGTTCACCAACGAACAAGACATACTCTTTGTGAGAATAAATAAAAATGCCTACTTTTTAACATATTGACTACCTATGTAACATGGTAGGGGTCATGATAGTGTAAATTCGTACCCGTGCCTACAATAAACAAGGATATCAAAAAAATGCTTTAACCAGACACCAATTATTTTGTTCAAATACTGCGAAAAACTTTTTTTTGCCTGGCACTTTGTTTTGTTTTGGAGAAAGAAATCGTTAATAACAATGTGACCTCCTTGTTTGACCAAACAGAGTCAATTTCGCAATTTCTTCACAATACCTCTTTTAGATAGGCTATTCCAAATGAAGCACTTTTTACATATTTTTAATGAAGAGTAGAAATGTTTCATTTTCTATTTAAAAATTGATAAATAGAAAACTGTAAAAGATTCGAGGTGTATGAGGTGAATAGAGATTACTTAAAATAGTAGAAAAAATTAAATAAAAAACCTAAATTTAAGTTATATTTACATTGGTATTGACCTTATTTAACTATTATGTACATACTTGTTTAAAATCAGATGTCAGAGCTTTGTTTACTTCTGTCGTACATGTGATTAAATCTACATAACTTATCAGTGTTAGGTATGTTTTTGTTGACTAGAATTCGCCATCTCTTGATTATTTGTATGATTTCTAAAATACATCTACCTAGTCTAAGTCTTTCTCTTTAGAAAACGAGAAATGTATCAATTTCAAAGAGCCATCTTGATATCAATGATGTCTTTAACCAAATAACTTTAAACAATAAAATGCAAAACAAACAGAAGTATTACTCAACATTTTAAAGTATAAATCATTTTAATCATATATCGCAGTAATTAATCATTTTAACTTTTAAAAAACAACAACTATAGATCAAAGAATATTTTATATTTCCTTCAATTAAGCAACAAATTGAATAACCTCTTAAAAGAAGAAACTATTTTAAATGTCATGTCTAACATAATTCAAACATCCTTTCAAATGTCAAAAGATTCATTCGAAAATATTGAATGCTATTTGAATAATTCTGGAGCTTCAAGTACACCCCTTAAATCGAGAACAAAAAGGTTGCTGTTTAGATAATTCAGAGAGCCTCCTTTACTTTGGACATCAAACAAGTATTAGCATGATGGCATCTTCTTGTGAAACGTGTTGTAAATACTTAAATATCCTTTTAGATTAATATCCTTTTTTAACTTTCATTTGAAATCTTATGTCTGTTACAAGAATCTTTTTTGACCTTTTAACTGTCTTTGATGTTTGCATGATATTAAAGGTCCAGGTGTTGCTTTACCATTGAAATGAAGTCAACAGAAACTGATTGTGCCGGACTCCTTATAACAAAAAACAACGTCTGTAGGTACACAAATCAAAGCAAGCATTCTCCGTGCAATAAACCTATTGCCGATAGTATTTGTTTAGGTCCAGCTTATTAACATTATTATATTATTTCTCCATGATCTTTGCAAACAATCGCTTGGTAGTCTTTCTCTGCCTCCCCCTCACTCTCTCTCTCTCCTTCCTTTCCTCTCCCTCCTCTCTTTTTCTACTCTCCCTTACGAACCCCTGCACTGCAGCTTGTTAATCTCTCCCTCCCTCTCTCTCTCTCTCTCTCTCTCTCACTCTTTTCCCTCCCCCCTCTCTCTCCTTCTCTTACAAACCATGCACTTCACCTCATAGTATGGACAGGTATGCGGAAGCTGTGTTACATGTTGCTTGTCCAATCTAGATCTCTCTTATATTATGGAACGTCCTAATAGCCAGCTTGTGATTAATCTCGGGATTTTCGCCTGTCTCACATAGGAAGATTAGCCCAGGCTCTGGACCGACAAGCACATTATTTACTTTTTGTTATGCCTCTTTAATCAAAACACGTTGTAGTAAGGTAAACAGTTTCAAAACAACCTCCATGAATAAATGAAGAGACACCTTGTTTTCAAGTGTTGTAACACTGTTTATCACTGGCAACTAATACTTGCTTCATTTTCCTCACTTAATTATGTCAGTCATTTAGTCTACTGCGGCTGAACTTGCAAGTGTTTTTAGAATTTTCCTAGAGATGCATCTGATCTCCGACAAACATCAAACTTGTCACAAATCAACAAGCTAAGAATGTTCAATACTTTGTACTGTCTTGCTATGGAAATCATTTGAATTAACATACTAAGTCTTCCTCTGTTATTTTTAAGCACACAACATACGTCGTACACGTTCGTCATCATAATTTCAAAATTGGATTTTCACTTTAATAATTTTGAAACTTTGTTTAACAACAGTGTTAGGTATATTCATGTATCAACCTTCCATTTTTTTAAGGATTAAAAGGGTATTGCAAAGTGGCATGATGTTTAAAGTAATTATAACTGCAGCAGGCAGATGCTTACTGAATTCATGTTAATGTATTTCGTATGCAAGAAATCTGTCTCTGTGATAGGACATTAAACATTTGTCAAAAGAATAAACGTGATCACTGTAGTAATTTTAATGTCCTTGCCCTGGTGGTATTTATCGAGAAACTCAAGCATTTGCAAAGGCAACAATACTGGGCGGTGGCATCAGACATTTGACAGTAATATTTTAATGTCATTAATCGTTTCTCGAACTAATTAAATAGCCGTCGTCTTTATCCTGCAATGAGTTTCAGTCACGTATTATAATCTGAAAGACAATATTCAAGAAGGTAAACATAAAAGTAACATACAGCGTTTGTTAATGATGGTTAATTTCAATATATGGACTGCAGTACATTAATGGATTACAGAATGGGTTAATCACTCGATAACTTTGAGCTCAGTCATAATGACAAAATATTGACCAATGTACATGGGCATTCCTTTCAACACTTGATTAACGCATTAGAATTAAATGAAAATAATTATAATATTTTGGACATAGAATAACACGAATTGCAACCTACAATCAACATGCAAATTATTTCTATTGCAAAATAACTTTTTATTAAGCAATCTGTTCTACACTTGATTAATGTATTAGAATCTAATGACGATGATAACAATCTTTAACCATAAGGCATGAAACGAATTGCAACATACTATCAACATGAGAAAACTAAATTGTTATTTTAAAATTAACTTTTCATTTGTTTATCTATTTCAATATTTAGACTTCTTAAGTCATTCTCTTTACAATGCAACAATTTTAACACAATGGTATTGTGTAGTGTTGTTGCTTGAAATTAAGAGAATGTGTAATACATGTAATACATGCTGCTTTACAGATTGTTGAGAATTTATTGACATTGGGTTGCGATAAGAGTGTTTTATAAAATATTCTTCTTCATTTACTATTTCCTTATTATGTAGTATTATATCAATACATTTGTTATAATTTTGAACAGCTATTATGTGTTGTCAACTGACTAAAAAACTTTCCCTTTACCATCCCAAAATAAGCTTACCCAAAGGTTTTTTCCGCATTTGAACATGACTTCAAAATGTCTTACCAATTAGTGTAACACTGTTAGTGTAAACAAATACTGTGATAGATCAATGTGCTGGCACGTATTTATTAGTACACTAAACCCAAAAAGAAACTATCCACTCATTCAAATTTTCATCGAAAAATAACAGGACACGGTTTTCTATCCTAACAACATTTTATCTAATACTGAATCATTTGCACATCATCTGTTTTGCAATAACTCGTTTATCTTACAACCAGGAAACGTTTTATTAACACTGGTGTGAAATGTTAATTTCATTTTTTTAGAAATCGAAGTTTCTGATCATATGTTAATGAATTTATGGAATATGGAGTCCATAGTCATCAATACTTCGTATGTCCACCTTCAGCTGTTATGCAGGCAAACGTCGAGGTCTCATTGATGTCGTGATGTCATGTGATGTTGTTCCAGCTGCCTCAGGTTGACTGGAGGGTTTGCTCTATTCCTGATTCGCCTCCCTAGGCAGTCCCACATGTGTTCAATTGGAGAGAGATCAGGAGAATGTGACGTTATTGTTGTCCAGGAATATTGACACTGCTCTTGCTGAATGTGCAGGCGTGTTATCATGTTGAAACAAAGTTCCCGGGTGATTCTTAAGAAATGGCAACACAACAGGACTAAGAACTTGATCAATATCCCTTTGCGCAGTCATGTTAATGTTACCCATAACGATCACCAATGGCGACTTGTTTTCTCCTCGGATACCGCCCTAAACCATCACACTTCCCGCACCGTGTGCCTGGACCTCTGCAACACAATTTGGAGCGTTTCTTTCACCCTGACGGCGATAAACGCGGGCTCTGCCATCATGCTTATATAAACAAAACCTACTTTCATCGGTGAACATAACATTTCGCCAATCACGAAGCTGCCACCTTCGTACACGTCTTGTCCAGATTAATCGGTTATGTCGATGTTGACGTGTCAACGTTGGGCCACAATAAGGTCGACGGGCCCGAATCCCTGCTGCTCTCTCCTTCTGACGGTTGATTGACTAAGCACCCTCCCGAGAGCCGCAGACGCCGATTCTGCAACTGTCAGCAATCGATTTCGGAGATGGAGAGTTCCTTAGTATCGGTCTTCCCGACGTGACGTCACACGTGGTCTACCTGTACGCTATTTATCTAATGTTGTTCCCGTGTCCCCATAACGTTTCATAAAATTTCCGATGGTTTTTCGATGACAGCCGAATGTTCTTGCAATAAGAACATTTGAAGCACCCATGACCTTCATACCCAAGGCCCTGCCGCGCTGTTCTGGGGTCAATATTAATCTAGGCATTTTAAAAATTGGTTTTATATGACCTTGCTCACATGTGAATTGATCGCTTGCTAACTCACTTTCAACAATGAAAGTGCGAAGCAATGATCAAAGAAAAACGTGTTATCTCAGTTTTCAACGAAAGTCATGAAAATCACGTACCTAATCAATTTCTGAGATGAACAACTGAAATGTTATGTTTTGGCGACCTGTTTCCATAAAACTTAACATTTAGCTAAAGTAAATTAAGAATATATTTGAATTCTAAAAATGGATAGTTTCTTTTGGGGTTTAGTGTATATCTAAATTCTAAATGAGTGACAGAAACATTGGCAGCAGATGCCTACGATTACCTTAACATTAGGACAAACCTGTGAACAATATATACGACTGAATTTCTTCAGAACAATATAGAACTTTGTAAACAATTCGAAACACCATATTTGGAAACCTATTCCTACAGAAGATTCGAACAAATACTGTCAGAGTCAAGAAACTCTCACCTACAATCTACAACTCCTTAAAAAAACAAGACAAAATCAGGTACCATAAATTGGTACTACTTATATTGGTTTATTTCAATTTAATGACTGAGCCCCAGGCAGTGTGAACTACATTTTACATAACATACAAATTGCACTGCTTAATTTGTAGGTCTATTTGTAACGTATAAATTATTGTAAATCGTACTTGGCTGTGTTTGATCATTACTGTAAAAACGTTCGAAACTAACTTTTTGCGTCACATTGATGAGGGCATCGCCCATCTCATGGACGGCCCAACAGTTATATTCTCTACTGCCCTTTGTAAACGGGAATTGTTCTAGATATGACATCGTAATTTCTTTCACGTGCTTATAATAATGTTTTTAGAAAGAAAAATATTAACAATATCAATTTCAATTGATAAAAGTTTTAAATGATTTACAGGACAAAGGAATCGAATGGATATGATTGTACAAAGTTTGAAAAACACATGTACATGGTACTCTTAACAAACAAACTGTTGCAGCTTTATATCCATGGGACTGTCCAATAGTTCTATTCAAACTCAATCACGAATTCTGTTCTACACATATTTGGTATGAAGTTTAAATCATAGATCGAAGTTGAGTGACATAAACCTTTTAATGGAAGCTCTGTTTCTGAGCAAATACACACCCGATTAGAACAGCCGAGCTCTTTTACCTGTTAATTGAACTGAAAAGAATTCTTCTGAAAGAGAAGAGATGCACATTAGCAGCTGTCATATGATTGTGCTGTCAATTTACTTACACCTTGAATATTTCATTTAAGCAGGAATTCAGGAATTACAGTTTTTTTGTGCGAATTGAAAATACTTGTAATTCTCAAAAGTTTATTCAAACTTCAAGTCCTTCCTGATCAACAGTAAACTGTTTTGGCTGCATGGTTTCTTTTTCTCAACTTTTTCTGCCTTTCCAAAAGGCCTATTGCTTGGCCTATTGATGTAAATTTTGTGGCGAAGTAAATCCTATTCTTTCCTTGTTTTTACACATATGATGCAAGAAAAGAGTTATTATCAGACTGGTGTTATCAACTGAGTAACACATACACATTCTTTACAGATAAAACACATCGTTGATGAATCTGAACATGATATTGATTCAATGAACAATCAAACTAGAATATCCAAATCATATTCCTCAGGACTTGCTGTGTTTGAAAACTCATCTTAAACAACAAAAACTACAGAGCGCTAATAGCGAAGAAAAAATCTACATTGACATTGTTGACATTTATCAGATTTGAACAATTAATGTAAAAAGACATGTTGATAATTACTTTCTTTTCAGATGTCTTTCATAGAATAGATACCTCATGTATACACATGAGAAAAGTACATAGAGCATCCATCAAATTGTCAACGGCAGGAGAATCTATTTGTCACATCGCTTGAACTTCCTGGTTAAACAGTGGTCATTCACCTGCTGTGAAAATTTTACTAGATTGATGAATCGTTATTTGCTCCAAACTCAGCTACGCAGTTACTATAGTGCCCATTATCCAGGACATTATACCCAAGGGTTTTAACTTTCATTAATCAACCAGTAAACTACGTAAAGCAGGTGGTCCACAATTTACTGCCGCATCGAATTATCTGAATTATATACTGGACTGCAAAAGAAACGTTACCTTTGTGATTCATTTCAATGACCATAAAACTCAATATGTCTCAGAAAATTAAATTAATTAACTAACAATTGTTTCAGAAAGCTGAATGGCATCTTCTGTCTAATAAGGATTTGAAGAAAGAAATGCACCAAGAGTTAAAGTGTTTCAACTGAGTAATGAAACAAAGCTCTCTCGAAAATGTCATTGAATCAGAGGAACAACTTGTTCTTCGACCTCGATGTTCCTCCGCGTCCATGACATCTACTCAATACAAACAACCCAAATGCACACGTATGACGTTCTGTATATATATCATCACACCCTTGTATCTTCACTTCAACGTGACCAAATGACACTATTCATCAGTGATGTACTTGAAAAGTACATTTGGGAAAAGGATGCTGATTTCATACCAGTCAATACTTATGTAAATTGTTTGACAAACAGTGCGGAAATATAAGTGTTGTTACTTTGATGTCATAAAATTGTTTGATCATCCATAACTCTCATTCTCATTTCAGACTGAATCAATTGTTGTGAAATTGTCATCAAATGAAATGCTTTTCCAATTTCCAGTTGGAATAGGCAATACCTGATATTTGAAGGGTGAAAGAATGATGGTTTCAGGTTGTCACGAATAACAAATTACGTTAGCTTGCGTGAAACAGTTGTTGCTTTACTAAAGCGATATGTGCACATGTGCTCAAATTGAAAACATGTCCATTATTACGTTTCACACAATGACTAATAAGATGATATACAGTCAACATTGTGTAAGTATGAATTAAAAACTTAAAGACTTGATATGTGATATGCGATTGTAAAGTAATGTGCTACCTGAACGTGTAGTAGCTCATTGTATATTTCCTCTGGTGACTGGTAGCTTTGCAATACCTGTAAAGATAGAACTCTGGATATACAATGGCCCAATGTACAAAACTATAGGTTGTAACAATACGAGATGCAATTGACAATCAAAACCATCGTTGAAGTCACATTTCTGTTCATCATTCACTTGAAGGCACCTCAGATCAGCCCTCTTAACATCAGTCATAAGAAGACCCTTCTCCAGATCTGCGAGCAAATGCTAATATATACTAGCTGAAGTGGGTAGGATCACACCCACTTCATCAACTCCCCCTGACATGAAATAATCGCAGTATTAATAACTTATATTTCCAGACATAGGTTAATAACAACCATGTTCAATGGGTAAGATCAGATAAAACAAGGTTATATAAACCACGTACGAGATACTGTTATAAGAATGATATGTTATGTTTCTCTATTGATGCAATACTAATTCATCAGTTCATGTAGGCTAGTAATCAGGGTCTGACAGCCCGACTGCCCACCACGTGACAAGCCTCAAGTGAAAGCAGTAAAATTCACTTGTCACTTAGAGAATTATTGGAAGAAAATGTACCTTTTTTCACAAAAAGGGTTGAAGATACATATATGCAGTTCAAAATAAATGACAAATAAACTAAGACAATTAAAATACACTTTTTTTCTTGATATGCAAATCTTGTCAACTTCCTTTCATCAATATATTTACAAACGGTTAGTAAGTTAAAAGTGGTTCTGTTAAAACTTTTTATTATTATTATGTGTTATTTGTTTAGCTGAAAAGAATTTAACACTCATCACTTGGGAGACCGGGCCGCAAATCAATATCCGCTATGTTGGCCGCCTTGCAGGCAGATTATACAATTACTTTATGAAAGTGACGAAACACATATATATAAAAAGTTCATATTTTAGCTTCGCCCTTTGTCAGTCTGGACCGTTTAATCATTTTGACGACAGTTGTCATTGAGGTAAGAGTACCCTTTTGCCAAGCCTTCAGCCAATATTGTATTACAACCTGAAATTGTGTCTTAGGGAATATCTACAATCTCCAACTGAAGTTGTATTTTAGGAGTTAATCTATATTCCCTACCTCATCTTGTATCTATGGGGTTTATCAACATTCCCTACTGAACTTATCTCTTTGGGAAATATGTGATTTCCTACGTGAACTTGTCTCCTAGGGGAATATTTACATTCATACCTGAACTTGTCTCTTGGGGGAATATCTGCATTCCTATCTTAACTTGTATCTTAAGGAAAAATCTGCATTCCCACTTGAAATTTGTATCAGGTTATATCTACATTCCCCCTGAACTTGTATCTATGGGGAATATCTGCATTCCTACGTACTGAACTTGTCTGTTAGAGAAATACATGTATATGAATTCTTACCTGAAATTGTATTTAAGGTTTTATTCATATTCCAATCCTGAATTTTTTTGTTCACTTACAAATATTGCTATATTGAAGAAAGAGAATGGGTAACCATTTCATCTCAAGACAAAAACATTCATTTTTACATAAACATTTCAAATTGGAATGACGAGAAACATACAATATTCATGATTTTGAATTAGTTTTGGGTTTCTTTTCTAGATATTCCCTATCATTTCAAACCACAGTAAATCCAATTTTCTTCTACAAAGGATGTGAATATATGATATCATACCAAACCACTTACCCAGAGCAAAAACAAGACAATTGTAATACTAATTTGCATACATGCATATGTAAAATAATAATATGAATAGTGAAAATAATCTTAAACAGTGTGTATGATTTGCATAAATTTGTACATTTCTCTGAGCAAATATTGCAGGATGCCAAAAATCATATGGTTTCAAAAATATCGGACAAAAATATACATGGAGATATTTATGATGATAATACACACAACATTTCCAACCTCACGCAATGGAATAATTCATCCTTTGGTGTGTTAAATTAATAACATGTCACACACAAAAATTGCATAATCTGAAGATGATACAGAAGCATGAAACATACGTAGCTTGTTTGATATAGACACATGTCAATTTCAAATGACCTTAATATATTTAGTTAAAAAAATATTTAACAAAACAAAAGCTCAAATTAATTTCCCATAATTCAAAATCAAAGTATTCATGCACGAACAGAGACTGTTATATTTATGAATGAAAGTCAAGAATTTTTGCTGGATAGCTAATAGACCTAAACAAGAACAAGAAACAGACGGTTGTATAATTATATACTTAATTATTTGTGTTAAATATTCATTCAATTAATAAAACCTCATCTGTGAACGGATATGCCGGTAAGTTTAATCGTACTTATGCCTTCAATATCTATTATTTTTATCTATAATGACTCGTTTAATCAACAAAGCGCACTACTGCTTGGTAAAATTTCAGTTATTGCTTGATACGTGATGATTCCCCTTTATGTTCTAGTGATGAGGTGTTAAACCTAATGAAGGTCTCATATATTACAATTGACTTATTTTGACATTCTTCATCTTTTTGGCATTACGTCAACGTTCAAGTGTTATAATACCTCTTTTGATTATATTTTTATGGAGCCTTTATCTTATATTGTAAAAAAAACAAGCCTGTGATGAAACGCCTAAAGGCCAGGAATCTTGTTTTCGTATTGTTGGATAATTTTTGACTGTATGTAATTAGACAGCAGAATAAAAAAGGAATCAGAAGTAACATTTACTGACAGGTTTAACTAATGAGAAAGACGAGCCCCTCTCTCTGACGGTGAATAGATAGAACGTACACTGGCCCACAAGCTGTGGACGCTAATGAGGCTGTGTGGTGTGATACATTAGTGTATGTAACCACATTGTGACAGAGAATAATATACATTGATACAATTATTTGCATCCATCTGAACTACTGCCCCCGTGATTCAGAATGTGGAAAAGCCTTATGCTTTACCATATATTCCATGTCACACAAACATGTAGCAGTGGTTTTGATATCATTCAGAAATCGGGATTTTAATCCCTGCGAATACAGTAGACATATTGAAGAGGACAATTGACAAGGATTTTATTTGCTGATCTAATCTTTCCTTGATTTACTTTGATTGAATGCGTAGATTATACCGGAAATGTGAAAGAGTCACATTTATAATGTGGTGCAGTAAACATGCTTTCGTCTCGTAGGGTATCAAGAGGTAGCTTACTCTTCGTGACACGTTACTTGCCATTTCACAATAGCTACTTAATATCTATTGTAAGGACAAGTGTCAAAATAAACCCCTATTTAAGCTGACTGTTTGGAATTGCACGTACCAGAGACTTTCAGTGATTAAGTAAGAAAAACTTAAAATTTACATTATTAGAGTATGCATATGTCATGTCAATTTAGGTTATCAAATCTACTAACCTTTCATACATATATATTTACTGAAACAAGATAATTGCTACCAAAATTTTGACTTATAGCGGATGCAAAAAAGCTAAGAGTATCTCAGAAGATGCTCTGGCGTCTTGAACGTACAGGGCTCTATTCTGGTTTGAATCAGAACATCATGGACCATGTGTTGATTGTCATCTTCTACAGTAACCAACTGTCCACTCTTGATCATCGAGTCTTACCTTTTTTTTCAAACCATACTATGATTGGTTTAGTACACTTTGACACATGTCATATGGGCAGTATTGTTACATTTATATGAAGGAATGAACAAAAGAATGGTTAGGTTACTTCTAGTATTTTGTTTCGGAGAAACAAATCTTTAACAACAATGTAACCTCCAGTCAATTTCACTTCTTCACAAGACAACGTTATTTGATAGACTATTTCAAATGAAGCACTGTTAACATAGATTTCTTTAAGAGAAGAAATGTTTAATTTTCTATGTTAAATTTTATAAAAATAAGAATAAACTGTAAAAGATTCGAGATTATACGAGGTGAATAGAGATTACTTACAATAGTAGATAGTTATAATTTAATTGCAAAAAAACCAAAAAACGACAGACCTACAACCTTAATTTAACTTATATCTGCATTGGTATTCGACCTCATTGAAGTATTATGTACATACATGTTTAAAAACAGATATCAGAGCTTTGTTTACTTTTGTCGTACATTCAATCTAAAATAGTTATCAGTGTTAAGGTATGTTTTTGTTGACAAGGAATTGCCATCTCTTGATTCCTTGTATAATTCCTAAAATAAATCAACCTATTCAAAGTCTTTTTCTTTAGAAAACGAGAAATGTATAAATTTCAAAGAGCCCTCTGATGTCATTGAACCAACCAATTGAAAACAATAAAATGCAAAGCAAAACGAAAGTATTAATCATATATTATAGGTATAAATCAATTTTTAATCAGATATCACAGTAATTATTCATTCTCACTTTTTAAAACTAACAAAACTTCAAAGAAAATCAAAGAATATTTTTCATGTTTCTTTTAATTAAGCAACAGGTTGAATAACAATCTTACAGATGCTTAAAAGCACAAACACAAAAAACCTTATACTATTTTAGTTTAAATGTCATGTCCAACATAATTCAAATATGATTTCAAATGTCAATTATGCCTTTCGAAAATATTGAATGCTATATAAATAATTTTGGAGCTTCAAGTACACCACTTCCCTCGAGAACATAAAGGTTGCTGTTTAGAGAATCCAGAAAGCCTCCTTTACTTTTGACATCAAACAAGGATTAGCATGATGGCATCTTTTTGTGAAACGTGTTGTAAATACTTAAACATCCTTTTAGATTAATATCCTTTTTTTAACTTTCATTTGAAATCTTACGTCTGTTACAAGAAATCTTTTTTAATCTTTTAACTGTCTTTGATGTTTGCACGATACTAGAGGTCAAGATGTTGCTTTACCATTGAAATGAAGTCCACAGAAACTGTGTCTCACCTCATAGCATAGACAGGTATCCGGGAGCGTGTACCTAAACCAGTCTCTAGATCTCTTATATATTACCCAACGCCTGATAGCCAGCATGTGATCAATCTCGGGATTTTGGCCTGTCTCACACAGGTAGATTAGCCCAGATTAGACAGACAAGCACATTCATTACCTTCTGTCATGCCTCTTTAATCAATACACCATGTAGTAAGGTAAACAGTTTCAAACCAATCTTCATGGCCAATGAAGTGACACCTTGTTTTCAAAGTGTTGTAGCACTGTTATCACTGGCAACTATAAGATTTCCTTAAATGTGTCAGTCATTAAGTCTACTGCTGCTGAACTTGAGCGTGATTTCAGAACTTAGTTTCACAACAGGGTTGGCTATATTCATTTATCATCCAAAAGTGGCTACCACAGTAGATATCGCTTTTCTGAGATCAAGCGATATCTACAAGCGATATCTACATTGTAGATATCGCTACAATCATATCGTCATAATCCTATTACATCATCAGTTAAATGACATCACAAGACTTTGGCATCACAGATGACACACAGATGACAATACTATGATGTCACATAGTTCATGGCGTAACAATTCTATGACGTCATAATGCTGATGACGTCACAATGCAATGACCTCACTGTTCAAGAAGTCTAATGGCAGTTTCGTGTTCAGATATGTTCATTCTTTTGCTAATAACTGGTGAAAAATGATTTGGATGATAAATAAAATCTCACCCTCGTGTCTTCTGATATCAAATATATCAACACTCATTGTTTAAAGTAAAAATATCCTCGGCTAGCCTCGGATATTTGTAACTTTAATCAACTCGTGTTGATATATTTGATATCAGAAGTCACTTGGGTGAGATTCTCTATATATCAAACTTAAAGTTTTAGAAGGATGAAAAAGGTATTTCAAAGTGACATGTTGTTTAAAAGTAATTATAACTGTTTGTAGACGTTAACTGATTTTCTGTTAATGTATTTCGTATGCAAGAAATCAGTCTCTGTGATAGGACATTAAACATTTGTCAAAAGAAGAAACATGATCACTGTAGTAATAGCAATGTCCTTGCCCTGGTGGTATATATCGAATTACTCAAGCATTTACAAAGGCTACATTACTGTTCAGTGGCACCGGATATTTGACAGTATTTATTATCAACAGTCTTTTTATCCTGCAATGATTTTCAGTAACGTATCATACACATGAAAGACAATATTCAAGAAAGTAATCATAAAGTAACATACAGCTTTTGTGAATGAAGATTATTTTGAATATATGGACTGCAGTAAATTAATTGATTACAGAATGGGTTAATCACTCAATAACTTTGAGCTCAGTCATAATGACCTATATCCTTGAGCAATCTGTTCAACACTTTATTAACGTAACATTTTAATGACGATGATAAAAATATTTTATCATAGGGCATTTAACGAATTGCAGCATACTTTAAACATGAGCAAACTAAATCGTTATTTTAGAATTAACTTTTCATTGTTTATCTATTTCAATATTTAGTCTCCTTTAGTCACTCCCTTTACAATGAAACAATTTCAACACAATGGTATTGTGTAGTGTTGTTGCTTGAAATTAAGGGAATGTGTATATACATGTAATACA
Source organism: Steromphala cineraria (assembly GCA_916613615.1). Taxonomy (NCBI): domain Eukaryota; kingdom Metazoa; phylum Mollusca; class Gastropoda; order Trochida; family Trochidae; genus Steromphala; species Steromphala cineraria. The sequence goes on along the minus strand of OU744726.1, from coordinate 70,858,864 downwards.
TGCTGCTTTACAGATTGTTGAGAATTTATTGACATTGGGTTGCGATAAGAGTGTTTTATAAAATATTCTTCTTCTTTTACTATTTCCATGTTTTGTAGTATTCTATCAATACATCTGTTATAATTTTGAACATCGATTATTTGTTGTCGACTGAATAAAAAAGCATTTCCCTTACAATCCTAAAATAAGCTTTTCAAAACATCAATGTTGTATCTAAATTATGTTTTTTTTGGGTATCAAATTATCTTTCAGAATCATTATAAATCTATTTGAATTCCAAAATGTCTCACCAGTTAGTGTAACAATCTTTTAGTTTAAACAAATACTGTGATAGATCAATGTGATGGCACATATTCATATGTATATCTAAATTCTAAATGAGTGACAGAAACATTGGCAACAGATATCTACGATTACCTGAAACATTTGAACAAACTTGTGACTGAATTTCTTTAGAACAATATAGAGCTTTATTACGAACCCGTGTAAGATACCGCAGTGTAATATATATACGGCAATATTAAACTGTGTAATATCGTTGTCAATGTTGTCAATCGATCTTTATTCCTTTGCAGTGGAGGCCATAGGCCCAGTCTACATTTTTAGATTTACAGAGCGGTACATGTATATAATTACAAACAATACGCTAAACAAACACTTGGAATATATTATTGGCGTAACAGTTTATCTCGAAGAGTCATTGCACTGTGTATAAAAATTTATAAGTTCTGGACAACATCTTGTTAGTCTTCAGACATAAGTATATTGAATTTATTTAAAGTTGGGCTTGAATAGAAATAATACGGTAAATACAAACGCCTTGGATGTTGTTAGCATTTACATACAAGTAGGAAATGAAATTCATTTTCAATAAAGTTATCTTTGCATAAAGTACATAATCAATTTTGTCTGGGTTGGTCAGTATAACGACCGGTTTCTATTTGGAGGCGATGTGAGGCACATCTGAATCTGGCAAGAGATGATCGAAACTTTGATAATGATAAATTTGTTATATAAAATTCAACACGAAACTTGAATTTAAAACGAGAATAGAACAAATACTTTGAACTATTTACAAGTGATGAGTACCATTCTTGTTCATAATTTACTCTAAGTCTAAACAAAAATTCTGACAAGAATTTATCAACATTATTCAAATGTTGTTGTTGTTCCCAAATATATCCAAATCCAAAGGTGTAGAGAATATTCTTAACTGTTGATGCCTAGTTTGTTTTACCATTTACAGAATCTAAAAATAACATATCTTAACATTTCTTTACAAATCTTGATTCTTGTATTTTACATATTTTACACCAGTATTTAACAGCTTTTTTTGTAAGCACATATGTACATAGGATTACGTCCACATTCACCCCTAACAACATGGTTCGATGTTGACCGTTTCACATTTAAAAATCGGTTACAACAAAACATATGTACAATTTCCACTTCCTTGAATTTATCAACTCCCCATATCTCGGCTCCATACAGAAGAATGGGATTGATTTTATTGTCAAATATTTTGAAAAATACGTTATGGGGTAATGGATTTAACATTAAGAGCGATTTGAAAGCCATATGCCGCAAAGCATATGCCGTTACTGACATGAGGAGACCAGGATAGAGAACGAGAAAATAAAATACCAAGATATTTGTAAGAGGAAACAGCATTCAAAATAATTCCATTATAATACCATTTTTCATATTTACTTAGTTTACAACCATTTTTGAATGCAACAATCTTGGTTTTTTCCAAGTTGACAATTAGCTGATGGCTCTTAGTGAAGCTTTCTAATATATTTATACGTTTTTGTAATCCAAATATAGTGTCAGCAATGTCATCAGCAAAAAGTAGTAAAAACATTTGTACAACATCGGGGTGGAGCTGTATGCCCGGATAATATTTTGATTAAATTTCTAAAGCTAATTCGTTAATAAAAAAAGAGAACAATATGGGACTTAAAACACACCCTTATCGTCAACCCTGTGGGCAGTCAAACAGCTGAGAAAGAGAAATGTTACGTACACGTCCCTTGACACAATTATAGATAGATGTTAGGACTTTAAGCATCTTTGGTGATACGCCTTTGAATTTGAGAATTGTCCATAATTTATTCCTATTTATGTAATCAAAAGCCTTCTTAAAATCAACAAATAAAGCGTAAATCTTCCCCTTTTTCTTACATAAATATCGTTGGATAACAGATTGCAAAATGAAAATATTATCAACTGTACTGTAGCCTTCTCTAAAACCAGCTTGAGATTCTGCAACCTTATCATAAGTATTTGCCCAAAATGCAAGTCTATTATTAAGTATAGATGTATATAATTTACTAAAAGTACTTAGCAGAGATATACCCCTATAATTGTTTGGATCGTTTCACCTTTCTTAAGGAGGTTGAATACCTTTGTTACTGCACATCCGCAACAGTCAGATTGTGCTATTTTAAAGTTTATGCTGTTTTGTTTATTTTTCACTGAAAGTGTGAGATAAAAAAATTAAAAATTAAATAATGATTTAGTTTAATAAAAAACAATGACTTTGTTATATTTGTGAACATAAGTATTTGTTTTATGATACAATTTATTTCACTAATTAACCTTAAGTACTAATGAAAATTTCTAAAAAGGGTAATGTTGACAATGAAGAGTTATCTCCCCTGGATGTTAATTTTCATTGATGTGGCTAAATTTAATGTGAATATCTCTGTTATCCCCTGGTGACATATTGTTGTTTCTTTTTAATCTTATTCTAGTGTGTATTAACTATAAAATATATAATTTTCAAAATAATCTTAATACGAGAAATCGAGTTTTGTCATAAAAGAATAATATTTTACAAAAATAATCATACAAAAAAAAAAGGTTATTTTCATGAATTTACTTCATATTATTTTCAAGTTCCTTTTTTTTCTGACTTAGTTTATTTCCATACTGCAATGTCTTAATAGAAAAACATTTAAATAACAATTATATTCACAAGTTATCTTGAAAAGACGTTTTTAAATTATTGTATTTTCATCATTGGGTGCCCTAACGGATGGGCCCTTTTTCGAACAAAAACTGTGGTGACATGGTATTTTTATGACATATTTTTCCACAAAATAAGACCAAATTTAGCTATTTCTTAATACCTCGATACTTTGTATCCAACTTCCTTAAGTTAAGGTATAATAATTGCCGTGCTCCAACTCTCTGGAAAAGTTGATGTCTCAAACATGATATTGAACAATAGTAATATCATAATGCAAGTATGACGTCACAGAAGTGAGCTGTTGTGACGTCACAATGTAAGCCCTTCGTCATAATGGGTGCCGAGTCGCGGAACTGTTAGTTTCAGCACATTTTCGAGTCGCGGAACTGTTAGTTTCAGCACATTTTCGGCAAGTTTGCATGATTTTTAGGGCAAGTAATAAACAGAATTCTAAACTTCGCTTTCGCTCGTTTTATACAAAATCATTAACTCGTTTAATAAAAATAGTATTAAATGGAAGGATGTTTAGTATCCTCTATTTGTCAAAAATTCAGAACACCATATTTGCAAACCTATTCCTTCATATATACGAGATTCGAACCAATGCTTTCAGAGTCAAGAAACTATCACCAACACTTTCTCTACATATCACTAAAAAACTCCACCAACAACATGACAAAATCAAGGCCCATCAATTGGTACTTACAATGGTTCATTACAATTTATTGACTGAGCCCCCAGGCTGTGTGCATTACATTTTACAAAACATACAAATTGCATGTTCTTGATTTCTAGGTCTATATGTAACGTACAATTTATTGTAAAACGAACTTGGCTGTGCTTGATCATTACTGTAGAAATGAACGAAACTTACTTTTGCATTATTTTGGTGAGGACATGGCCAATTTCATGAACTGCCCAACAATTATATAGTCTACTGCCCTTTGTAAAGGGGTCATCGTAATTTCTTTGACTTGCCTTTATGTTTTAAAAGAGGAAAACGTTTTAAAATTCAATTTCAAGTGACTAAAATTTCTCAATTATAGGACAAAGGAATCGAACGGATATGATTTTTCAAAGCAGTTTGAAAAACACAATAAATAAAATGAAAAATAACAATTGCGGCTTACTATTCATGGGACAGTTCAATAGTTATATTCAAACACGAATTCTATTCTACACATATTTGATATGAAGTTCAAAGCACAGGTTGAAGTTGAGTGACATAAACCTTTTAATGGAAGCTCTGTTTCTGGGCAAGAATTGAAAAATACACACTTTATAACAGGCCGTCTCCTTAACCTGTTAATTGAACTAAACATATTTTTTCTGAAAGTGAAGAAATGCACATTAGCAGCTGTCATATGATTGTGCTGTCGACTTACTTACACCTTGAATATTTCATTTAAGCAGGAATTAAGGAATTACAGTTTTGTGGTGCGAATTGAGAAGACTTCCTTCCTGATCAGCAGTAAACTGTTTTGTTTTGCTGCCTTTCCAAAAATGCCTATTCTTTGGCCTATTGATTTACACTATGTGGCGATGTAAATCCTCTTCTTTCCTTGTTTTTACACATATTCAGCAAGGAAATAGTTATTATCAGACTGGTGTTATCAACTGGTTAATACATACAAATATGTTACTTTGACAAATTATTTACAGATAAAACACATCATTTATAAATCTGAACTTGATATAGATTCAATGAACAATCAAACTAGAATACCCACAACATATTCCTCAAGATTTGCTGTGTTTGAAAACTCATCTGAAACAACAAAAACTACAGTGCGCTAATGGCGAGGAAAATTTTTACATTGACATTGTTGACATTTATCAGATTTGAAACATTTTAACATATAAAAATACATGTTGATAATTACTTTCTTTTCACGAGAATAGTACATAGAGCATCCATCAAATTGTCAACGGCAGGAGAACCTATTTGTCACATCGCTTGAACTTCCTGGTTAAACAGTGGTCATTCACCTGCTGTGAAGATTTTACTAGATTGATGAATCGTTAATAGCTCCAAACTCAGCTACGCAGTGACTATAGTGCCCATTATCCAGGACATTATACCCAAGGGTTTTAACTTTCATTAATCAACCAGTAAACTACGTAAAGCAGGTGGTCCACAATTTACTGCCGCATCGAATTATCTGAATTATATACTGGACTGCAAAAGAAACGTTACCTTTGTGATTCATTTCAATGACCATAAAACTCAATATGTCTCAGAAAATTTAAATAAACTAACTAACAATTGTTTCAGAAAGCTGAATGGTATCTTCTGTCTAATAAGAATTTGAAGAATGAAATGCACCCAGAGTTAAAGTGTTTAAACTGAGTAATGAATCAAAGCTCTCTCGAAGATGTCATGGAATCGGAGGAACAACTCATTCACTTGAAGGCACCTCAGATCAGTTCCTCCTAACATCAGTCATAACAAGGCCCTTCTTCAGATCTGCGAGCGAATGCTAATATATACTAGCTGAAGTGGGTAGGATCACAATCACTTCATCAACTCCCCCTGTAATGAAATAATCGCAGTATTAATAACTTATATTTCCAGACATATATTAATAACAACCATGTTCAATGGGTAAGATTAGATAAAACAAGGTTATATAAACCACGTTCGAGATACCGTTATAAGAATGATATGTTTTGTTTCGCTATTGATGCAATATTAAAGAGAAGTCACGGCTGGTCCAATTTCGGCTCGCTGTCAACACTACTCAACCAGGGTAATGAGCGCATTATGTACTATTTTTAGTAGCGTGTCGGGCTCACGTGACACAAACTGGTTCCAGCCCGGTTCGAGCCAGTCTGTAAACCAAGCGACTCCTTTTCTCTTGCTTTTGACGCGCTAAAGGATGAAGTCACCTGGTTTACAGGATGATTTCGAGCATGATCGCACCCTTAAAAATATATTTTTTACCTCGATATCGTAAGCAATTCTAACGAAAGTAATATAATTTGATTTATCCTTTAGCATATTCAAAGGCTCTCCGTAACGCAATAAGCTAAATTCTCAATAGTAAGGCTGCATTTTATTAAATATTTTCTAGGGGATAAACATAGAGAATGAAACATTTTTAGTCGGACGATTTCGTCCACAACTGCAACAACGTTGTGTCTAAGTAGTACTTTTCAACATACACTAGTATGACATATACAACTGTTTAGTTTCGTAAGTGTTTTTTAATTCTAATATCCAAACGGTGGCGCTTGACAAGACATTGTAAGGAAGACAAGAGTAATTCTATGGATGAACAACTTCTTTATTGGATGGTGGCGACGTTTCGGTATAGATTCTTATACCGTAATCAAGCATATGGTGAAAAATGAGGAATACAGCAATTTATACAGTTTGGTATGATAATGAGAAAACAATAACAGTAACAACAGGATAAGGTAACAATACATCAAAGGATAATTTACATGAAGTTTAAGAAAACATAGGATGAGTGGGATACCAGTTTGTGAGTGAGTTAATTAGGCAGATTAGCGAAGCCAGTTGAGTAGATAGGCAGTTGAGTAGATAGGCTTAATTATGGGCGGATTAAATGGTTGTAAGCTGATGGGATGTAATAGCCTTGATCTCTGTTCATAGATGGCCGGAAACGGGAAATTTGTAAAGCTTCAGCTAAATGACGTTGAGTGTAATCATGTTTGTTGGTTGTGAGTGTTTTGACAGTGTCCCAGTTGATGTTGTGTTGTGGGAATTTGGTGATGTGTTCTGAAATAGCTGATTTTGCGTCTGCTTTGATGGTGGATGTCTTGTGTTCTTTGATGCGAATGTTGAGTGGCCTTGATGTTTCTCCGATGTAGTTGCTGCCGCAGTCGCAGTTGATGTTGTAGACCACTCCTTTAGGCTGCTGTTGTTTTGTTGCATGTTTTCTACCGTTAGCCCTAATGATGGTTTTAAGAGGAGTGGCCGTGGAGAAGTAGGTGTCTATACCAGCTTTCTGCTTGAGTAAACGACTAATGTGATGCGATGTTTTGCCAATGTAGGGGATTGAGATGCGAATGGGGGCAGGGGCAGGCTTGGTAGTGGTGGGTTTAGGCATAGGGTTAAGGGTTGAGTGGATAACACGGTCAACAAGTTTAGATGGGTAGTTGTTTAGTTGGGTGAAGACATGCTGGAGGTGTTTTAGTTCAGTGTTAGGGGTGCCAGAGGATAAGTGGATAGCACGGCGGGAAAGGGTGGAGACAATGCCAGTTTTAGTTCTGTGAGGATGATTAGAGTCGAAATGGATGTATTGGTCAGTGTGCGTGGGTTTGCGGTAGACAGAGGTGTTAATAGTGTTGTCAGGTTTGCGTGTCACAAGGACATCCAGGAAGGGAAGCTGTGAGTTAGATTCAGTTTCAACAGTGAATTGGATGCGGGGATGCTGTTTGTTAAGGTGGTTGAGTAAAGCATGAGGGTCGTTAGCTTGTGGGAGAATGACAAAGGTGTCATCAACCTTCCTGAACCAGCAGGTTGGTTTGATTAGTGAGGTGCTGAGGGCATGCTGTTCAAAGGAGGTCATATAGACACAACATCAACTGGGACACTGTCAAAACACTCACAACCAACAAACATGATTACACTCAACGTCGTTTAGCTGAAGCTTTACAAATTTCCCGTTTCCGGCCATCTATGAACAGAGATCAAGGCTATTACATCCCATCAGCTTACAACCATTTAATCCGCCCATAATTAAGCCTATCTACTCAACTGCCTATCTACTCAACTGGCTTCGCTAATCTGCCTAATTAACTCACTCACAAACTGGTATCCCACTCATCCTATGTTTTCTTAAACTTCATGTAAATTATCCTTTGATGTATTGTTACCTTATCCTGTTGTTACTGTTATTGTTTTCTCATTATCATACCAAACTGTATAAATTGCTGTATTCCTCATTTTTCACCATATGCTTGATAACGGTATAAGAATCTATACCGAAACGTCGCCACCATCCAATAAAGAAGTTGTTCATCCATAGAATTACTCTTGTCTTCCTTATACCATCAACTTCTAGAATGCCACTCAAACAGCTAAGACATTGTAAGTTTTGATTATGGCTGGAGTATTGACAAACCGCCATTAAACTCACTCTGTGAAACAAAGCTTGAGATTTTCGTATTCTCTAAATATTTTTTTTTTTAGATATATTATTTTAATACAATCTCAATTGATGTCTGAATTAATTGACAGGGGTAAAGTTTTGACGAATCCTCTTATGGCAAGTTTTTGAAAAGGAAATTGTACACAAACATGGAGGCATTCTTGATTATTTATATAAATTCCTCTTTTTTTAATATAAGAAGCCAGCTTCGATATGAGGCATACCCAGCAATTAACATTTCAAAACATATTACATACCTACATGTTAACATTTACAATTGTTTCTGAAGCTTCACACTTTCTTGTCTTTGTGTCCAGTTTATGAATCGTGTATAAGAGCGACAATAAAAAAGCCTAATAATCCCATTCGCCATTTTTTGTTTTATTGTTTGAAATAAAATAATGTTAAACCAATCATTTTGAAAAAAATGCTGCTCATAATAACTGCCTAGACAACTGATAAGTACATGTATGAAAGGTAAGGGGTTTAAAAACATCGTTTTAAATTTGTGTGATAAATTGAACAGCCTGAAATCTCAAATGATATATTCTTTAAAAAGTACCCTGAAGACATCCGGACATCTGCTATTTGAAGTTGTGTATTATGGAGACGGATATTACAGGATAATAGGTGTGAGGTGTCAGTTCATTGATGTCCAGTGACTCTAGGTATGTGTCGTAACAAGTCATAAAACTGCCGGGTCGCTGTTTGATGGCGCCATCGTGTCTGGTTGAGATGACAATACATCTGTACAAGGCAATTGCCGCCAATTAAATGTTATTTCCTTCGCTGACAGAATGTCTAGCTTAATAAACCAAATAAACTAAATAACCGAATGAAAGTTTCATTGTCCGGAATTTTTTTAATAATTGAACACTTCCAATATTGTACCGATATGCTCAAATGCATTGTTTTTGACAACATATTCATAAGAAATAGTACTGAATGTTGCACAGTTTTAAGTAAAACATTATGCAAAGTATGATAACAACGCTAGTTTAGAAACTCGCACACGGTTGAACATATCGCGCTTGTACGGCAAGTAGTGGCGAGTTGCGCAAAGCAAACATCGATGAGTAGGGATGCGCTGATTGAGATTCCTGACTCACTGTGACCTAATTAATTTTCGCTTTCCAGTGTTTTATTACGAGCCGTGACCATCTTTAAGTCATCAGTTCATGTAGGTTAATACTCAGGGGCTGACAGCCCGACTGCCCACCGCGCGACAAGCCTCAAGTGAAAGCAGTAAACTTCACTTGCCACTTTGAGAATTATTTGAAGAAAATGTACCTTTTTTCACAAAAAGAGTGAAGATACATCTATGCAGTTCAAAATAAATGTCAAATCATGCAAATCATGTCAACTTCCTTTCATCAATATATAGAGGATATCTGTCTTTTCTTGACTAATACCATGTTTATCTCATCTCGTGAGGTAGAAAGTTTATATTTTCACGAGTGGCGCAGCCACGAGTGAAAATATTTAACTTTTCTACCTCATAAGATGAGATAAACGTGGTATTTGTCAAGAATTGATAGATATTCTATTTATTATATGATGAAATCCGTCTAATTACGTCAAAAAAGGCTAATTTCATGTTGAGCGGCCGCTTGGAAGAGCCTGCCACTGCGGTAACAGTGTAACGTCATATGAGAATTTATGACGTCAGACCATTGTTACATGACGTCAAACTCTTGAACTTGACGTCACTCGAGTGGTGATAAAGTTTATCACCACTCAGTAGAGTGACGATAAAGGTTATCGCCACTGTAGCCAGATAAACTAACGGGCAAAAGAAACGCTGGTTTCATAAAGATTGACAACATTTGGATCGAACCCAAGACCCATGATTAGATACCTTGTAGAAACATTCTCACAAACGCAACAGACATTTATGATGGGGTCGTGGCGAATCTCCATCCTGAATATTCCGTGAACTACGTTTTTTCCCTTTTTCTGTTAAAAATGCATCAGGAAAAATCCGCGTCAGAGTTAAGTACAAATTGTTCATGGAAACCTTCCTTAGCATTGTATCGTTTAAATTGCACCAACAAGAATGCCACGTTTGACATCTGAACAGCGAGAGAGAGCAATTGGAATGCTTCATGGTGTTGTAACGAGTTGCAGAAATCATGAATTTCCACAAAACCACAATCGAGAGACTGGTTAGACGTCTTAGGGATACTGGCCAGACTTCAGACAGACCACGAAGTGGAAGACCACGGGTAACCACTGCTAACGATGACCGCTATTTGCGCACGCTGCACCTACGTAACAGATTCCTCACGGTGACGACACCGTCGAGATGCTTTGAACCACCCCGTCAGCCGAAGAACCGTAGCCAGACATCTCCGCCATTTTAGTTTGCCAGCTTATCGATCTCTGAGGGGAATGACCTTGACCCGACAACATTGGCTAAACCGAATGAGGTGGGCTCGCACTGTACAACGCTGGCAAAGACGGAATTGGGACAGAGTGCTTTTTTCTGACGAGAGTAGCTTTCAAGTGTTCAGTTCTGACGGCCGATTTCGGGTATACCAGCGTAGAGGCGAGCGTACATCACGTTGCTGCGTCCAAGAAGTGCAACCCCATGGCGGTGGCAGTGACATGATTTGGGGCGGTATTTGTGGTGACACCAAGACCAACCTTGTGGTAATAAATGGTACCCGCAACGCAAACAACTATATCAACCAAGTCCTGACACCAGTGGTTCTTCCATTCCTGCAGAACAATCCAAGATCGCTGCTTCAACAGGATAACGCCACTCCACACACTGCACGTGTTACAAGAGACTTTTTCAATGCCACCAACACGATGTTCTCCCTTGCCCAGCCCGATCACATGACCTAAATCCTATTGAACAACTCTGTGACCATCTTGGGAGACACATTCGGCAACGTCAGCATGCTCCACGGGACAGACAGACGCTGACGCAGGCATTACTTGAAGAGTGGCGTCAAATCACGCCAGCCACAGTGAGGAGACTCGTTACGTCTGTACGACGTCGTGTCATTGAGTGCATAAGTGCCAGAGGTGGGCACACTCGATATTAACAATTAAAAGTGACTCTGTACTTCTTTTTTGTTTGCCAACAAGATAAGGAGCATGATCGAATTACGGACAATCATACATCACTCATAAAAATGCTCATAATTTCCGAATTTGCCATCATGTAGTTGTCAGAGTTGTTTTCAACATTATGTTTATTGTTGTAACTTCATAATAAAGTCACGTTTTATTACATACTGTTTCAAATGTTTTTATAAAGTGGGAAAATTGCAAGCCAGCGTTTCTTTTGCCCGTGAGTTTAGAGGGTTTATTTCACTGATAGAACAGAGTATCTCACCCTCATTCATATAATTAATTTACAAACGGTTAGTAAGTTAAAAGTGGTTCAGTTAAAAAATAAGTTATTATTATGTTTTATTTGTTTAGCTGAAAAGAATGTAACACTCATTACTTGGGGGACCCGGCCGCAAATCAATAACCGCTGTGTTGCCCGCCTTGCAGGCAGATTATGCAATTACTTTATGAAAGCGACCAAACACATCTATATAAAAAATTCATATTTTAGCTACGCCCTTTGTCAGTCTGGACCGTTTGATCATTTTGACGACAGTTGTCATTGAGGTAAGAGTACCCTTTTGCCAAGCCTTGCCAACAAGAAAGAATTTTGAAGAGTTTTGTTAATTAAGCCAATACTGTATTCCGACCTGAAATTGTGTCTTAGGGAATATCTACATTCTCCAACTGAAGTTGTATTTTAGGAGTTAATCTACATTCCCTACCTCATCTTGTATCTATGGGGTTTATCAACATTCCCTACTGAACTTATCTCTTTGGGAAATATGTGATTTCCTACGTGAACTTGTCTCCTAGGGGAATATTTACATTCATACCTGAACTTGTCTCCTGAAATTGTAATACTAACTTGCATACATGCATATGTAGAATAACAATATGAATAGTGAAAATAATCTTAAACAGTGTGTATGATTTGCATAAATGTGTACGGTTCTCTGAGCAAATCTGTAACAAACAAATCTTGCAGAATGTTAAAAATCATATGGTTTCAAAAATATCGGACAAAAATATATATAGAGATATGTATGATAATAATACACACAACATTTCCAACCTCACGCAATGGAATAATTCCTCTTTTGGTATGTTAAATCAATAACATGTCACACACAATAATTGCATAAGCTGAGGTCTTGATATGATACAGAAGCATGAAACATACGTAGCTTGTTTAATATAGACACATGTCAATTTCAAATGACCTTAAAAATGTTCAGCTAAAAAAATATTTAACAAAACAAATGTGTTTTCCGGCAATGTTTTGGCACAAAGCATGTTTGAGAATTTACAAGATTATCTTTATAAAAAATGTTTGACTTTTAAAATTCTCATATTTGTGGCCTATTTAACGAGAAATTACAAAATGCATTGAATACGAATAATGAGTATCTCCATGGACGCAAAAGTGTTGCAAGGAACTTACTTGATTCATTTATCTCGGAATCTTTTTGCACTACATTAAACAGCTATGACATTTCCTGTTAAAAATGCAAACCTTTTACCCAGTAAAATTGCATTAACACCATGCAAGTTGTCTTTAGGGACCACTTCCAACTGTTAACATAGAAGGAAGTGTCAATCTTGTCAACTTCGGCTTGGGTTTCATGCTCGATGTAAAGCTGTTTCATTGTACTGGCAGTTTCCTTCCTTGTAGTTTCTTTCATCATTTGTTGAAATAAACTCAAAAATATCATTTTGTCAATTAGTCTTGAACAAACGTACTTACTCGCTCATATAAGTATTTCTTTCTTGGCACATACCTCATCACAAAAATGTATTTCTTGCGTCTGTCTGGTCTGTTATACCTTTTTGTTACGTACGTTTTTTGTCCATAGCAATTTATTTGACACTGTTCGATGTCTTACTGTTGAAGCTTCTGATTGATTCCTTTCATCTGTTAAGTGAATGCCAGAGGGTCCTGCTCCACACCAATCATGTTTATGAGTTGTAAGCAAAGAAATGATTTTTTTAACAGCTAATGAAACAGTGCGAACATATTCCGGACAAGGAATATGTCAGATGGCGATGTACGGCGATAATTGATTAGAGAACAACAATTAAGGTCCTTTGTTTCACATTTAAAACCAAAGGGGATTTTGCAGGAAACTCAGCCAACTTCGTACACAGATTGATTGAGAATATAGGGTCTGTGTGATAAGGTACCTGGGGCAGGCACATGTGCAACACCTTGTAACGGAAATACGCAACATTGAGTTCATATAAGATATTTACAAACTGACACTGTCAGAGAAAAATGTTTAAAAAACTCTCCTCATGAAATAAAACTATTTTCAATGTGAAAAATGCAACATATATATTTTTTCTACGGTTAACACAAACGTGTTTGCATGTAAGATATGACCAAAATACATTGTGCAATTCTATGACCACCTCAGCTTACACTGCCCCGAAATTGTACGTACGTTGGAACAATATCAAACGTTAGCAAATCTGGCTAATGCGTAGTTTATTCATGAAATGATACATGAAGGGATTGGCCAACAAGCTCCAGAGAGCGTATTCTTAGGCCGCTCCAATACAACTTCATTTGTACAGATATACACACAGATGTTCGACATATGTCAAATCATAATTTAAGTTAAACAAATGTATACAGTGATAATGCGTGTTTACCAATTTGTGTATTTGGCAGTCATTATTTTAAAGTGTGCTTGAAAAATTTCAAATCGACCTGGCTATGGCCTATAATTGGTCATAATTAATCAATGACGGGTGATACCTGCTTGCAGTGAAATTTCGTGCAGAGCTGATGTCAAGGGTTGATACAATGTGTTATAAGAAATTAACTCGTTTATTGAGATATAAGTTTGCCTCATTGCAGAAATGTATATTCAAACTGCCAGTGTCTTATATTACACTTTAACACTTACAATCTTATATAAAACACTGCTATAAAGCGTGCCACTATTGGGTTTTATATTCCTTACTTCGTGGCAAACTGATATTTAAAAAAGTTAATTAATGCTTTTTGGACAAACAATTGCAACTTTGCTTGCAACATATTTCAACACCAAACAAAAAGATATTACCAACATGTCACTTGAAGCATTTAAGAATCCTCGTTTCGTTAGCAGGATTTAATACTGCTATTAATCATCCCGAGCCATCAAGGCGATATTACACAGAGCTTTAATAGAGCTGAAATCAGACCATGAATTTATATATTGTACACGACAAAGTGACAGTACAATCGAGATGACATCTAATTCAGTGGATCAGATAACATAATCTTTGTTAGATGCTATTTTGAGAGAGTTTGTTTTTGCATGAGAACAACTAGTTCAGTTCGAATAATACAATTTCAACAGATTTAAAGAAACCTACTCTGGAGTAATGTTATGTTCTATCCTTTATACAGAACAGAACAGAACAGAATTTATTTCGTATATATGGCCATGAGACCAATATTACAGTGGTCGTGAAGTCTGTGATAAATAAATATATATATACAAGAGCGCTTAAACCTTTAAGGTGTTTCGTAACTTAAACATTTTTTCACAAAAAAGAGCTAATTTAAATAACAATTGATCATTTTGTGTATTTATAAGTGACATAAACTTAAACTTTGATGGGAAGTTATGATAATATACAGGTAGATACCTTGTACGAAGATGGTGATAAGATGGACATATCAACAAAATATGGTATTCATCTTCTTCCCCATTTCCACAAAAACCGCATAAAGCATCAATAAAATCTTTACCACTTCCATTTACTTTAAAATCATTTGAACATCTAAGTTTCGTTAAAGCCCTTCTTAAATTTGATGGTTGAATTGAAGTTAAATATTTTTCAGGTTGCAGGAGAGATTTAAAAGTGCAGTACCTTGTTAAAGTAGATGATGTAGAAATAGCAGTTAACCAATTTTGAGTAAACATATCCCTTAATCTCAATTCAAAAGTTTTCATAAAAATCTTATAATCCCCAATGTCCTGCATTATCCATGTAGAACCAAATCCAAAACTAAATAAAGTATATCTATCCTTTATATCAAACTGCAATAACGTAGGTCCATTATCAAAACTGTCTGCTCGTGAAAAGTAACTGTGTACTGAACTGGCTCTACCCTCTACTTGATAAAAAGTTTTAAGAGTTCCAAAGCTGAGGAAGATTTCAAATAAATCAGATCAACGTTTGCAAGCGTTTGAAAATAACCTTACTGTAAACGGGTACAGGGACATACTTGGTTCTTCGGATTTACGGAGAAAAATATATAGTGTTTTTTTATTCTATCACCAATATACAAAGGTTAAGATAATTTATTTCAACTTGTGTCCAAAGTACACATGGTTATTTTATTGATTGTCATAAAATGTTTTACATGACCCGTCGGTCTAAATAGCTTTGTATCTAAACAAAACATGTAAAGACTAAAAGAGACCAACAAGATGTTTTCAGAGTTTCTGTAAAATAATTCAATTTATTAATGTTTTTATCTGTTTTTGTTGTTACCTACATTTCATTTGACCTAGTTTAATATGATATTAATATGATGTTATCGGTTTGTGCTTAAGCCCTGAGTTAACGTTAAACAACCACTCTGTCAATTCATTTACCATTTGATAAACATACTGTTGTCAATACAGGATTAAAAACAAAATAAAGGGGGAGGGGGGATTCGTTGGCTTACCTACACTCAATATGAGTTTTTTATTTAAGTATGTAAAGCGAATATAATGTTTGTCATCTATCCCGTATTTCCAATGTTTTGTTGTAAAAGACTGTATATCTAATTGTTAAACTAAAACTTGACTCTCTGAACTTGGCAAAACCAAAATCTCCAATCAAACATGGAAGAACACTCTTACGAGTAACCTTTCAGCAAAGTCTAGAAGTGAAAAGTATTGTCAGAAAGCGAGACAGAATATACACTCACTTAGATCTATTTGATTGAATGACAATGGTCTACATCCATGCACATGTGTTAGAATTTGGCTCAGAATTGTTCTCAAAACAAGTATTCATGGCTGTGAAATATTTCCAAATATCAGAGGTCAACTTGCTGACGCATTTGAGCAAACACAAAGGTATCCTTGTTGACTTGTTCAAGGTATTGATCATCATCAAAAACTACCATTGCAAACTTGGGATTTCGGTCACACATTGACCATATTGAGAAATGCATGCTCTTATATTTTGGGCGATTATTGATTGTGATTACTTTGCAGGGCATATTTGTCTGCTGCTATAACATCTCCAATCAAATCAAACAACATATGTGACGATCTTTTATCAATATAAAAAAGAACATGTAAAACACATTTGTTTATAGATATATTTTTCAAGGTGTATTTCCTCTTAAAAATGTTTGGAGAAGAATAGCTTATTGTAAATACCAATATAAATAGTTATCAAGAACATTAATAGCGCTCACAAACTCTATATCGTTCAGACATGTCATTTTATGCAACAATTCATTCCAAAGTCTCTAATAATATTCTCTAACAACTAGCATATAAACACCCTGATTATATATCACCCTTGCATCTGTCAAGATACCAACAAGAAGAAAATATCAAGAGAATGCATTCTCTACATATTTAACACACACTTTTCACTACGGTTTCCGTACACATGTACTTTTTACATACTTAATTGACTAAATTAGCTCGGTGTTGAAACCTACGTAATATTTGAAATGCAGTATAATTTCTCTTTTAAGCAGAAAAGGACTTTTATAAAGTCTTAGATCCAATATAATTGGAAAATATGTTGTTACGCTTTTCACTGTACATGTATGTACATGGACTAAAATTTCACTCTTTTGCAATAACGATGAATAATACATCAAAAGTCAAATATATTGTATTATTTTGTAATGTGATGTTTATGTGTAATCGTCGGATACCTTTGGAGGAAATAAAGACTCTGTCTCTCTTCTGTATTGCGTAGAACAGATACCCTGCACAAAAATAATTGCAAAACATTTCAAAACACCAATCTAACGTTTATGTTTGCTAAACGTAACACATCTGAGTTGAAGTCTCAGTTGTTTAGGCTTCGATTTGAAAAGACCTAGTTGGAGCTTCTGCAGATTCTGAGATGTTCTCAAATGTTTGCAAACTGACATGTCAGATGATTTGGTATGAGCTCTGTGAAGGGGCAAAATATCGTGTGTGTTAAGAACATGGAGTTTCTGCCGATGTTGTATAGTCATAATCGACCGTCGTAATGGGCATTGTGCAATAATCCCTGATAGTCGTAAACGAAGTAAAAATTGCGATGTGTCTGACGTATCAAAGTTGACTTTTGGCTGGATCGTTAACGAGTATCGACAACTTTTAATACAGTGTCTTTCCAAATTCACCAACAGTCTTGCAAAGATTTTACAAAATTTCTCTCGCAAAGGTGTCTTTAATTGAATAGATACCTCATGTATACACATTAGAATAGTACATAGAGCATCCATCAAATTGTCAACGACAAGAGATCGAGAATCTATTTGTCACATCGCTTGAACTTCCTGGTTAAACAGTGGTCATTCACCTGCTGTGAAGATTTTACTCGATTGATGAATCGTTAATAGCTCCAAACTCAGTTACGCAGGGACTATAGTGCCCATTATTTAGAAGATTATACCCAAGGGTTTAAAATTTCATTAATTAACCAGTAAACTACGTAAAGCAGGTGGTCCACAAATTACTGCCACATCGAATTTATCTGAGTTACATACTGGACTGCAAAAGAAACGTTACCTTTGTGATTCACTTCAATGACCATAAAACTCAATATATGTGTCATTGAAAGCCTACAAAAGAAATGTTTTAATTTCATATGGAAAAATAAACCATATAAGGTTAAAAGAGCTGTTATAATTCTGAATCCAGAACATGGGCGTATAAAAGCTCCAAATATCAGAAAGATTATTTCATAACAAAAACTAAAATGGATAAAACGTATCAGTGGTAATGACCTTAAATGGACACATCTGTTTAAACATCTGTTAAATATAAAAACTCCTTTTCTAATAACAGATAGCGGCTTCATTCAGAATATAGTAATTCCCTCCTTATCAAACTCATTTTGGAAAGACATACTCCTAGAATGGTCGCACTTTATATCAATAAGCAAAAAGACTATTTCGAATGAAAATGACATACTCTCGCAATCACTGTGGAACAATGATAATATTTTGATAGGCAGCCAACCGTTTTTGTATTATGATTGGTATGTAAAAGGTGTTGTTTTCGTTAATGATCTCCTACATGAAGATGGCAGACTGCTAACATATGAAGAATTTTCCAATACATTTTCAATAAAGACCAATTTTCTAACTTATGAATCAGTGAAAAGAGCCATATTGGCATAAAGCCGATCTCTAAAAATTACCAAATTTAACAGAAAACTGTTTGGTCCTATATATCCTTTTAACATATCACAAATAAACACCATAATTGAGGGTAAAAGATTGTATGCCTTTCTACTTGACTCAAAATTCGTTCGGCTTCCCAGCTTTTTAAAATGGGAAAGAATTCTACAAGTTGAATTTGCTGACAATGATTGGAAATTTTTTAATATTATTGCAAATAAATGTTCAGGATGTACAGATTTAAAATGGTTGCAATACAGAATCATTCATAATATTTTGCCAACAAGACACTTTCTCAACAGAATTGGATATATATCCTCCCCACTTTGTCCATTTTGCCAAACGGAAATCGAAACAATTAACCACATGTTTTGGGATTGTGAACCTATCTTCAAGTTATGGAAAGAAATAGAATCATGGTTAAATTCTGTACAATTGAAATTGGAATTTACAAATAAGATTATAATATTAGGAATGAAAGGAAAGAACAATAGCCCTGTAAATGCAATCATTTTAATAGTCAAACAGTATATTTATAGATGCAGCATAAATGGTTTTAAACCAAAATTAGAATATGTGAAAAATAAAATTGTACGTTACTATGATTTATCAAAATTTGTGTTTTTGTCGACAGAAACTGAAGAAAAGTTTTTTAAATATTGGTCATCTCTGCACTAACTGTTCAAGAATAGTCCTGTTTGAAAATAATGAATTGTTAAGAAATAGTCCTGTTATGCTTAACTTATGTATTTATCAACCAAATGTGGATTTATGTATTTGTACATATGTGCTGTATGTGTATAATGTTTGATTTGCCTGTATCACAAATTATGGAAAAAATAAAAATAAAAATAAAACTCAATATATCTTAGAAAGATTATATTAACTGGGTAAACATTGTTTCAGAAAGCTGAAATCTGTCTTATAAGAATTTGAAAGAAATGCACCCAGAGTTAAACTGTTTCTACTGAGTAATGAAACAAAGCTCTCTCAAAAATGTTCATCAAAATTATGTGTCAGCTTTGGTTGTGATTGTGTCATACTTTAATTAAATATTATGTGCGAATAAGAAATTGTGGTGTAGTGTTGAGTTCTGAACTCTGAAGAATGTTTGCAGCGTGTGCTTAGTCATTAACAAGGGGTTTCCATGACGCGCCGAATTTTTTTTTTTACACTTTTCGTGTCAAATATACACAAAGAACTTAATTTAGCACCCCCCTATTTTGTAAAATGAACTTGGGTGCTCTTGGACTATTTGGATAATTTTAATGTATTGACCACTCCAGATATAGCAATTGCTTTGTTATTGACTATTTAATTGTCCTAAAAATCGCTTCTGTGCAAAAATAATGAAAATATGAAAAAAACTGTGAGACTACTGAAATTTGGCAAATATAACTATTGTCACAGGGGGAAAACTAAACACTTTGGATGTTATGAATCAAAAATAACATTTCTAATCCCTTGTTGACATTCATACACTAAAACCCTTTTTATCATGCATGATAAGAGGCTAGCAAGACAATGAATTTTCAGTACTTTTTTCATAAAAAAATTATAAAATGCCTACAATCTAAACATCTGTAAGTAAATTTGAGATTCCTTGAGTTGAACTTGTTGATCAAACACTTCTCTTTCCTTTAGATAAGCCATTAACTTTGAAATTGACCAATTAATGTCTTTGTGCAGTTTTCTTTAAATTTGATATGTGATAATTTTTTTATTTTGAAGGTTCATACTGCTTTAACGATTGACTTTTGCTATGAGGTTATTTACTAAAAATTCATCAATTCACTCAAGAGAATGATAATAATCACATTGCAGCAACAAATTGACTTTCATTTTAAATTTTATGAGAACTTGGATTATGACTAAAAAATAAAGTTTTTGTAAAACAAGTTATTCAGTGACAGTAAATCGTAAACTGTATGAATTTTTCGTTTCCACACTGATAGATGACCATTCTATTAAAACATCCTTATTGTTTGCCTGTACATTTGTTTTGTTTATTATTAGCAGTGTTTTTCTGTTTGAAAAAGTGGGGGGTGCTTAATTAAGTTCTTTGTGTATATTTTTAGCAACACACAATGTCATGTAGCACTTAGTTTCACGTTAAGAGGTATTCCTCTCTAACCTATTTTGCTTTGATCACTCCAACGGCATTTGGTTTAACATACACACTGAATTACTTACTTTGTTTCGTTCAGAATGTTTTCATCTGTCGCTATGTTTAGGAATGCTTAATCTGCTGACATCAAAGAAAAACACAATTACGGGGTGCCAACGACACAAATAATAACTACACATTCCATGTTATATATTTCTCTTTTCGAGTCTCTGAAAAACGGATCAGGAACTTTTCAGTTATAAAGAAAAAGTACAACATACAACATAAGGAAACAACAAGAGATATTAAGAAAATAAATGTTGACAAGGTATGTCAAGGAGTTGTAAAGTTGATACCAGTTTGAATTTTCCATCCTGTTATTAAGTGTCTCATTCATAGTGTCAACTACTCGAGTTTAATCGGACACTTGGTTGTAGAATAAAAAGGACTGAAGGACGTTTTAGTAAGAAACTTAATTTGTTATAATGTAGAAATCATCCTATTTTTTGGTCATCCATTATTGCCCTCTTGAAGGATACCTTTTCATGCAAGACGATCCATTTGGAATATAAGTTAACTGATATTTTACATCGCGACGTGTCATACGTAATACAGCAGCAATAACATCATAGAGCCATTAAGCGTCATTGTTTTGTTTGTTTAACATTAGTTTGAACAATACATGAACATTCATTGAAACTCACAAATATACACAAAATTTGAGTTTGTTAAAAAGATAAACATGTACCTCTTGTAAAAGTATCCTCTTTTCTTATTTGCGACTTTGGTTGAAACAACTTTAAAAAAGTGAAAATTCCAATCTGAAAGTAGTTGTTGAACATATATTAGCCACCAATGATTCCACACAAGACATGTAGACAAACTTTAAGGCTACATCTCAGCGACATTATGTGTTGTAGGTTTCATACTCCTAGACTTAAAATGTTGACAGTTAAATCACATTTCCCTAACAGCTGTGGAATGTCTGATGACTCATACTTTGGAGACTTTACAGACTATCGAGTTGATATTATACTTATTTGAAGTGTGGAGACAGATTCGCATCGCATGAGAACCAGTAGATAAACAGAATTATTTAAATCTAACATTCGATAAATTATTATAGCCTAATATAATGATTTGGTAAATGCTGTGATTTGAAAAATTAGCGTCATCATAAAACAGTGACACATATGCATTCAACTATACCTAATCAAGGCGTTTTGGATTTGGTTTTGGTCATATGGAATTACCCATTGCATTACAACTTTACGTAAGTGCTTCTTCGGCCGAAAAGAGCCAGTTTGAATTTGAAATTGTCAAATATTGATATTGAACTGATTGAATGCTGATATGAAGTAAAACGGTCACATATTTCCTAAATGAAAACTAAATGCTGACAGTTAAATGTTAGATCTTACTGTCTTGCAAATGTCTGCTTGATTTTAATAGATCGCAAATTACAAAATTATATTTAATATTCTTCCAAAGATTCTGCTTAACATTTTGAATAATAAGTGTGCAGATGTTATGATTGTTTCTATCCATAATAACTCCTTCTTTAATCTTATTCTTCCTTCCTATAGCTGAATCAGAAGTTGATTACATCAATTATCCGGACTGTCAAATACATTATTGAAAATTGCAGAAATACATGGAATCTAGATATTCTGAAACCATGACAATGAGTTATGAGTGTGTAAGTCACTCTCTTGGTTAAGAATTACAAACAATGAGAAAGTGCAACACGTTAGGAAGGCGATTCATTGACGTTCATTAAACACAGATCACGTTTTGATAGAGGGTTAAGGTTAAATAGAACCCAAGATTGGCAATATGAACATGACTGCCTGATCAGACAAACGTGTAAGCTTTCTTCTTTTCCTCATTGCTTCATCGGTCAACTTAAGAAGCAAATAACATTGATTCTTTGTTGAATAAAATGTTTCATGCATGTAACTGTCATGTAAATCCAAGTGGGAAACATTCAATGCAAAGCGTGGCGCTTAGAAGAAACAACCTCATTAGGTCGATTTTTATTTAAATGTTTTATAGAACATGTCAAACGCATTAACAATAATGGATGCTCAAAGGTTTTACAACTGAATATTCTGGCAAGTGTAAAATTGTTACCACACTGCACATATTTGTCTCAAATATGAACGATTTGTTTTCTAAATGGTCATAGATTCAATAATTATAAAATATATATTTATCATGTTACTATATGTGACAAAGGAAATACCAAGCTAGCAAGAATAAAAAGGTTATATTTGATTTTTGAAGTTGTCATACATTTAAAAGAAAAATTCGCAAGACAAATTGAGGTAACATGAATAGAGATTTCTTAATAACCCGAGCAATTGAGATGGTTGCTTGGCAAATTTGAAATGTTCACATGTGCACAATTTGAAATGTTCACATGTGCACACATGTAATGTGTCATTAGTATAACTAACCAGATTTACACTATCATGTAATTCAAACATTTTGACCACCATCTCCTTTGACTCACAGCGTATTGGAAGCAAACTCTCTCACTTAACTGATTTGGTTAAAAAAATAGTCATTGCCCTCAAAGAGTATTGAACACGTTAATTGCAAAAAAAATCATTCTCTGAATTTTATATCTGTTAATAAATGTTTGATGCTTGCAATTGTGATAAGGCAATGTTGTATATATAAAGTATCCATGAACTTGAGAAGGCGTTGGTATCTCTAGGAAGAATCTTGTTGTTATATATCATGGACGGCAGTATTGTCGTTTGATTGACGTCTTCCTGAAATTCTAAGAGTTCACTTCAACCACAGATATTGATATGAATCAAGTCAATACATCTTATATCATCACGCCCTTGTATCTTCACTTCAACGTGACAAAATGACATTATTCATCAGTGATGTACCTGAAAAGTACATTTGGGAATGGGATGCAGTCAATAATAAGATAATTTACAGTCAACATTGTGTAAGTATGAATTAAAAACTTAAAAACTTGATCATGTGATATGCGATTGCAATGTGCTACCTGAACATGTAGTAGCTCATTGTATATATTCCTCTGGTGACTGTTAGCTTTGCATTACCTGTAAAGTTAGAACTCTGGTTATACAATGACACAATGTACAGAACTAAAGATTGTAACACTTCGAGATGCAATTGACAGTTAGAAGCATTGCTGAAGTAACTTTTCTGTTCACCATTCGCTTGAAGGCACGTCAGATCAGTCTCTTTTAACATCAGTCATCACAAGCCCTTTCTTCTCCAGATCTGCGAGCAAAGGTTTGTATATACCAGCTGAGGTGGGCAGGATCACACCGACTTCATCAACTCCCCCTGAAATAAAATGAACTCGGTGTTAATAACCTTTATTTCCAGACATAGGTTAATAACAATCATGTTTGATTAGTAGGATTAGATAAAACAAGGTTATACCAGATACATTTATTAGAATGATATGCAATAAGTTTTATTCATGTGTCCCCCAATAATTTCTAGAACAATCTAACTTCATATATGTTATGTTTCTCTATTGATGCAATACTAATTCATCAGTTATGTAGGCTGGTACTCAGGGGGCTAACCACATGACAAGCCTCAGGTGAAAGCAGTAGACATGTACTACTTTACCAGTTAGATAATTATTTAAAGAAAATGTATTTTTATTGTCTTGTCCTATCTCCAATCTTCCATTCAATTAAATTACTTCAAACACTCCTTGGACGAATTTTAGAATTAAAATGTATTCAATATATAATGAAGACAAAACATTAAACAATACATCTATATTTGATCATCCGGTGACAACATTTGAACAATTTTCTGATAAGTGTTCATGTGATCGAAGATAAAAAGAAAAGAAAAGATTAATTTGAAATTAAATCATGGAAATATCAAAAGTTGTTTTGCAAAAAGGGTTGAAGATATGCAATTCAAATGACTGACTGATTAAGATTACGAAAAGAGCAAGATAATCTGCTTATACTGATTTGCGAATCACCTGTCGACTTCCTTTCATCAATATATTTACAAACGGATAGTAAGACAATAGAGGTTCAGTTAAAGAAATTATACATGCATGTTTTATTTGTTTAGCTGAAAGGAATTCAACGCTCATCACTTAAGGGACCGGCCCGGAAATCGATATCCGCTCTGTTGTCCGCCTTGCTGGCAGATTATGCAATTACTTTACGAAAGCGACCAAACACATATAGAAAAAGCTCATATGTTAGGTACGCCCTTTGATCACTTTGATGACAGTTGGCATCTCTTGCCAAGAAAAATAATTTTGAAGAGTTTTGTTAAATAAGTTAGCGATATGTAAAATGACGCTGGTTCAAATCAACTAACAGAAATTATGGTTAGACGTAAGAACAGCAACAGGTGTAGAATATGATAAAAAGGTTATGAGATGACAGTTGCCCTATCGCCGGTCACGTCCACCCACGAGTGCCATATTGGCATTTCGGCTCTCGGTTGATAAAGCCATTTCGGGTTGATATGGTGATGTTCGGCGAAGGATAATTGTCACATGCAAATCTTTGCCATATGATGAGGGTTTTCATTCACTCACCATCAAGGATTAGCATTGCTGCACTTGCTACTGTGTGACCCACAGTTTTAGCCATTGCTGAATGTTTTCCAGCGTCGCCATACACGATCATGTTGACATCTCGTTTCTCGCGAGATCCATCCGAGAACTTTCCCTCAATTTCGATATGCATCACCACAAGGTCTCTTTCCTCTGAACCTAAACATAAATCCGACGTAATAATGGTTTTCCCTTTCTGTATTTATTTTCCGAGTGTAGATATACAATTATATTCCTGATACTAATTAGGAGTTCATTGATATGCGAGTCATTCTTAAAAGATGCACCTCTATAAAATAATTGAAATGAAATCCTATATTTCTCTCTCGAATGGTAAGGTACATTCTTGACCATCTGATTTCGATTGTATTTGAAGCCTAACTATGTCTGATGTCTTACAGTAGGGTGTATATTTGTTTCACATCAGAACCTCATAAAACACTATCGTTTTTAAACTATTTCTAAAATAAAGATATAGGATAGATATTGATAGAGGACAGACCACTGTGTTTCAGAATGTCAGTGTGGATAATGGCGTATATATGAAAATGACAATGAAATGGTTTTCCATCTTAGAATTGAGTTATTTATCATACCTTAAAGGGCAACAACACGTAGAAATATCAATAAAATTGCCTGCTTGCTACCTTAAAGGGGCAGTAGCACGTTTTAGGGGGGATATAAGGTGATGTCAAGAAAATGAAAATTAATGGTTCCAACTGAAAGACAATGTATTTAAACTAAATGGAGCAGTAATAATTCAAATATGTAACGTTCAGTTTAGCAATGCCATTCCCTTTTCTTACACAAAATGAATTAAAGGTGTTCACACAAAAATGGCCGCCAGTGGATTGTGTGTTAATCTTCATACTTTGTCTTCTGACTATGGATGATTGACTTGTGTAATGAGAATTTTGACACTGTCAATATAATACATTTAACATGAACTTACAATTATCAGAGAAAAAATTAAAATATAAAATTATCAAAAAACGTGCTACTGCCCCTTTAAAGGGACATTAGCACATTTGTTCGGGGCATATAAAGTGATGTCTGAAAAATGGAAATAAATGGTTCTAACTGAAAGAAAATGTATTTAAACTAAATGCAGCAGAACAAATCAAATATATAATGTAAAGTTCAGCCATGCGATTCCCTTTTCTCTCACAAAATTAATTAAAGGTGTTCATACAAAAATGGGCCGCCAATATATTTTATGTGAATTTTTATTAAAATTGTTCTTTATCTCATTATGAACATGAATGGACACATTCGTACAATTAACGTAAAGTTATCAGTGAAAAATTTGGAAAATACGTGCTACTGCCCCTTTAAAGACATTGACCGTTACAGAAAAGACAAATTGACAAACATAGTGCAAGGAAAGGCTGAACAGAAATAGTTTAAGACTCAAAAGAGATAACCTAGGACACAGGCAAGTGTTCAACTCAAGTTCCTCAGTGGTTTCTCAACTGCATTCATTTTAAGCCCAACCTTTTCAGTGCTGGGGCCAACTGCTTCAGTGCTAAGGTCAATGCTTTGCCTGATGTTTCAATTTAGTTTTCCCGATTTAGTACTGAGCTAAAGGCTTAGCCATTTTGATCCAGGAGTTTAATGCAATGTTTAAATTCTGTGGTCCTCATTCACAGGTACTTAAATATATCATTAGGTCATTATTTTGAAATTGAAAGACGTCAGAAAAAAGCCAACAAGATACACCTCTTGTTGGATTGTAGCTATCTGTCTAGTTTCTTTGTTGTTTTTCTTTCAGTATTATAAGACATAAATATTTTATGAGGTAATCCTGTTTTTTTGTAATGCATTGGTTAGCTATATTTCATCTTTCATCTTGTTCTCTCAAATAACAGCCTTTTAACTTACATAAGATAATGTATTTTTCAAACACCTTTAAGTGGAGCACAAAGCAAAAATCCAAAATAATGTGTATCTGATAAAGACCCAAAAGGGATTTCTTATAATGTAACTGTACATCATAGTACAAAAATGTGCGTTATCTGAAAGACACCAATAAAATACTTAAGAATTCTTATTCTTAAGAATATCATGATTCTCATCAAGCAAGGTGTCTTGGACTGAACAAGACACCTTTACCACTCTTAACCCTAGGCTGATCAAGTGCATGACAGAAACTGTTACTCTCATAGGATGGAGATCATTCATTTTTATGCCCCCGAATCGGAGATTCCGGGGGTATATTGTTTTTCACCTGTCCGTCTGTCCGTCCGTCCGTTTGTCCACAAAAACTTTAACCTTGGTCATAACTTTTGATTGGTCAGAGCTAGGTCTTTGATACTTGACATATTGATCCCTTGTGATGAGACCTTTCAGATGACACCATGACATTTGACCTTGTGACCTTGACCTTGACCTTGACACAGCGAGCAGGATGCATCCGGGGGCATTCGTGTTTCACAAACACATCTTGTTCAAAGTTGTATTTGGCTGTTACAGCAATGACATTTTCCCGCATACAAGATATAAAGTTTAAATTCTTTAATGAGATGTTCATATAAAAGCTGGAGATTTGCCAGGAATGAGGAAAAGCTCCATATCCAAAGTTTAGGCATATTTTTTGGTATAGAAATACCAACATAAAAGATTTGGTAATTTAAATTAAATCAAAACTATCTGCAAAGCAGATTAAAGTTGTAAGTAACCGGCTAGCAAGACAGAAATCTGACAGAATTCGGTCAATGTTTTTAAGAATTAATCAAGAACTGGAAAAATCCGAAACTTTTGAGAATGACTCTTAGTTTCTTATTCATTCCTATACCACGTAAACTCCAAATAATCTAATATACACACACAATATTGTTGATAAAATATATACATTGTTGATCACATATAATTCTTTCTTAGGAAAATATTCCTCCATTGTTGTATTTGTCATTGATACCTTTCAAGGATGTACAACTCCCACTAAATAATCACAATGATGAAGAAAAACGATAGTGCTGCAAAGTAGTTTTAATATTAATACATTTATATCACCCGATATACATGTATAATATATGTACACCTACTCGAACCATTAGTGAAGAAAAACGATACGATGCCATTACCTTTTATTATGAGTGGGTATCCCCGGGCAATGTTACTGATACATAACTCTAACTTACTGAAGATGAACTCCGGGCAATGTTGCTGATAGATAACTATAACTTACTGAAGATGTATTCTGGTCTGTACTGATACATAACTATAACTTACTGAAGATGAATTCTGGTCTGTACTGATACATAACTATAACTTACTGAAGATCTATTCTGGTCTGTACTGATACATAACTATAACTTACTGAAGATGTATTCTGGTCTGTACTGATACATAACTATAACTTACTGAAGATCTATTCTGGTCTGTACTGATACATAACTATAACTTACTGAAGATGTATTCTGGTCTGTACTGATACATAACTATAACTTACTGAAGATGAACTCTGGTCTGTACTGATACATAATTTTAACTTACTGAAGATGAACTCTGGTCTGTGTTCCAGGTAGTGTGCTAATGTGTCCAGTGGACTGCTCTTCGTGACGATCTCCCCCGTCGAGAACAACCCTAGGCTGTAAGGGAAAACATTGGTATGATCCATGGCATTTCAAAGTTTCGAGTACATCTGGAGGCAATTCCGTAGCATAAAAGGTTTTTGTTTGTTTATAAAATATTAATGTAAGCTGTTTATTTGTTGAGATAACACATGACAAATAATGTATTCAACTGTATCACAATATTCACTCACTTCTTTATGACGTCGATTTGGGTATCACTCAAAACTGTCTTCACTTCTTTACAAAGATCCTCATCATTGATGTCCTCTGCTATTTTCAACTCGTTGATCACATATTTTCTCTGAAAATAAAATGTTACTTGTTATCCCCTTTCATAGAAAAATTGTATGATGAATTTGTATTTTACCAAAATATTCTCTGACACTCAATGTACAACTTTAGTAGTAATAAGTATATATCAGAAGAGTCTATTTTCTGTTTATTTTAAGGTTATTCTTCCTTATCTACGCGATCGGTACTGGCCGGTATAAGCATATAATTGAGACTGAAATGTGTTGTCAACGAACTAACATAAGTCATTTGTAATAAAAACATGTGCTTTGATCATTTACTGAATATTTGAAATACATGATCAAACCCAAGTCATTCCTTTCGTCTCCTCTTTCAGTAAAGGGTGGGCAGCTTCAGAAAACAAGCCAAGTCTCGCGAGACCAAGGAGAGTTCTGCTGAATCCCTTAAAACAAAACATCAACATCAGCTCACTAAACTGTTTATATATCAATAATATATATATTTCCACGCAACAAAACAGCATCATCAAAACTGACTTATGATAGTGCATGAGATCAATATGACTTTAATTTGAAATTTGAAAATAAATGGATCAAGCCATATCATGTTTCTTACCGCGGTCAAGGAAAAGTTTAAATATCATCATTTCTAACCATAATACAATATCGTCAAATCGTTTTGATCAATTTGTACGTTGCTAATATCTACACTCCTTATACAGATAACAGATGTCTGATATGCCTGAAACAATTCTGACATCCTCCAAAAAGAGCATGAAGTCAAACTTAAACAATAGATTTGTTCTTCCTTTTGCAGGATGTTCTTCAGTTAAACACATTTCGAGCAAATTTTCGGTCAACATAGTCAATATTATCATATAAACTAGTTCCCATTTTAATAGTACTATCATCTTTCAGTATGTAATGAGAAAATATATTCTCTTTATCTACTCAGGCGAACACAATATTATATGCTGCCTGCAGTGACTTCAAAAGAAGTTAACGTTTGGAAAGCTGCAGTAAATGTAAATCAGTATACAAAATAAAAATCAAAGGCAATATCTACAAAGAAATTTACAAATCCTAATCTCAATCCTACTAAGATGGTATTTCCAACTTTCCTAGCATTGATTGGTTATATTGAGTTGAACCATGTAAACAAATCTGTGATTAGATCAATTCTACATTATTTCAAGGTCAACTGTTACTTTACCTAATAACGTGTACAAACTGGTCTGAATTGTGTTCCAAGCATAACTGTTAACACAAGATGATTTGTTTGCAGAGGTGAAAGAAATCAACCCCATGATGCTTGGAGTTGTATTTTGAATATTTGACCGCGGTTCAATTCAAGGCTCTATCTTTTTTCATGCTATATCTAAATATGCAAATATTTCATAAAACATCAATAATTGAGCCTACCTTGTAGCGCAAAGTTCCCCTTATAAACGATTCTGCCTCCTCTATGCTGTAAGTGGTCAGATATTCAGGGTGGTAAATATTTGGGAAGCCTTCAAACTGGAACTGTTGCGAGATGTCCAGATCTCGAGCTGATTCCAGCAGGGAGGGTCCTACAGGCAGGGTGACAACCTGGATTCAAGGGAGGCTTTGCATTCAGTTACAATTGGTATTAACTATACGATAATCTAGAAAATAACAAAACCCAAGTTAAACCTTTAGTTGCTACATCTCCTCTTAAGATTCCCATCATCTCATTCCATCATTATGGAAGTATTATTATTGAAACACCTTGAAGGCAAACAACTGTACTGCATTCAACCACAGAGGAAACTAAAGATCAGTATTTTTTCCTCTCTGAAATTCCTGAAAACCTACCATTTGATGTTAAGTTGTTTAATAAGCTTCACAGACCTTCAACAGTTCACTCCAAATGTTATTTATTTGATCACTGAATATTCCTTAATTATGTGCCATTAATGTTTCTGGTCTATATATTCTGATTTAAGTGATTTGATAATCACGTTTTATTGAATTCAATCGGTTTTTATAGTGAACAAAATAAATTCAATATAGATAGAACAAATTAAAACTAAAGCTTTCCCTTGTCAGCATAATGAAAACAAGCTTGATTTTTGGGTTTGAAACTGACCGGGGGATGGGACCCAGAAACAAATGATTTCCTAAACTATCGACATGCAATAAACTTGAGTATATCACTGTTAGAATTCCAACCTCGATACTGATGTATATCATTCAAGCTTAAGCAAACGACAACTTCTTGTTGTTGTTCATAAAGAAGATTTATTTGAAATTTCAAACTTCAAATATTTGACAAGAACATTTAATTCGATTAACTTCCTTTGCAGTTAATCTGATTTGTAAGGTAACAATGTAACATTTCCATCGATACAGAATACATAGAGACCGACCTTGCCGGACTCCATGTAGCCCCCTCCACGCCAGCAGGCCCACAATGCACCGCGGGGATACCAGCTGGCAAAGAATCAGTGAAATGATAATGAGCATCCTGTCTCAGGGTACGAACGTTACGCTAACTCCACTTATTTTCTCGTCGAATGTTTATCGAGAAGGTGACGAGAAAATGATTTGATTGGCTATATGCCAAATCGGGCCGCGCGAGCGAATCTTGCATCTGAGCCCAGGGTACAGATTAGTTGAGTTAGCATAACGTTCGTACCCTGAGACAGGATGGATAATGAGCTCATAAACAGCATAGAATAGTCTATTGTTGAAATGAATGAACCTCTTGCGTGTTCATCACAAAACAATTAGAGGGTGAACGGTTCAAAGTTTCTAGTGCAGGACTAGTTCTTATCCCTACTTTCTAACTTCATCAAGTACCATGATGCTGTCAACAGGTTTTCGAAAAAAACTATTTTAAATTTAATAAAATTTTAATTTAATAAATTTATTCCAGTAATTACATGTAGGTAAAGGCAGAAATATTACATATAATTATTGTATCTTAGGGGAGTATCTGCATTCCCTACCTGAATTTGTATTTTAGGGGGTTGTCTGCATTCGCAGGGGCAGGGAGCCCTCCGCACCAAAGTGTGTATGACGTCACCTGAAACAAGAAAAGCCGTTAAAAAGGCATGCTTGATGCCACATAGGCAGATGAAGGAGATTGTGATTTGTCGAACAATTCGGGGGATAAGTGAAATATACAACACTGGATAACAGCACTAATATTAACACAAGTATTACTCAAAGTTAACTTCACAAAATTCATTTCTATCAACACGAATTGCTGAAAGTTATGAATATTTTTTACATTCATCAACGATTGTTGGTATATTTCATATCAAAATACACGAGGGTGACAATCTATTTATCATTCAAATTCACTCTTTTTGACATCTCAGAGAAAAAATGTAAATCTCTGAACACAACAAGATGTTTTTGATTGAGTCTGTTAACATTTATCAGCATCTTTAATAGAAAACATTGTTTCTCTTTTAATATAACATTTAAAGCGAAATCATATTCCACAGTTTAATGTGCCAAATATTGTGAATTGCCCACATGGTGACGTAATGCATTTTTTGCGACAGCTCTGTTCATTGGTCTTTTGATTTGGATACAACACATGTGATTGGCGCGGCTTCCCTTTGAAAATATCAAGAGTAATATAGAGAGAATGCAGAAAAGTTTTAGAAAAATCAAATCATAATGTTATCAGTATTCATGTACATTAATTTGTCCCCAAAACTGTGTTCCACTGAAGATATCACTTAGGGAAGATTATGCGATATTCCATTTATATATTGTAACAGAAGAACCACCTCCCCCGGGGTCGAACCCGGGATCCCCGGGTTGAGAGTTCTACACTCTACCTGTTTGACCAAAGAGATATCCCTCTAGCCAAAGCCAGTAGGAATGCTTATATCTCACCCTTTCACATTATCATCCTGACAGTAGATTTTAAACAATTCCCTTACATCAACAATTACATGACATCATGAACACGATGACGTCACAATGTTAAGGTTTTACCTTTTTGGATTTTTAGGGTAGTGCAGTTTTCAGAGATGTATATTTTTTATACAAACGTTATTAAATATGAGTATGGGTGATAAGTAGAATGTGTTGATATATTTGATGTCAGAAACACTTGGGTGAGATTCTCTATACACAGAGCATTGACCTATACAGCTGTGTACTTTAGTTCACTGACCTGGGTGTTTTAATGCAAGTATCATGTAATTTAGAAGGTCTTTGGGGCATCCTAGATGTGAACTCGGGTAAAAAGATCGAAACACTATGTTTCTTTTTCCTCTACAAAATCCTTCATGCGCTTTCAACAGCTTTAGGTTTGAGTCATACTTGTTCCTTTGCACTTAGTCCATATAGTAATACTGATATTGTTCTCAGAGTGTCTATATGGAATATGTCAATTTTAATTTAATAAAATCAGAAATTAAAAATATGACGCGATTTGTTAACTTAACATTGCCGAATTTCGAAATTCTGCACAAGTGTCCAGACGATCATAAAATAGGATTTAAAACTGGTTATTTTACACATGAATAACTGATGATTTGAAAATATGACCCCATCTGTCTACTTAACCATGCCAAATTTCGATATTCTGCATCATTGACAAGACGATCCTAAAATATGGTTTTATAGTATATATTTATACATGAATAATTGCTGAACCTTCGTCAGTTCAGCTGAAATTTAAACGGACATTGCACTATTGATTTTTGTAAAGGGTAAAATGGTTAAAATGTTTTGAGTTGTGTATGTATCTAATTGTGTTCATAAAATGTTTGTGATGAACTCAACAACAAAAATCCAAACATAATACTCAGCGTCTCATTATTGTCTCATTCCTTCATGTCTCATTCCTTCATGTCTCATTCCTTCATGTCTCATTCCTTCATGTCTCATTCCTTCTTGTCTCATTCCTTCATTCCTTCATGTCTCATTCCTTCATGTCTCATTCCTTCATGTCTCATTCCTTCATGTCTCATTCCTTCTTGTCTCATTCCTTCATGTCTCATTCCTTCATTCCTTCATGTCTCATTCCTTCATGTCTCATTCCTTCATGTCTCATTCCTTCATGTCTCATTCCTTCATGTCTCATTCCTTCATGTCTCATTCCTACTTGTCTCATTCCTTCATGTCTCATTCCTTCTTGTCTCATTCCTTCATGTCTCATTCGACAGATGACTCATCTTAATGACATGCTGTTGAATAACTTATTTCGAATGTGAAATAAATTAGGGGAGTAGTTTTCAATATAATTTCATTAGTGTAAAGCATTAATATTGCATTAAAAAACATGTATGGAGCCTTCTGAGATTGCAGGTTCTAAGGGATCTTTCGCTCTCCAACATCAGAAATACCCTTCGAAGAGATCCAAAATAAGTTAACTTAACATGAAATTGTTAATTCATATTTTCTTTTGAAAGGAAAATTTAAAAGAACTTTAAAAGTGTCATCAAACTAAAAAGTGTAACTATACTCAAAAATGCAAAGACATGAAAGTAAATGTAATGAAAAAGAGGCGGAAAACAAGTGAAGAGATTTATTCGTAGACAAGTAGTATCAAGTATAATTGAATGTCAAGAATGATTACTAATAAGAGATGCCCCAAAAAAAAAGATCTGTGCGTCACAAACTAACTGGTGAAACCAACTTATCACCACTTTATCACCAACTTATCACCAACTTATGGTATAAGACAACAGCGATGAGAAATAACGACTCTCACTTTTGTAACGCCCTCTTACCTTCATGATTTGCTGAAGTAGAAACGAGATATAAATAGCTATTACTACTATCAAGAGGGTTCCTACGCAATCTAAATAAATTTAGATCAACATGTTTTATATTTGGTCATACTGTATGACAAAATAAAAAATATGTTGATCTAAATTTATTTAGATTGGTTCCTACGCAAACAGTATGGAATATTACCACTCGATTTCCATGTCTGCGGGTACTATAGCGATCGTATAGGACTCGGACACAAGACAAAAATTGCATTTCCCGATATTGTCACTCAAATGCTTTATTTTGATTCGGTCAAAAATAACGTATTTTGAGGTTCGTTTAAAGAATACACGAGACAAGGTTGATTATTTTAAGAACACAGCCCATTTGGAACTATCTGGACTATGTGCTTGAATTAAAGTAATATGACATCAACTCTTCGCTCAAAATTGCTAACTAATTAGTTGGTGTTAAACAAAGTTTAATGAAAGTTGGACATTTTACAAAATCCCTGCATTACACCATCATTTCATAGCATTGACAGGTATTGTGAAGCCGTGTTACATTTACCTGGCCCTTTCTCTCTCTTATATCATCGAAAGTCCTCATAGCCAGCATGTGATCAATCCCAGGATCTAGACCTGTCTCACACAGGAAGATTAGCCCAGACTCCTTCACCCTGGACAGACAAGCACATCAATTACCCTGTGTGATGCATCTGTATTCAATACAGCTTGTAGTGCAGTTGACGTTATCAAAACAACATGGAGCTGTGTCATCAGATCGTTAAATATGTACCATATCTTCCTATGTCAGCTTGAAGCATACCTTGTATATGGACCTGTTTGTTATGTTAGAATATATTCATTCATATTATATCTATTACTTGTATCCGACAGTAAACTTTTAAATTTTAAAGGAGTACAAAAATGCTTTGAGAAACAACCCACTAATTGAAATCATCGACATCGTGTTGCATGCTGGTAGGGTGTATCTAGTGAATACATTTGATATGTGTAATCTCCATGTATGCAAATTCATTATGTTCGTGTCTCTAAACGCTCATTTCAATAACGCTGGGTTAGTCGAATTGAAGTCCATATTGTCAATGCTTGAAGTTAGGTTGAAGAAATTGTATATCAATGGTAAATACCAATGGTAATGCTCAATCAAGTACTTACTTTTCATTGAGGCTTTCGGTAAATTCATCTTTGTAGGAAGGGGTTAGTAAATGTTTCTTGAGTTTCAGACAAGCACTTGCGATGTCGGGTATACAGGGGTAAGGAAGCAAGCTGAAAACACAAAGTCAATTCCTCAATTTAAAAACACACACAATATCTGCGCAGAACAGAAATGCTCAAACATCGGACCTTTATGTAATTCCACAACTCGAGGACCAAATCTGCATTTGTAGAATCCTACGCACTGAAAAACGATACACAAAAAAATATACTTCATTATACAAATGGCATTTCGTTATAGAATTGCGAAACCAAACAACAAAAAGCTTTCACATTGGCGTAAATGGACATCGAATGCTAAGAGTAAATGCATTTTGTTTTTATCAGATAAAAGACATGAATGTATTCATGATATCAAAGGAAAAAAATATCTCTACTGTAAATAACATTTTCAATTATTTCCAAAACACGTTATAGGTCTCGGATTACTTCCTTCAATACCTATGCGGCAATATTAAACATTGTCAAACATTTCTTACCACTCTTCTAACATGTTCAGTGTGATAGAATATATGTGCATCCTTATAATTGCTATATCTAGAGGGTCTGTAATATAGCTATGTGGGTATCACTTCATTGTGGCAAACTTCGACTAGCAGTGTTTTGTAACCGATAATAGTGACAATGCCTGACGGAATAAATTTTGAAAGA
Source organism: Steromphala cineraria (assembly GCA_916613615.1). NCBI lineage: Eukaryota > Metazoa > Mollusca > Gastropoda > Trochida > Trochidae > Steromphala > Steromphala cineraria. The sequence continues at coordinate 70,822,234 of OU744726.1, read as the reverse complement.
TAAATATATTCCCTTTAACATGTTCATTACTTAATATGTTGAATATCTGTATCTTAATAATTGCTAGCAATACGATAAGAGGAATATAATATCAGACTATCTGAAAGTGCGTAGAAAAAAGATGGTTGAGTCTGTTCTCTTCTGGCTTAGGTGTATATTCGGGTTTTGACATTATTTGTATCTTTATCAGATTTTGAGCAAATCGGATACCAAGTTTCTCCGATAGCTTTATTGCATCGATAACAACCCCCGTTATATATGATAAATAAATAATCGTCAAAAGAGCGTCAAGGAATGTATGTCCTGAACCTTCTAGAAAGGTTCGTTTTCTTGCAGAGCTGTTAACCATTGCCTCCAGTGTTATCATTGTGCTGGAAGGTGAAACCAAATATCACAATCTCAAACAATTTTAGTCGGTTCTAGCATGTAGCGATCATCAGTACTTAGAAAGATGCATTTTTTGGTCTTCTTTTGTTACACTGTACGTGTCTTGCTGCACGTGTTTCTATCAATATCACGATTTCAAATACAGGGGAGCAGTGAAAGGACTAGTCTGTCAGCCAGACCATAAACAAATATGCAAGCCTTAGCAAGTCTATAAAAAGACTTGGGAGCTCTGAAAATGAAGAAATCGCAGTCTCCTTTTCATCCATTTTTTTTCATATTTCAAATTTATTGAAAGAATTAATTTCAGAGTCTAATTGTTAGACTATGAAATGACATCCCTTGTTTCGTGGGGTTAATAAAAAAAATTCCGATTGAAGATTGAAGAGTGTCTCTCTAATACACGATACTTTGTATGTTAGTAGAAACAACGTACACCAACGAGTTAAATGCTCTATGAAATATGTTTTATCTTAAATGTTCACTACTTCCGCAGTCACGAGGAGGATTTTAAAAATAGTTGGCGAGAAAGAACGAGTAAGTTTTATATTCAATATGTATAATATGTATATAACGCACGGTATCCTCTAACAGTAATGAGTGCTGATATAAGGTATTCATTATGTAGTGCAAAACGGATTAGTAAAAAGTTACGTAACAGATCTGATTAAGTCGATATTTCAAATTAAATCACTAGAAATCAAGCTTTTAGCCTTTGTAATATCAGCGTTTTTTTTCTATAATGGGCTTTCATAACATTTGCTATTAAGCAATGAGACGTAGTGGTTTTGATATTTTGTAAAGGATCTACTTATAATAGATGATATTTCCTCTAATGGATGTAAGAATATTAAGATATATTATGAAATCCCCATAATCGCCTTAAATCGCCAAAGTTCTGAATGACATTATTACAATCATTTCTGGAAATGGACTTGCTCCCAAATTACAAAGTTGGTGAACGCATTCATAGTGAGGTTTTTTAGAAACAGTCAGTGATTCGATGAATAGAGAAAAATAAGTTGACAATAAACACTAGTCAGATTAAGGCTGCATGTGCTCATTGGCCAAATTTTGCATCGACGTTCTGTGATTTCTAAACCGGTATATATAATATCGTTCGAATATTTAATATCGATAACCTACTCGTATTTAATTATATAAAGTGAATTTAGAATAGGCTATTCAAATTAAATCCAAATAACATGATAAAAACAGGAAAGACTTAAATAATATTTTGGGTATTTACTAATTGAAACATGATAACTGAAACATACATAATGTGATTGTACATTGCAAGATTTATCGAGAACATGACATAAAGCCGATAAGAAACAAACTGACTCTTCAGAGGTTTTGGAAATTCAAAAAATGTATTTCAAACTGGAAAAGCTGTGTATAATATGATGTTTACATTTCTGTTTATTTAATATAAAATATGGTTCATACAATATTTTTATCTTTTAAAAAAGATAAAACGAAGTACTAGTAATGGTATACTTTATAATGAGGAATGTATTGAATTGAGACTGTCATATGTTTATATTTGATCACCACGGTTTCTACCATCGAAACAGAAGCCTTCATGGTATATATGAGTACTGAGTACAAAAAAATCCTTAGCAGGTAATCGTTGGCTAAGTCTTAGTTTGAAAGAGTCTAGGGTATCCACCACCTCCGTAACTTGACCAGGCTTTACCGATTCCTCAAAGTGCTTAAAGGAAGTATGGTGGGGAATTGAATTGGTATTTACAAGATTTTCATCGAGAAGGGTTTAGTTTGCTATAGATAATTAACGTTCAAAGAATAAACGTTGCAACGAAGATACTGATTTAAAATGAATGCCAATCTTACGTGGATTTTCAAATTGCCACTTTTTGAAATGTTGTCCTTCATTATTTAGGACGCTCAGGCTTAAAAGAATGAAATGTCTGAACTGCTGAAATCACATAACTATTGTTTCAAGAAAACGATTTGCCAATTACCATTTCATTTAGTAAAAGAAACCTTAAAATTATCCATACCAAGTTGCGTTATGCAGTGAGTTGCTTAAACTTTGATTTATATAAAGTTGGAATAAAATATGACCCCAGCTATCCTGTTGAGAATTCTCATCACTATGTTTTTAAATGCCCAATGTACATTCAACAAAGATTAAACTTAACGTTATCAGTAGAGCGCATATGTACATTCGCAGGTGTACCAGTGAACCGTAAACTTTTGTTGGAAGGTAGTGCTGACCTATCACCTTGTCAAAATATACATGTATTTAAGTTAGTACAATCATTCACTAGTGAGATAAAGCGATTCTTGTAATATATCAGTTTATCTTTTTTGTATTTTCATTTTCAATTTCTTATCTGTCTTGATGTTCATGCTCTGTCATCCTTGCTAAACATTGTAACTCATCCATGTACATTCCAAGGAGAAGGTATTCTAAGTTGGAGAACTTGTTCCTCATCCTTTTCATCATGAATAAAATATGTTGAAATAAAAAAAACATTTCACTGAAAACAATGACTGATAATACACGACGTACTTCAGTAAACTTTGAACAAAATGTTTTCGCAATTTTCCTCAGTAAGCGAACGGACAATGGTAAAGTGATACATATGATGACAAGTTTAGGCTGCGGTTAACGACTAATTTCCTTCGTGCTGTAGACATTCAATATGCAATTCCAAGCATCCGAGATGTTTATATAATTTGTAAGATAACAAATCTGAGAGATGCCTTGTGAATAATGATCATGTATATGAGGCCTCTCATTGTCACTGCCGCTTACCAGACCACGATGTTAGTGGTGGAGATGAGTTGGTCTCTCCGTCTAGTGTCTCCAACCACGTCAACAAGCTCCAACTCCGCACTCGGACATAACTTGCCGACATAGTCAAGTTCAGATTGAATCGGCGTAACTGAAGAAGAAATATTTAGATTTATTTTTCCCTTCAGAAAACAGTTTTTAACTGAAATGAACTTCTCCACAAATTGACAAGTTAATATATTTTGGTGGTTACCGTTTCAACGCCAAGCTAGCACTTCAAACAAAAGGAAGTCAAGTCAATCATCATTAAAACTCAAACGCACATATTCGATGAAAGCTGTGGTAACAGGTTTTTGTCGAAAAGATGTATATCACAATTCATGATTAATCAAATCACTGTGCTTTCTTGGATACATAACTTTGAAATACAATGTATGTTTTTGTGTCAAAATGTATGTGTTCTATTTAATTGATAGTTAGAACTACTGTCAGCAGTGTTATGTCCACAATTGAACCACCCACCAGCTGTGACCTGCACGTTGCTTTCCTTGGACAGATCTTCATACACCGGACCTGATACCCGACCAGCTCCCAGAACTAGCACTCTGTGGTCAGGCATAGCACCTGTTGCAAGATGAAGGACAACATGAGAAACATGAGACGTTATAGAAGAATGAATGTTTACCCACGTATTATTGTCCCAAAATTTCGGTCAGGGAGTTGGCTTAACCGCTCTGGAGTGTGAACAATACGGGTTCGGGAGACTTGAGATGATATGATTTGTGTTATTTTTCAAAAGTGATAATTGGTTAAACTTGACGCGGTGTTCTGATATACTTCCTGTACGGAGATGCAGGGGTATGAGCAACATGAGACGTTATAGAATAAGCAATGTTTACCCGCGTATTGATGTCCCAAATTTTAGGTCAGGGTGTTGGCTTAAGCGCTCTCGATGTAAACAATACGGGTTCGGGAGACTTATCGGCTAAAACATTCTCCGGTGGTAAGATATGATTTGTGTTATTTTTCAAAAGTGATAATAGGATAAACTTGACGTTAACAGAAAATAGTCAATAATCGTCGGAAAAATATATTTAAAGAGGGATATAACCATCATAATATTCTGCAGCGGAGGACGCAGAGATCTCTGTAAGAAGAAACTTGATTCTTTCAACATCATTATCTCAGGTTTGGTTTTTTTTTTAAACAATTCTGGTGTATAACATATCTGCCTAATGAGAAGTAAATATTTACATGTCGATTTCAAAATGTTGATTACTAAATTAAAATATTCCAAAGCATGCTCTTATAGGAACTCTTATATAAATAGACAACCGTTAACAATTGAACCCACCCATGAAGAACTGGAGATAACATATTTACCATTAAAGATACAGGTCTGCTATTTTAGCACAAAACACTAAACTGACGGAGTGTTAAAACACAACAAAGCAAATTCTTCTGAACGCGTAACTTTTAACATATTCAAATTCAAAGAGGTGTAACATTTCTTTTGGCGTTCAGTGTATTTTTAACAGGTAACTTATCATTCATACGATGAGTAGGATAAATAAAATCATCAATATGTTTTTAATGTTAGACTGCTGTACATTTAAGGGGAATGTTTTCGAAATGAACGCATATCTGTTATAAACATTGCCTTAACTAAATTACACAGAGAAGAAGTTGACGATCACAACACATAGAAGAAATATCACCTCTTAATGGTAAAGTTACTTAGCTTTCAGCATTAGTTCTACAGCATTAAGAAAGAGCTTAGAGACACCTGATACGAGCTTAAATGACGGAAGTTCGTTTAATGGTGTGGTATAGTATGAACATGAAATGTGTCTATAAATGTAAGATAAGACTTATGTCCTGACGCGTTCATTAGTCGTTTTGCTTTGGAAATGACTGGAAGGTATTGGTCATTCGTAATATTTGACACAGGGATCAAGGGGTCTTTGTGTTTCATATGTGATTATCTCATTATCTTTGTAAATGTCAGGTCTAAGCGCAATTTCGAAAATTAATTACCCCCCCCCCCCTCCCCACACACACACACACACACACGCACACACACGTAACGGAATAACAAAGTACCAGACATTGCATAAAAAGCTTGATTTATATAAATATCAAATCAAACTTTGAACTGTATCATTTGGAGTCTTTGTGGTGTTTCGGAATAATTCAAATTGGTGCAGATTGGATTCCAAGAAGGTCCTTCATGTGTGTGAGAACATGTGACATACATATATGCATGTTGTTTTATTAGACATTCATAACGTACATGTATAAGAACCTGTGACATACATATATGTATGTTGTTCTATTAGAGATTCATATTGTATATTAATAAGAACATGTGACATACATATATGCATGTTGTTCTATTAGAGATTCATAATGTATATTTATAGGAACCTGTGACATACATATATGCATGTTGTTCGATTAGACATTTATGTTGTACATTAATAATACCATTTGACATATATATATATGTATGTTTTTCTATTAGACATTTATGTTGTATATTAATAAGACCATGTGACATACATATATGCATGTTGTTCTATTAGACATTTATGTTGTATATTAATAATACCATTTGACATACATATATGCGTGTTGTTCTATTAGACATTTATGTTGTATATTGATAAGACCATGTGACATACATATATGCATGTTGTTCTATTAGACATTCATATTGTATATTTCTAGGAACCTGTGACATACATATATGCATGTTGTTCTATGAGACATTTATGTTGTATATAAATAAGAACATGTGACATACATATATGCATGTTGTTCTATTAGAAATTAATATTGTCCGGCTGCGTACCTTAAGTTTGTTCACATACCTGCGTATTCTAGTGCAAATGTCATGCAAGGTTGAATGTTTTTGAGGCATCCTTGCATTGCGAAAACGAAACAGATAATGATGAAAATTCCCTACATAAGTCAATATTCAGTTTGCGTTAACATATTCGTATGTCATACCTAACAGATAACCGTAACACATTTGGAAGGGCATTGAAATGACCTGGGGTCAAAATTTCGAAAACATTATTTTACATTTTTCTCTACAAAATCCTTCATAAGTGATCAACAGCTTCAGATTTCTGTTTCATTTATTCCTTTGCACTAAGCCAATATATCTGTGCTGATTATTTTCTTACAAAGTTTATATGGATTATTCTAATAGAAATTTAAGAAAATCGGAATTTCACAAATATGACCCGACCTACATGTATTTGTTCAAATATGCCAAACATCGATATTCAGCACAAATGACGACACGATCCTGAAATATGGTTAGGGAATAGTATTTTACACATGGACATTTGCTGATCCTTTTTAAGTGCTCCAGGAGTAGGGGAGACCAGGGCAAAGCGCGCCCCCTAACATATAAGTGCGTCTAGTGGGCAACCCGACATGAACAGAATGCACCTTGCACACTATCTCTAATACTTATCAGATAGACTGTTACATGGCACATGCTTTTTTAATTTACCATTCCGGTATAAGGATAATCCGATATATTCACGTAAATATATTTTGAGTAAGGGGGCGCGCTTTGCCCTGGTCTCCCCTATTTTATGTAAGTCAAAACGATACCCATATTACATGATATTTGCACTAAGATATACAAGCATGTGAACAAACTTACGGTACGCATCTGTATATTCATAAGAACATGTGACATACATCCCTCATGCCAGTTAATATAGCAATGCCTGCCGAAGATTATCATTATAATATCAATATAATATCAGCATATAAGATAAAATGAAATGTTTATAAAAGTCCAAATTCAACCTGTATGCTCGTCACAATAGTACCATTTCCAATAGTTAACATATCAATATATCTTGAGTGCTCCTCACTTAATTAGTTCCGCTGTTGAGGTGGCCCTTATGACTGCTCGACTGTAATGTGCATTAGCTGTGAGTTGTGCACCCCCATTTTCACCCTCACAAGACTGGGCCCAATGTAGAGTCTCAGTGGAAGTGCGAGGCTAAACCTACAAGCACTCATGTATATATACATATTCTACTTTCGAAGGTTATTTGAAAAAAGAGCTCTAATAAACTGTTTACTTACTTGTTTTCGGGATAACCTTGTTGGTATGATTTGAGTTTGCAAATCCTTCAAAGATGTACTTGACCTCGTTTCGAACAAATATGCAAAGCCCGATACGAGAAAGGTCAAAGGTTACAACAAAACTGGTTCTACGCGAATGCGGCTTGCCCAATGGATTCGGAGGGGTACACGGTGTTCATGCTGACCAGTACATAATACTCCATGTACCGACTTACTACCAAACTATCATGTACAACAGGCAAGGTTTAGTGTAACGCTGTGTTCATAAAGTGTAAAAGCAAAATGACCAAATTTCACTCGGTCGTTGAAATGAAACACATTACAATTTGAGAAAGCGAACAATCTTTGTCGTTTATGGACCACGTTGAAACAATGATAAATTTGAACACCAAGAACACCCATGCTAAACGAGGTCCGATCTTATAAGCTCGTCCATGCATGGTCTTTTAAGTATCTCCGTAATAATTGTATGCCGTCCCTGGTAGTATTTGAATAAGAAGATTACCAGAGAGTACAGTGAATAGCTAATAAAGGTTATATACAATGACCCCTCACTTAAGCAGACATTCTACGCAACTACCCAGCCTGCATAAAGATGAAACCAATTATGTTCTTACACGTTAAATGGATTCGTTAGTCCCTTACTCCTGTCATTCTAATAGCAAGATATGAGACATATTAACAGTAACCATCCTCATCAAAGAGGATAGTCTCCTTCAATGCAATTGAAGCCTTTTGTAGGAAAAAATCTTCCGTTTTTATGGCCTTATTTTCTTTGTCTTGTGTTCAATGTTTTTTTTACATCGACGCCGTTGCTTTTTTAAATACAACAACGGTATGAAGAAAACTGTCGAGTCAAGATGTTTTGGACGTGTTTTCCACCACAAAGGCATATAATAAACATAATCAATTTTGTGTTCGGTGCGATATCTCTCTTTCTATGTAGCTGCACCACTGCACCACCAACATGCTGGCTATATTCCGTCACGCGATGAGAGATCAGTGGTATCACACTGAGAACAAAATAAATCATCTCTTTCTGTAGTTTTGTTATTGTGAGGTCACAAGATATAAACTTAATCGTTATGACATGTGAGTGTCCTTATAAGTATGGAAAATACATTTATAATCAAATTTAGTACGTAATTTTGACATAAATCATTAATTTTAAAGAAATACCATCACAATCTTAGTTATCGTAAAACGTGCACGACAATTTTAAGAAATGCATTTTCGACATGTAGTGACTGTTGAATGTCCTATGTGTACATTTCAAACTGTTTCAGTTTAGAAGGAAGTGATGCCTGATTTCCATTCGTTATGTATAATATCAAATCATGATACTACGTTGACATTTTCATCTTGAATTGATGCGTGTTGATCTAAAGGAAACATAAAGGCAAATACAATATGTGTATTAGCTATATTAATAACATGCAGGACGTGTTCTTACTGAACACACTGTCACTCATGAAAGAGACGCAAGGAAACATTTTGAGAATAACCTACGAGGTACGAGTGATAACGGGATATCTGCCCAAGTGAAAAATAGTGTTCGTAGAAAATTATTTTGATGAGTGATGAGTACATTTACTCGTATCTAGTTGGTTATTCTATTTTTTGCCCATATGATTGAACATAAGCAGTGACATATTTTCAATATGAGCACTAGTGCACACATTACTTTTGCCTAGCAACGTTTGTTGAAGCGCGAGTTCCCGTAGTATTTCTCCTGTGACGTCATTACAGCATTGTTCATGACGTCACTGTAGCCGGCCAACGCAAGGAAAGCGGTTCGTGTTGTGGATAAATTTAAGAGAGTAAAATAGAACAGAATCGCTGACAAAGAAATTATAACCCTTGGAAGTGTGTCATATGCCGTTTACGAAACTCATGCAAATTTGCGTATAACCACACTCGTTTCGTAAAAGTCATATGACACACATCCTCGGGTAAAAATCTCTTTATATTATTAATTTGTAATGACAAAATAGTCTACTGGAAACATGCGATTTTGAAATCGTAGTGGTGTTGAAGCGTGTCACACATCTTTTCGTGAATAAGTCAATAACGCTTCACAATCTAGTTCAGTAACAAACCTTTACGTAACTGACGAAAATGTTTCCATATCTAATAAATAGATACAGAAAGTTCATTTACAACAAGACTCTCAAAGACACCTTAGACAGGGTATTAATCTTTTTAATCGACCGATTATCATGTCGTCCCTCCGGAGCACAACGTGTTCCTGACGGCTCAGTGATGTAAAGAAAATGTAAAAACCTTTAAATTTGTTAAAACTATCACTGATAAACGTGGCAATATTTTTATGAGAAACAGTGAATGCGTCAAAACAAGTCTGTATATCATGATGATAATCAAATAAACTTGAGTTCCTTTCGATGTTTGTCGATCATCGTCACTGTCAAGAACGATAAGTCTAACAGGATGTTTACTTCCTGTGAAACAGCTTTGTTACCAGGACTGATAGACTATATTGGGTTGAACAGTTGTTGCTGTCAAACATGTTTATTTTTAGTTCAAACCCCTATTATCAATCAACGGATCAGTAATATTCTTATGCTTGCATATTTTCACGAATTCGCGATGGCAGCCATGTTTCCCTACAAAGAGACAACATTGATTGTGCCTTTGAAAAATTAAATACAGTGAAGTTCAACACGTTTATGAATTGTTACATAACGCGTTGAAACATTAACCTGAATAAAATATGATGTGTGTAGTAATTTTCTTCAATCTTCGATATGTTTGTGTGCCTAAAATGAGTTCTGCAAGTTTTATTTATCAATGAAAAGTGAAAATAGTCCTGTCGACCGACGACTTAAATGTACATGTGCAGAAATAATAAGTATGTCCGCTCGTATATCGGTAATGTTAAAGGTTTAGCTTTACATGGTCCGGCTCAACGTATCTCTTCGTTATGACCAGACTATTTGTAATGGCATCTCCTTCTCCAGGGACAATCAATGGTAAGACGTCCTCGTAATAAAAAGGTTTAGTACAGCTACACAATTACACGTTTATTCACAACATTCATCCCTCCTCTCTGAGGGCTTATGATATTGATGAGCTTCTTACCGTCTGATAGGTTCAATATCATCACCATCGACTCGTCAGTACCTTAACGCTTCAGCGTACACAGATATGTATAGGCTCATGTCCGAGTAACTCTCCATTCCTAAAAAATAAATGAGGATATCAACCGAATTAAATTACACTCAACTTAATGCCTATTCAAAAATCTTAACTTAAAATATCACAAAACTGAAAATTCAAGTGAAAACTTGATACAAAATACAACGCTCAATTACTGAAAACAAATGGAGCGAGAGACAATAGGCTGACGTCACAATTGTAATTAAAATATTACTGAGGTTTCCGCTTTGTTTGCTTACAGTATTTTCATTGAACAAGAAAAGCCTTTAAAAATGCATGCTTGGTGCCACATAGGCAGATGAAGGAGACTGTGATTTGTCGAACAATTTGGGTGATAATATATACAACACTGGATAACAGCAGTAACATTAACACGAGTATTACTCAAAGTTAATTTCACAAAATTAATTTCTATCAACACGAATTGCTGAAAGTTATGAATATGATTTACATTCATCAACGATTGTTGGTATATTTCAAATCAAAACACACGAGGGTGATATTCTATTTATCATTCAAATTCACTCTATTTGAGATCTCAGAGAAAAAATTTAAATCTCTGAACACAACAACATTAGATTTTCAAGACAGTGATGTGACAGTGACAGTTTATGATGTTATGTCATTGTGATGTTGTTACTTGAAGTAAAAGCACTGCATGGGTTGCCATGTAGCGTTGACAATGACAGGAAATTGTGCAAAACGTACTGCCAAAACCATATCTCCTTGTCATGCTGGTTAATTATTAACTGTAGTATTACAGATAATAAACAAAATACTTTCCGATGATCTGACGGGATTTTAACCCAGCTCCGCTGAGCTAAGCCACGGCCTTATAGTAACCGTAAGGAACCAGCGATGTTGGTCATATTCTAAATATAGCACGAGTCAATTTCAGTAGCTCTGATAATATATACATGTTTTCAACGTAAACATTTAGTGACATCGTTAAGTATGACTTGTCACGTTGTCGTAAGTGATCTACCTATTAGTAAACATAAGTCTTTTTTCGATGTCACCATCGTTCTTACACAAACATTACTTTTAAATCGCCAGGCGAGCCCAGCGTGAAATTAAATCGCGTGGGTTATAAAAAAGTGGATTCTGCGATTATTGCATGCGAAATAATGCTCTTATCTGGAACAAATGCAGACTCTTCATCAAATGAAGATGTTTTTGATTGAGTCTGTTAACATTTATCAGCGTCTTTAATAGAAAATATTGTTTCTCTTTTAACATGATATTTAAAGCGAAATCATATTCCACAGTTTAATGTGCCAAATATTTTGTATTACCCACATGGTGACGTAATGCATTTTTTGCTACAGCTCCCGTTCATTGGTCTTTTGATTTGGATACAACACATGTGATTGGCGCGGTTTCCCTTTGAAAATATCAAGAGTAATATAGAGAGAATTCAGAAAAGTTTTAGGAATATCAAATCATAATACTTGGTGCCCTTTGGGGCACCAAGCAATAACATTAACTGATAACATACAGAGAGTTTGTTAACTCAGTCCAAGTAGATTATAGATATAAGCACAACAGACTCCGCTGTTTCAGGTAACAAATTGTTTTTATAAATTCCAGTTTTTTAATCATGCTTGTGTTTCTGCCCACTGGTGTAGACATTTATTACTTTTATAAAACTTATTATTATTTTCACTTATAATTCAATTAGTTTTTCAATTGTAATGCTCCAAACTTTCTTTGTTAATTGAAAGTATTGTTGAATTTAAAACAACATACACAATTTTGACTTACTAACTAATAATTTAAATCAAATATTTTCTGCCGATGTTCTGTAAGCACAAAAGTGTTTCGATCGAGATGTTTGTAAATACAGTACTATAACTGCCACACAGACAGCTTAAGCCTCTTGTTCTGTCCCTGAGAGATTGGGTAATAACAGTCATTCCAGATAATAGGGGCTGATATAAAATACTGATTGGTTTTGTGACTTCAGTAATGGGGCAACGTCTACAACTGTCGACATCCACTTCTTTTAGGAGAATTCTTTCGTTACATTTATAGGTTCAGTAAAAGGACTATTAAATTTGGCTTTTTGTACAACTTATCCCAATTTTGTTCAAAATAAAAAACAATCGCAGTGCTCGGAAGTTTGTTTATTTACCATTTTCTGTTTAACAATAGACAAACAAAAATAGATAAAGTAGATGGATAAAATGATGCTCAGATTAACATTACAATATCTTGTCTTCACTCATTTTCAATGTCTTATTTATCTATGTAAGCAAAAATGTATTATATGCGTATTTCGTAGGACATTCACTGTATGCTACTAAACTCATAAAAAAGTTAGCCTTTTTGGGAACTGAAATTACGAAAACAATGTTATATGAGTATTAACAGAATAACTTGCATTAAATACGCCTAACCTCTATCTGTGTGGTTTACACATTTTGAAGAGAAATGCAAACGATGACACCAAACACCAACTACAACAGTCTGACCGTGATTCGAGAGTTACCTCTCTTAAACTGCTTGTTTTCTTAATTTTATACCATTCGTAAAAATATTACGTTTGTTTTAAATAACAAATACAATCTAAAAATCGGATTTCATCATTTAAATGGTAGCCAGAAAGGTTACGTTTGATTACTTTCTTATATTTGACAAAAGGACATAGGATATCACAAGTTATCCGAATTGGAATAAATAAAATAAAATGATATTGTCCTACATAGTATATTTTTACTCGAAAACACATTTATATAATTGGATTAATGTAGAGTGGGGAGTCCATGCTCAAATGAAACGTACTAGACAATTACATTCCTGGTACACCTCTCACTACCTGGGTAATGGTCTATCTCGTTTGTGCACTGATACTTGCGGGAGAGGCATTCCAAAATAGACACCATTCACGTCAATACTTTATCTCTTCGACAAATGAAAAAGATGATTTTCCAACCATGAAATCATATGAGGCAATAACAATGCCTCAAACAACAACAATACAAACAGAAATACGTCAATGAATCAGTGAATGCAAATTTATGTGTCTTCGCCATAGGTTCGCGAATAAGTGAGATATTCACCCTTCACGCTGGAATTTGCAAGGCTAAAGTTTTCATTTTCTCGTAAGTGTGAGTGATACCTACACATATAGCTAAAAAGTGAGTAACATACATATATTCATTTTGTCATGAAATTCAATAATAAACCGACTGATTGCAATAACGACTTTAGTTTTGTACAGCAAAATCTGTGTCCTCAACCAGTGTCCTGCGAGTACGGGTTGTAGTAGTTGTAGTAATGGTAACAGAAGTAACAGTATTAGTTGTAGTAGTTGTAGTAATGGTAGTAGAAGTAACAGTATTAGTTCTAGTAGTTGTAGTAATGGTAACAGAAGTAACAGTATTAGTTGTAATAGAGCAGTTTCAGATTCGTTCTTTCATTGTGTAGCAGTATCATTACTCATTACTATTATTTGTTATATACTATTAATTAAGGAGTTCAGTGGGTGTGTCGTCATATGATGACTATCGTTTCAAAGATGAAATCAGGGTTTATAAAGGAATTTCTGCCTAATAATGGTGCTTGGTGAGGACTCTAGTCAAGAAAATGAGGTCGAGTTAACGTGTACGACAAGACACCGATTAGTAAATTAAAACAATATCAGCTGCTAAATGAATTTATTTTCCATAAACGAAAATGTGATATGGAATGTTGACTTTAAAGTCGATTAAATTGTTTTTCCTGTCTTTTTAAAAGTCATTATATCTTTAAATGGGTTTTCGTGAAGTCAGACTATTTGTAACTAAATAGAAGGCTGAGAATTGAAATGTCAAACAGATGATTGCATTGGAACTAGTACTGTTTCATCAGTCGCTTCGTGAACATAAACTATATCCGTGAATAAAAGATATTGAGTACGTTTTTATTTGCCTCGTAAAAACAATACATCCTTTACCTTGTGTTATCTCTATTTAATCATTCTTTTATTGAAGCAGAGTAGATATGAATAGACAGGTTGCTCATAACACACTATCATTGCTTATAATTTCTCCTTGAACTTTAAAACTTGATAAAGATTATATTGTAACCATTAATGTATCTCTCATTGAAATTATTGGTACCTTTACGGAAATCGGGTGCCATGGTACAATAGGTGCAAAAACCTGTGACCCTACATTTTCTTACCCTACAAAGCTGAGATGTCGTGTCCAGACTACTTTGCTAACGGATATTATACTTCAGGTTAGGTACTTCCATGGCCACGAATTTGGATCAAAGAAACCACTCTCGAAACCTATTTTACGTCAAATTCTAGCAAAGAACCTTGTTAGCTAAATATTCTGTACAGATTCATTTGCTATTTGGGAATACGGTACATAAATTAAATGATTCCTGTGATGGCTAACATGCAGCATATGCGCTAACAAACTAATTGTCCCTTGTTTCACCAGAAACATTCATTACAAGAAGAGAGTTTTCTATTTTGAACGTACTGTATGATCGTTATTGCACACTACACCAAACAATTTCACTTAAAGAAGATCTTCTCGTTTTAACAGTTTAATAGCAAAATGGTTGCGGTTTCCTTTATAAGGAATTATTGCATTGTAGGGAGCCATTACGGCGTTACGTTTCTTTAAAAGAAATGCTCTCTTAATACCCGCTCATAAACCCACCTCGGGTTCGTTTTATTACGACAGAATATTAAGACAATTTTATATGTTTTGTTTATTAGTATCTTGAGGACAAAACAAACATTTAGTAGAAGTAGGGAACTTTTTATGTTCGTAAAATTGCTTTACTAAACATAATACTTTCTATTTAGATATCGTGTAGACATTTCCCTTTCCAATGCAAGCAATCCCATGGTTTATAACTTACCTGTACCTCCCTGAGGATAGACATATACCTTTTCTCGTAACCTAATATGCGATGTCATTGCATAACGGAAACTACCCAGGGAATGTAGACTGATAATATGAACACAATTGTCACCATACCATAATAATTTATTTACATGAAATAATAGGTACACAAACATGCCTGTCAATAAGTGATATCTACATTTATATATTATGTAAAACTATATGATAAACTGAACGCCAAAAGAAATGTTACACCTCTTTGAATTTGAATATCATATAAAGTGACGTGTTCAGAGGAATTTGCTTTGATGTGTTGTAAAAGAGCAGACCTGTAACTTTAATGGTAAATAAGAAATGGCCAGTTCTTCATGGGTGGGGTCAATTGTCCTATTTCCGATCATGCAATAATTGAAGTGAAAATTGTAAAACTTAACCAAACTGATTTTGTTTTCTTTGATAATGAATGCACATTCACAAAAAAGGAAATAAGTTATGTTTTTGGAAACATTTATTCGTTATTTTGTCTGAAAATGATGGAATATTAAGATTTATTATTTTTCTGTTCTAAACACAACCATAAAATTCTAAGAAAACGTTTTTGTTAAAAATGTGCTTCGACTGATTTAGTAAGCTATGGCACATGTTTACGGACTAGATTTGTTTCTAAATATTTCTAAATATTGAACTTTGGATTTCATCAGAAGGATCATGTCACCAAAACGTAACCATAGAATTTTTACCACGCATAAAATGCAATTGAAATCAGTTAATAACGGGCACAAAAGGCCCCTGTACTCATTATTTCACACCATTATTCGATTACAATGTCGAGATTAACAACTGACGAGCGAGAAAGAGCGATTGGAATGCTGCAGACTTGGTCCACTGATGGAGAAGTCGCTGCCGCATTCGGATGTCATCGTCTCACCATTCTTAGGCTGTGTGGACGTCTACAACAGACTTGATCGCCTCGAAACCGAACTAAGAAGCGGTAGGACGCCAGTGACAACCCCAAATGAAGACCGGTACCTGCTTCAATTGCATCTCAGGAACAGCTTTCAAGCAGCCACAACGAAAGCTTCTACTGCACTTGGACACCCAATCAGTCCCCAGACGGTGAGAAGAAGGCTCCAACAACATGGACTGAGGTCATACCTACGGAAGCCTTTTAGGGCCAATGCGAGCAATGCTGTTGACATCGACAAAATAGGGTTGCTTGGGCCAGAAATGTTTGACGTTTGCTGAACCAAAACTGGCAGAGAGTGTTATTTGCCGGAGAAGGAGGGTGGAACGTCGCCGGGATGAGAGGGAGGCACGCTGCTGCATACAGGAAGTTATCCCTTCCGGTGGAGGCAGCGTCATGGTCTGGGATGGGATACGCGGCAACGCAACCAACGACGGCAATCTGGGATTACATCGATCGAAGGATCCGTCAACGTCGACACCAACCACACACACGTCAATAATTTATTGCTGCATGGATGGACGAATGGAGGTACAAACTGACGTTTTCTGTGAGACGAAGAGTTAAGGCATGTTTGAATGCCAACGGCGATCATACCAGATCAAATACAATTTGTCATTAAGCTAATGATTACTCTTTGATTTTTGTGCATGATCTGAAATAGGACAATTGACCCCACCAATGAAGAACTGGAGATAACTTATTTACCTTTAAAGATACAGGTCTGCTATTTAACACAAAACACTAAACTGATGGAGTGTTAAAACACAACAACATGGCAAAGCAAATTCCTCTGAACACGAAACCTTTTACTATATTCAAATTCAAAGAGGTGTAACATTTCTTTTGGCGTTCAGTTTATGTATAATATAGAAATTACAGTGGGTATTTGCTTGTCCTTTTCAAAATAATATATGTTTCGTACCGTCAACTTTCAAAGTAAAAGGGTTATTTTCCTGTTCTGTATACTTAAAATCATAAACTATTGTGCCTTGCTTCTTCATTATGATTTTGATGTAAATTAGGATTTTGATGTAAATTAGGTTTTGGATGTAAAGTAACACTTGAGAATTTCTATGGCATCGCCAAAGTAAATCAGCATGATAATTTATGTTAGATGTTTATGAATATTTGTCTAAAGGTAACAATCACATTAACTAACACCTAGTTTTCTTAATTGAAAGTACATTTCCCCACAAAATAATCGACATGGTAAAGAACAAAGTCCTTTATATGGATTTGTGTTTGATAGATTAACGCTATATTATTTTTATTTTGAAATGTCATCGTATCAATATAATTTACAATTCATCATTATACAAATACTCCTCTTTGATTCGCAAGTATTAAACAATTCAAATTATAAAAAAAAAACGGAAACAGAAATGAAATATTTTGGCGTTTTTATCTGTATTTCTCGACTAATAAATTGAACTCATACATTTGATGCAATTACTAGTTTTCCCATTGCTTTGCCTTGAAAAAGCATCACATAAATATCATTTCTATTGCCTTTTTGCAGGTAAAATTGTCAAACATGTTAAAACACGTCACAATAAACAATGCATGATAAAACAAACATGTAAAACTCTTAGCACATAAAGGTTCACATTTCACGTGTGTTAACGTTGTTTCAGCAACTGTGAAATAAACAACAAAAGCTATGAATAAACTTGTAAGATTAGTAATTTGAAACACGTAGTTAAATTTGTTTACCCACTGGAATAAGAAATGTTTTTTCAATTTGTTTAATGAATTTTAATATCATCTAGGTGAAACAAGTAAATAACAGGCAATGCGATAGATAATTATTGAACGTTAAATGTAACACGTTCCGTGGCAGTTTTGAGATTAAAGCTCCTTAACATACTATACTATAGCTTGCATCAGAATCAAACATTTTAACTTTGAAATTATCTTAAGATGTAAAAGTGACGTGTTTTGTTTTCCTGTAAACTCAAATTTTCGGGGGATTTTACAAAACCTTAGAATCAATAGTTGTGGAATGACTATTAATCATTCAAATTGACATTCTGTATCATGTAAAGAAATAATCTTTCAAAAGCATTTTATTTCTAAGTCCGTGAGTACTAAAGATCGGTTGTGTCAGGAATTTTACATCCTTCAATAATTAGATAAGACTAAGGTATAATTTGAGAGTTAAGAGTTCCCAATTATTGAAACAAACAAGCAGTTATAATGGTTTTCATTATTGCAAATTTGTAAACGCTTAAATGATATCAGATATTTAATTAATAAATGAATTCAGAAAGTTTGGTTATTTAACGTCACATTGAATATTTGATAAAACAAAATAACCCAAATTAAAATATTTCAAGATTTTTTTGTGCTTTTGAAAGATTGATATCAGAGAATGGATAATTGCATTCAAAACTTGTCACCTTTAATAATCAAACTTGTCTTCAATATTGACATTTAAATTGATGGGTAAGTTAATGGAGATTGATAAACGATTGTTCTGAAATAAAACCAACCTGATAATGTCGTGGTTTATTTTGAGGGGTAGTTTTGAGTGGCGAATGTGGCCGCTACCCGATTTATATCAATGCATACCTACGTGTTGTATTATACTGGTTTAAATTGCTCAAAATGAGCAACAGCAGACTACCAAAGAAGGCATACAACATGTTAATGTATTATGATGACATGGGAAAGAAGAGTTGGGTGTCATTCACAAAGTACATATAGTTTTCTCATGGTTTTGGTTATATCTGGATAAACCAATGTGTAGGTGATGAATTTGCTTTTTTACAAATATTCAAAAATGCATTGATAAACGAATTCTTTTAAAGTTGGATATCTACATTAAACAATAGCTCAAGGTACATGATATACAAAGTCTATAAATTCACATTTGAACCAGAAAGGTACTTGCATATCTTAATTGATGAAAAGGTACGATCAACTTCATCAAATTTAGATGTAACATCTTACCGCTCAGCAACAATAAAGGTAGATGGCAATCAATTAATCGTTCCTTACGTATATGTCCTATTTGTTGTAGTGCTATAGAGGATGAATACCATTTCACTCTCGATTGCCATGTATATAAAGATTTGCGAGTCAAATTTCTGCAAGAATATTTTTGGAAATCACCTTCTGTTAATAAATTTAAGACACTACTATGTACATCCCAGGACATTGTAATACGATGTTTGCAATATTTTATCTACCATGCTTATGTAAAAAGAACTATCTACTTAGAAACTGTTTAAACTCATTTGTATATCAGATATATTGTATTTTATATTTCTTGTATATGGGCCCTTGGCCTCATTACAAATAAACACCTTTTGACTTTTTGACTTTGAGTAATGTATCACGATTCTAATTAACATGACAATGCAACTTTTTAATAAGTGTGTAATTCTGGATCATAATCTATTTACTTAAAATCAATAAGTTATCAACATTCGGGGAATTGAGTGTCAGTATTTGAAAATGAACGCTGTCATAGCTACATTCAATGCGAGGTAGCCTAATTCACAGGGAGTTTGATTGCAGCTTTGACATCGTTCATTTTCCAAAAACAATCACACAAATTGATCGTAAGGTAATTTTTTACAATTTAACATTGTGTTTTTCCGTTCTTTAGGATCTATTTTGCAAATTTAGCAAATGATAAGACTATTGCATTCACATAAAGTATAGCTTTTATTATAAAGTTCTTGAATTACATTTGTTGGGAACGGATAATTGTTCACACGATCTGAAAAGGTTCACACAAGAATTAACGATATTTTGTGAGTTCACGAGAAATTCTCTGAAACCCAACCAGTAAAAGTTCGCGAAAACAAAAAATTCAGAGTGTGAAATAATATTAATATGACTATTGAATTGTACATGGAAAGAAATAATGATATATTACCTAATACACTTGAAAGACAGTTTGCAACTTTAACCTTTTCTTTATTAATGTCCATAGAACTATATTAGATCCGGTTTTGTTAAGAGCTCGTCTGGGAAAAGCATTAGTAAAACAGGAAATTAAATGCGGCCGCACATTAAAGGAATATTCCAATGAAAAATGAAAAAGAGCCTTTTAAAACAATGTTTATGGATAAATCCTTCAACTTTGGCTAATACTTTTTAGCTAAATCACCAAATCTGCAATAAAAATTCAAAGTTGGGAAAAATCAAGTTTACCGGAATCGATGGGGGCGCCATATTGCTATCTCGAACGGTAAACCAGAGAGAGAAACACCGGGAATATGACGTCAGCGACACACCACGAAATTAGGAGACGCCGTTAGATTCAATGGTGGGCGGTGACGGCCCGTCTAACATGAGACTGTAACAACCTTCACGACTTCAGTAGAGACGTGCTGAATCCAGAATATTCTACTTCTATGATGCCCAAAGCAATAAATAAATATTTCTGACCAGCAGACTGCTTCAAAACTTCCGTACAGATTAAAAAGATCTCCCATGTGCGGACGTCACAAGGTTTGAACACTGACACTCACTGACATTTTTTATAATTTTCATAAGCTTGAGACATCCTCATTAGGTTGAAATTAAGTGTTAAATGACTTTGCTTAAATAAGTACATTTGTAAAAAAAAATAGAAACGTAACTTAGAATAATTTTTTATCAATTATATCACTCAAAAAAATAATCCTTCTAACATTTGATCTTGTGGAAGCGGATCCTAAAAAGGGAATCCGCGATGATGGTGATATGGTTTCGTAATCAAAAGGAAATTGTTTATATCAATCAAAACACGATTGATTAATTTGAAAGATGGCATTTTCTATGTTGACATGGAATTCACGTTTTTATCATATAAATCTTGGCTTGTTTGAGGACGAAAATATTTTTCTATTTATTTAGTTGTCGCCCGTATGAAACCAATTCTGATTACGAATCACTTAGGCTCACGGCATATGATATTGTTACGATTCTTGTTATGTTCGCATACCATGTTGATTATTTTCCAAAGGTATTTCAGCTAAACAATACGTAAAAATTTAAAATCGAGTTATGAGATACCATTAGTATACCAAAACGATCAGTAAGATGGTGTTTTTAATAATATTAAAGATCTATCAACTCATCAGCAAGGAATACAAAATAATATTATACTCACAAAATTTCTTTATACCATCGAGTGTTTTTTCTCTTTTAGTTTTTAGAAAATTCCATATTTGTTGAATAAAATAATTTATCTATTTAACTTTTTTTTTTTTATTTAACAGAAGGATGTGATTTTAATTAAAACAATGCACAAATTATCACAACGTATGTCTCTTAAACTCTTCATTTTTTTAAACAAAATACTATATTTACGTAATTTATGCATGCTTTTCATTGAATGTTTCCTTTTATATATTTTTAAAACAATTATTCTAACACGTTTATTGAATTATTTTTTCCCTTTTCAAACTGACTATAGAGGCTTTTTAAAAATCCAGAGATTGAATGTGAAAGAGTACCAGATTATGAAAAATCCTATCGTAGTAATTCTTGAGAAAATAAAATGTCATTAATATCATTTTCGGAAAGATATAAATTTGCTATGCAAAAGTCTTAGTGATTGATAATATGTTTATAACAGGTAAATCATTGACATGCACGTCATCGCTCAAAGACGAAGGTTTAAAATTTTGTAAATACTTATCTCGTTGACAGAAAAATTTAATAATTTGTGAGAATGTCTTTTATAACTCAAACTTTTGCTAGAATTAAGTTGAAATCGTACTGGAATTTTTCTTTATTGTCTTTATTTTTGTTATTGTCTTGAGCTGGAGGAGTTGTGAGGCAAACAATCGTGGTTATTGTGGTTACACCAACATGATGATAGAAACTGAGATACAAAAGAAACTCTATACCCGTATTTTTGTAAATATTTTTAAAATATACAAAGTAAAATTGAAATCCTTGGTTAGGATGTTATTCCCAACACGCGGCACATGAATTATTTGCCCAAACACACCAACTTCAATTAAAATCTTGCTTTTGACGGCTGTTTCTTTTAATTCATGATTGTTGGTGACTACACATATAATTCTTGCACAAACAGTATAAAACGTGAACCGCGTGATGAACTGGCACTATTACAACGAAAAGCACACAAAAAGAATGCCAAGATTAACACCAGAGCAACGAGAGCGAGCCTTATGTATGTTCCAGCCACTTTGCAAGAACTCTTGGATGCAGCCGACAAACTATCATTAACCTGTTCAGGCGACTCCAGCAGACTGGTCAGACCGTTGATCGTCCCAGGAGTGGCAGACCAACGCCCCGAGAAGACCGCTTCATCCGTGTTCCTTACCTTCGCAACAGGTTCCTGACAATGATGGCAAATCAGCAATGGCAGCAACGGCAGCAACGGCACTCGTACACAAAATCCATATGAACACAGTCATGAGACGATTACGTACTGCAGGTATCTGCCAACCTCTACGTAAAATGCCATTGACCCATCAACATCAGCTGAATCGTCTGCCCTGGACAAGGATTTTACGTATACTCTACGTAGAGGAGAGCGACATGCACCAGGTTGTGTACAAGAAGTTCATTCCTTTGGTGGCGGTGGAGTGATGGTCTGGGGAGGCATTTGTGGGGATCAGAAGACATCTCTGGTTACTATACAAGGAAACCTTACTGCTCAGGGGTATCAAGATAACGCCACACCCCAGATTGACCAGATATATCCTTGCCCAGAACAACGTCAACGTTTTACCATGGCCAGCGCGCTCCCCGGACTTGTTACCTTTAGAGCATCTTTGGGATCATCTTGGACGACATCTAAGACGTCGACAGCCGCAGCCACAGACCAGACAGCAACTGGAACAGGCATTTCATGATGAGTGGAGACAGATTCCAGCTGACGTCATCTGACGCCTAACTTTATCCATGAGACGGCGAGTTATGGCCTGTATCAACGCCAATGGAGGTCACACAAGATATGTAATGGATGGTTCACGGGATCGAGACACGTCATCCGACGCCTAACTTTATCCATGAGACGGCGAGTTATGGCCTGTATCAACGCCAATGGAGGTCACACAAGATATGTAATGGATGGTTCACGGGTTCGAGACACGTCATCCGACGCCTAACTTTATCCATGAGACGGCGAGTTATGGCCTGTATCAACGCCAATGGAGGTCACACAAGATATGTAATGGATGGTTCACGGGTTCGAGACACCAAGCGATTTGGTCGAGCGAAACGAGATCAAATCGCTTGGTGTCGAGAACCTGTGAACCATCTAATTTAGTGCATGCTAACTTTCAGGTAGTCCGATCACGTGGTTTGCCATGAACCAAGTCACACCAAGTTGGCTATTGTCAGCAACTTTCGTCATCATCCTATACCAGTAAACACGTCTTTTATAAGTAGTGCAACAATGCAACAGAAGTTATTTTTAGACCACCTCCACCGGTCATCAGTTTGGACAAAATCAGAAGGGCGAACTTTCAATATGACAAAGAGGGAGCAAAACGATATAATCGACCAATGACCATGTTCATTATGTATAATTTTGACACTATCCAATAAAAGAATGTATATATTCTTGAGTATTGCTGATCATAAACATCGAGATCTGTAAGTGAGTCTCGTTCCATTTATTAATCAGCATGGCAGTGCGTATACATTACAGCTAGTTTTTTACTAGATTGCAGTAGTCTCAAAATCCAATCATATCACAGTTTAAGAGTAATTAATCAATCAAAATTTAGAGTCCATAAAGAACAAATAAAAATTGTAAATACCGACAAGAATTACGTATTCTCGCCCACATGTAAGCGTACTCTCTTTTGTACACCAGAACATTAAGCTAAATAACAGAAAGTGTTCAGACAAACAAAGGTGATTAAGAAGAGATCCTATTGCCCTTTACAGTTGAAAAAATATATTGACTAACTGGCTTCTCTAATGAACGAACATTGAAGTAGCTCTCTTGACCCTTAACCCTTAACAATTCGTGTCGCAAGTATGAAGCACGATTTATTCAGCATGCATAATTGATCTAACATAGAGCTGAACTTTATAAATTTATGTCTTGAAACACAATTACCTTCAGGTTGGCATTTAGATTACGTATAAATGATTATGTTGATACTCGCAAGATAAATTGAGATATGATTGAAATGTATTGGATGTCATTTTAGTTACAATGTTATAAATTGTATACACTAAGGAAAGGCAATAAATCACAGCGAAATTACTCTAGAGTTGATAGCTACACAGTCAGAGCTCCCATCCTCCCTGTTAAAGGTCACAACGATGACTAACGAAGTAGGCGAGACAAAATCGTTAGCTCATTGTAAAACAATATCTTCATGTTAACGGGGATAACATCAATACCATTGTTTATAGCTGAAAAACTTCTAAAAGAAATCTGATAGCAACGTGATATATTTACTTCATGACTTACCGAACTACTCCATCAATATAATTCCAAAAGCACTGTAAAAGAGACCGAAAACTAACGACCGTCATATTATGGATGACGTTTTGGGATTTTAAAGATATATTTTGTTTAAGTAGGATGTGTTTAGACAGACTGGTAGGATTATCTACTGTATCCTATTTGACATGTTCTATTTTAGTTTGCTTTCGGTAATTAAATGTCAGAGGGAACTTACAAAGACTTTGTATAGTGTCTAGGGTCCAAATAAAACATATTACCCTTGTTTAACTGGCTAATATGTTCTTGTACTTAGTGGTTTAAAAGAATTTGAGTAACAGGTTATTTCTCGTTCTTGTACTATTCAAGTTACTAACTTGCAAGTAATTATACCCCCGCCTTACAGCGTAAGCGGGGGTATATAGCGTTCATTCTATCCGTCCGTCCATCACAAAAGTTTGTCCGGAGCATATCACCCAAACTATACTTCGCACCTCCATCAAACTTTATACACTTATCAACCAAGTTTCCTAGATGTGCCTTTTGAGGGTAAGACCAACAAATTATTTTTATTTTTTGCGGTTTACATGGAAACATGACTAAAACAAGGACTCTATGACTTAGTCCTTTGTCCGGAGTATATCTCCTCAACATTTCATGTTAGCTTCAGTAAACTTCATACACCTGTGATCCCCAGATATGCCTTTTAAGGGTAAGACCAACAAATTATTTTAATTTTTTGCGGTTTCCATGGAAACATGACTAAAACAGGGACTCTTTGACTAAGTCCTTTGTCCTGAGCATATCTCCTCAACTATTCATGTTAGCTTCACTAAACTTCATACAATTATCAACTGTGATCCCCAGATATGCCTTTTAAAGGGTCAGACCAACACATTATTTATATATATTTTTTTTGCGGTTTCCATGGAAACATGACTTAAACAGTGACTCTATGACCAAGTATTTTGTCCTGAGTTTATCTCAAAAACTATATATGCTCTCTTCGTTATGACCAGACTATTTGTAATGGCATCTCCTACTCCAGGGACAATCAATGGTAAGCCGTCCTCGTAATAAAAGGTTTAGTACAGCCACACAATTACACGTTCATTTACAACACTCATCCCTCCTCTCTGAAGGCTTATGATATTGATGAGGGTCTTACTGTCTGGTAGGTTCAATATCATCACCATCGACTAGTTAGTACCTTAACACTTCAGCGTACACAGATATGTATAGGCTTATGTCCGAATTACTCTCCATTCCTAAAAAATAAATGAAAATATCGACCGACTTAAATTACACTCAACTTAATGCCTATTCAAAAAACATAACTTAAAATATCAAAAAACTGAAAATTCAAGTGAAAACTTGATACAAAATACAACGTTCCATCAATGAAAATAATGGAGCGAGAGAACAATAGGCTGACGTCACAATTGTAATTAAAATATTACTGAGGATTCCGCTTTGTTTGCTTACAGTAGTTTCATACATCATTGAATAACTGTTAACACATTCTTATACAGAGAGATCTTTAACTTAGTCCAAGTAGGTAGATTATAGTACGTTTTTGAGTAAACGTCATTATTTGTACTTACCGTCGACGACTCACCGTAGCCCATTGATTGCCTATCAATTATCTCTCGACCCATAACACAGAAAAAACAAAACGGGAGTTACCTGCTCATCCCCGCCGCGCCACCTATGGTCATGTGACCTGAACCTCATTCCAACTTCCTGTCGCTCAGTGATCGGTTGTGTCTCTGAGCTCTCTCGAAGTTATCTTGCCTTGTCTAAGTATTAAAGTTGACCTTATTTCTCGATTCCTTTTTCTTTGGGGATAAGAGTACCCTTCTCTTACCTCCTGTCAACCTTCTCCAAATTGCTATTTGGAGGTGGGTTGTTGGTTTTCTGCCTGTGGGACAGGCAGGCCTCTTGGTATCGCGCGTCCCTGCTCGGGTCGTGTAGCTTGGATTGCACGTGCGCGCTCGTGCTTCTCGGTTGATAGGTTACCTGCTCATCCCCGCCGCGCCACCTATGGTCATGTGACCTGAACCTCATCCAACCTACCTGGAGCCAGTGAACGCTAGAGCGAACCTACTCGCAGGAGGGGAGGCATGAGTGGGAAATAAAGATTGGTGAGTCGTCGACGGTAAGTACAAATAATGACGTTTACTCAAAAACGTACTATTATTTAACATACTCTACCGTCTCCGACTCACCGTAGCCCCGACTACCACAGAGGGTGGAGGGCTGCGAGAGCAAGGCGGCAGGAGAGCAGGTACTCCCCCCACTATCGTCTAACTAAAGGTGCCCTGCTAAGGAGGGAAGCCCGCCCCGACTCAGAAGAAAGAACAACCGAGACACGGAGGTGCGATGCGAAGTTTACTGGTTAAATCAACAGAACGCAACCCAGGACCTAACGGTGAACTGCGACCCCTCTGGGGGGAGCAGAACCCGAAGATCGGTGCTGTGCAACACCTGTGGCCCCAGCCTGGCCACGCCCGTGAGGTCTACCGTGGACAAATCTCGGCGGTAATGGTTAGCGAAAACCATGCCAGACTTCCAGATACAGTCCGACATGTTGTCTACTACAGCTATGCTGCTGTAAAAAGCTAACTCCTTGGCTTGTAGGCGTCAAGGATAGCGGACCGCAGATAGACGCCCAGGAACCGTTTGTCTATCTCCTTCATGCTACGCTGGGAGTGAGGTAGAATTAGTCTCCTCCCCCGGAGCGAACGCGTACGTTCCACACAACATGAAGAGCTCGGACCTCGGACCGGACAGAGGAGTCTGTTCTCCTCGTCCGTGGGGGAGACTGAACCTGAAAGGGCGGGAATGTGAAATACCCTGCCCCGTTCATCCGACCCCTGGTTCTTGCATACGAAATTCAGAGCAAGTCCCAACTCGGCTTGAAGCACGTGCAATTATGAGATCCTGGCGGCCGAAGCCAAGGTCACCAGGAAGGCGTTCTTACCCGTCAGTCGGGAATGAAGGACTCTGTCAGGGACTCGTAGGAGTCCGAGCACAGGTGCTCGAGGGCGATCGCTAGATCTCACTCGGGAGGTCTAGGCTTAAGCCGCCTGTCCTCCAGACGGTAAGTCCTGATCACCTCCTTAAGGACGGAGATGTCCACAGAGGAGTCCCGCTTCCGCAGAACCGACCTGATTGCAGCTAGGTGGGTGTTAATAGAGGAGGCCTTAAGCCCACTCTCCTCCCGGAGATACAAAAGTACTCCGCCACCTGGGGGGTCGTCACTACCTGGACGTCCCAGCCTCTGTCAGCACAGAAGGTGGCAAATGAACTCTACTATACGTCGTACGACTGCAAGTGGAGCCAAGCTGGGAGAAGGAAACCGCAGCTACGACTTCCTGCGAGTAGCCCGTCCGTTTCATCCCCTTTTGGAGACAAGCCAACCGTGGAGATCCAGTGCTTGCGGGTTCTCGTGCACCCGCCCGCTTGACTCACTAAGAGATTCCATCTGAGAGGAATAGGGAATGGATCCCCCTGGCCCAACCTCCGAAGAGGTACGAACCACGGCCTCGCTGGCCAGAAGAGAGCTATCAAGATCAGCCTGATCAACCGTGTCGCCTCGATCTTCATCACCACTTGAGTGAGAATGCTCAGGGAGGGAAGGCGTAAGCGTCCATCCCCTCCCATCCGAACGACAGAGCATCTAAGCCCGAAGACTCGGGATCGGGGACGGGAGAAACATAGACTGACAGCTGGTGCCCCCAAGCCGCTGTCGAGCTGTCCGAGTGCACTAGAAGCACTTGGCCCCACGGCAGAGCGGACAAGTGAGAGATTACTAGCCTAATAGCTTCCATCTCCAGCTCGTTGATGTGGCGCGTGCGCTGGGCCGACAACCTCAGCCCAGCCGTCTGTTCCCTTCCAAGGAGGGCGCCCCAACCCTGCGTGGATGTACCACAAAGAGATGGGCAGTCGCCGCGGGAGGTCTGAGTGGAACGCCTGAGAACACGTTGGCCTGCACCCTACACCAGGCTAGGAGAGGGACGAGCCGCTGGGGCAGCGGGAATGCGTGTCTGCACACTTCCTCCCTGATATGAGGGTTGAGAAACCCCAAACGAGGCCTCAGCCCCAGCCGCGGACTGCGGGAGAGTGGTGGTAATTGACCCAGTCGTCCAGGTCCAGGAACTGTACATCGTGATGGTGAAGTAGTTGGACAACCGGCTGGGTCACTCTGGTGAAACCCACGGAGCGGACGATATCCCGAACGGGAGCAAGTTCCACTGGAAGTGGCGCCACCGTTTGCCCCCAGGACGAAGCGGAGGTACTTGCGGTGTTCCCGAAAGGTGGGAATATGCAAGCACGCGTCCTGAAAATCCAGGGATATCACCCAGTCTGATCGCTTCATAAATAGCAATACTGACAAGGAGGGCGTTGGCTGACCCCGAGACTGCCTGGAGATTACTACGAATCTCGACAGGGAAGTTGGACTGACTGAGGAACCCGTCCCTGCGTAGGTTGGTGATCCCCGCCGAGATACGTCCCGCGCAAAGCATTACCTGCATCAGGCCTCCCGCCACGGAGCCCCCCTCCCCATCTCTGCCTCTCTGGCGAAGGCCGTCATCGCCTGCAGGCGTGAACGACAGAGTTGACATCCCCAAGATAGACCTGGCCTCCTTGTCCAGGTGGACAAGATTGGCGTCCGAGACAAGGTGATCAGCGGAGGGGGCGGCAACCCGCCTGAAATCCTCGTCCAAGACTGGAGGGGACGCTAGGGGGGACGCTACTGAGATGGTGGACCGCTGACGGTCCGTCAGAACAAGGGGAGGAATAAGCTTACCCGGCGCAGACGGGCTGAAATCTTCCCCGGCCGTGTCGCACAGCCGATGAGGGGGAAAGGCCTGTCTCCGCATAGTGGGGCCTCCTCCTCACAGAAGGATTCCAGACGAGCCCACTTGCCGGGGGACGGGGATTCGTCCACCTCCTGTAGAAAGACCCAGCCTATTCCACTACCTCTTATCGGCCGCGTCCGAACCCGACGTGCTCCCGCTCCTTCCCCCGGTGATAGGAGTGAAGGGAGGGTTCGTCGTCCCCATGAACTGGTGGTCCGAGTGAACTGGTGACACGGTGGGGGTGGACGTGTCACTGGGGGAGACCTCCGGGGAGTGGAGCGTGAACCTACGGCCGGAGTGAGGAGGAGAGGGAGGAGACTCGAGAGTGGACCCCCCACTGGAGGGGGGAGTCTTCTCCTGCCGTACGCTAGCGGGGGTGCGGCCCCCCCTGGCATCTAACATCCCCTTCACCATGTCCTTGACGGACGCAAGCAATTGCATGGAGAAGGCCGCCTGATCGAAAGGACCTCAGTCCTCCGACTTCTTCCTTTCATCGATTCCTTCCCAAGCGAAGGGTCGACGTGCGGGAGGTGACGGAGGGCACCGAAGAGGACCGTTGGTGAGCTGACAGACGAGGGGGAGGAGGACTGGCTTCCGTGACTCCCCCCGAGCGTGGCCCCGTCTAAATCCGAAGCCCGTTCATCCGCCTCGAATTCCCTCGGACGGGCCCCTCCGGAGGGGAGGTGATGGTGGACGAGGCCGACAGGTTCCCGGGGTGCGAGCCCTATGCTTCGCACATACGGCGTCTCTCTCACTCCTCCTTAAAGCCTGAAGATATAACGTTCCCAGAGAGAGAGACTCGCACTCTTCACACCTGTTGCAAGGGGCATGCGGAGGTGCAAGAGCGACAGAGGGAGAGGAGGTCATGTGTCCCCGATTCCCTTAGTCCACATCGCCCACAGAACCAGGGTACGTCGCTGACAGACAGACAGACAACCAGAAAGAAAGCCTTTATGTGTTTCATCATCTCTCGTCAATCGCTTGGCGATTGGTCGCTTAATATATGGTTCATTATTCTATGTACGTCTATTTGTGCGAGTGAGATGTAATTAAACATATCTGTACAAGGTGAGCACATACACATACCCTGACGACACCCTGGTTCGCCAGAGTCACTCACGGGTGAGTCAGGGCGGAACGTAGACCGAGCAAGACGGAGAGAACGGGGGTCTCACTCGCCCGTGAACCAACCAACGTTGACCCGTCACTCACCCGACGGCCCAAGGCGGAGTGAACTCGACCCAAGACGGAGACTGACCAGTCACTCACTTCCGTCCCTCGCCAGACGGACCAAGGCGGAGTGAAGCAAGGCAATTGGTACTAAGACGGAGAACGGACCAGTCCCTTACTTCCGTCACTCGCCAGACAGATCAGGCGGAGTGAAGCGAAGCAAACGCGCACCAAGACGGAGGGCGGACCGGTCATTCATCCCCATTACTCGCCACGCGGGGCACGTGACAACCGGGGGTCCCAATCCCCCGTAAAACAACAAAGGTTGACCCGTCAATCACCAGACGGATCAAGTCACTGCGCGTAGCGAAGCGAACCGAGTGGCAAGGTGAGATGTAGTAAGGCCGAGAACGCACTCACTCGCCGAAGCGATGTTAGTCCGTCTCAGGCGGAGCGGACGTCCCACGGACCTCTGCCACTCATCAGTACGCTGTTCTAGGTACCCCTTCACTCTCCAGACGGACCAAGACGGAACGAAGCGAAGCAACTGCGTACTGAGACGGAGGACAGACCAGTCACTCCCGTCAGTCACTCGCCAGACGGACCAAGGCGGAGTGAAGCGAAGCATAATCGTACCGAGACGGAGGACGTAGCAGTCACTCCCGTCAGTCACTCTCCAGACGAACCAAGTCGGCTCGAAGCGAAGCAACCTCGTACTGAGATGGAGGACGGACCAGTCACTCCCGTCAGTCACTCGCCGGACGGACCAAGGCGGAGAGAAGCAAACGCGTATCGAGACGGAAGACGGATCAGTCACTCCCGTCAGTCACTCGCCAGACGGACCAAGTCGGAGCGAAGCAAACGCGTATCGAAACGGAGGACGGACCAGTCACTCCCGTCAGACACTCGCCAGACGGACCAAGTCGGCTTGAAGCGAAGCAAACGCGTACCGAGACGGAGGACGGACCAGTGACTCCCGTCAGTCACTCGCCAGACGGACCAAGTCGGAGCGAAGCAAACGGGTATCGAAACGGAGGACGGACCAGTCACTCCCGTTAGTCACTCGCCAGACTGACCAAGGCAGAGCGAAGCGAAGCAAACGCGTACCCAAAGGGAGGACTGAATAGTCACTCACGCCCGTTACTCGCCACGCGAACCACGTGCGAATCAACTCACTCCAGCCAATTGGACGCGTAGAGTCACAAGGTACGTCGCTGACGCTACCCGCAATCGACCCACGCACCAAGCGAGGGTCAAAGGTCAGACCCCTGAGGGTGTGCTGCCTATCAACCGAGAAGCACGAGCGCGCACGTGCAATCCAAGCTACACGACCCGAGCAGGGACGCGCGATACCAAGAGGCCTGCCTGTCCCACAGGCAGAAAACCAACAACCCACCTCCAAATAGCAATTTGGAGAAGGTTGACAGGAGGTAAGAGAAGGGTACTCTTATCCCCAAAGAAAAAGGAATCGAGAAATAAGGTCAACTTTAATACTTAGACAAGGCAAGATAACTTCGAGAGAGCTCAGAGACACAACCGATCACTGAGCGACAGGAAGTTGGAATGAGGTTCAGGTCACATGACCATAGGTGGCGCGGCGGGGATGAGCAGGTAACTCCCGTTTTGTTTTTTCTGTGTTATGGGTCGAGAGATAATTGATAGGCAATCAATGGGCTACGGTGAGTCGTCGACGGTAGAGTACGTTAAATAATAGATATTAGCACAACAGATCCTGCTGTTTCAGGTAACAAACTGTTCTTATAAATTCCAGTTTTTTAAGTGATGTTTGATATTATGCCCACTGATGTAGACATTTATTATTTCTATGAATCATATTATAATTTCCACTTAGATTTCAATAAGTTTTTCAAATATTCTCCAAACTTTCTTTGTTAATTGAAAGTATTGTTGAATTTAAAACAACATATATTATTCTGTCTTACTAACAAATAATTCAAATCAAATATTCCTGCCAATGTTCTACAACCAACATAAGCACAAAAGTGTTTCGATTGAGATCTTTGTCAATACATTACTATAACTGTTAGACAGACAGCTTAAGCCTCTTGTTCTGTCCCCGAGGGATTGTGTAATAACAGTCATTCCAGATAATAGGGGGGCTATATAAAGCACTGATTGTTTTTGTGACTTCAGTAATGGGGCAACGTCTACAACTGTCGACATACACTTCTTTTAGGAGAATACTTTCGTTACATTTATCGGTTCAGACTATTAAATTTGGCTTTTTGTACAAATTATCCCAATTTTGTTCAAAATGAAAAACAATCGAAGTGCTCGGAAGTTCGTTTATTTTCCATTTTCTGTTTAACGATAGACAAACAATAATAGATAAAGTAGATGGATAAATTGATGCTCAGATTAACATTACAATATCTTGTTTTCACTCATTTTCAATGTCTTATCATTTATTTATGTACAGTTGCATTTCTAAGTTTGTTCACTTACCTGCGTTTTCAGTGCAAATATCATGTTATTTGGAATGTCTTTGTGGCATCCTGAAAATGCGGGAAAAAGTGATAATGATGAAATTTGAGTACATAAGTTAACATCCAGTTTGCGTTAACATATTCGTATGTCATACCTTGAAGATAATCGTAACTAATTTGGCAGGGCATTGAAATGACCAGGGATCAACATTTCGAAAACATTATTTTGTATTTTTCGTTACAAAATCCTTAATTAGTGATCAATAGCTTTAGACCTGAGTCATATTTGTTCCTTTGCATTAATGTAATGTAATTGTACTGATTGTTTTCCTACAATTTTTATATGGAATATTCAAATCGAAATTTAAGAAAATCTGTATTTCACAAATATGACTCCAGCTGTCTATTTAATCATGCCAAATACTAAATTCAGTGCAAATAACATGACCATCTCGGAATATGGTTTGGGAATTATTATTTTACTAATGGATAATTGGTTGTTGCTTGTAGGTGCTCCCGTAGTTATTTTATGGACGTAAAAATGAAACCCAATTTGAATGATAATTGCACTAAGATACACAAGCAAGTGAACAAACTTAAGGTATGCAGCTGTAAGCAAAAAGTTATATGCATATTTCGTAGGTCATTCACTGTTCACTACTAAACTCATTAAAAAGAAAGTTATAACTTTTGGAACGGAAATTACGAAAATATATGTTACATGAGTATTAACAGAATAACTTGCATTAAATACGCCTAACCTCTATCTGTGTGGTTTACACATTTTGGAGAGAAATACAAACGATGAGTGATTCGTGACTCTGCTACGTGACACCAATGTCAAATAAATGCTCACAATTGATCCGGTCATTACCACTGTGGAAAAAAACCACTACATGCCATTAACAGCCTGACCGTGATTCGAGAGTTACCTCTGAAAATCAACAAAAACTGTCCATGAATACCAACTTCAAAGATGTTGCCATTGTTTCTCAATCTTAATAAATTAAGATTTATATTTCTTGGCATTTAGATCTCACTTGTGACATCATTCAAATCCAGCTAATCAGCGAGTTAGCCCCGTGAGCCAGCAACCTTCGCCAACTGGGCGAATGGCTGATTGGCTCAATTTAATGAGCCTACATTTCTGCATTTCCTACAACTGGCCACTGTAGCCACCTGCGGGTAATATGAATCGCCTAAAACTGCTAATTTTCTTAATTTTATATCATTCGTAAAAATATTACATTTGTTTTAAATAATAAATACAATCTAAAAATCTGATTTCATCATTTAAATGGTAGCCAGAAAGGTTATGTTTGATTACTTTCTTATATTTGACAAAAGGACATACTTATTAGGATATCACAATAGAGAGTGGGGATTCCATGCTCAAATGAAACGCACTAGACAATTACATTAATAGTTAATTGTATCAATGTTGAAAAGGAAGTTCCTGGTACACCTCTCACTACCTGGATAATGGTCTATCTCTTTTGTGCACTGAAACTTGCGGGAGAGGCATTCCAAAATAGACATCATCACACAACAGAAAAAGATGATTTCCCAACCATGACACCCTAAGAGGCAATAATAATGCCTCAAACAACAACAATTCAAACAGAAATACGTCAATGAATCACTGAATTTATGTGTTGTCGTCATATGTTCGCGAATTAGTGAGATATTCGTCCTTTATACTTGAACTTGAAAGTCTAAAGTTTTCATTTTCTCGTAAGTGTGAGTGATACCTGCACATATAGCTGAAAAGTGAGTAACATACATATATTCATTTTGTCATGAAAATCAATAATAAACCGATTGATTGCGATAACGACTTCAGTTTTGTTCAACAAAATCTGTGTCCTCAACCAGTGTACGAGCACGGGTTGTAGTAGTTGTAGTAATGGTAGAGACAATAGTAATGGTAGTAGAAGTAACAGTAGTAGTTGCAGTAGTTGTAGTAATGATAGTAGAAGTACTGATTCCATTGGAACTGTTTCATCAGTCGCTTCGTGAACATAAACTATATCCATGACCAAAAAAATATTGAGTATGTTTTCATTTGCCTCGTAAAAACAATATATCCTTTACCTTGTGTTATCTCTATTTAATCGTTCTTTTATTAAGTAGAGTAGATTAAAATTATGAAATACACGGAAACAGAAATGGAATGTTTTTTGGCGTTTTTATCTTTATTTCTCGACTAATAAATTCAACTCCTACAAATAATGCAATTACTAGTTTTTCCACTGCTTGGCCTCTTAAATGCATCACATAAATACCATTTCTATTGCCTTTTTACAGGTAAAATTGTCAAACATGTTATAACTCACGTCACAATAAACAATGCATGATAAAACAAACATGTAAAACGCTGCACGTAAAGATTCACAGGTTCACAGGTTAACGTTAACTGTGAAATAAACAACAAAAGCTATGAATAATGATTAGTAATTTGAAACACGTAGTTAAATTTGTTTACCCACTGGAATAAGAAACGTTTTTTCAATTTGTTTAATGTATTTTGATATTATCTAGGTGTAACAAGTAAATTTCAGGAAATGTTACAGATAATTATTTAACGTTAAATATAACATCTTCCGTGACAGTTTTGAGATAAAAGCTCCTTTACATACTATACAATAGCTTGCATCAATTAAAACATTTTTACTTTGAAATTATATTAAGATGAAAGTGACGTGTTTTGTTTTCCTGTAAACTCACATTTTCGGGAGATTTCACAGATTTTCACTTTGAATCAATAGTTTTGGAATGACTATTAATCATTCAAATTCACATTCTGTATCATGTAAAGAAATAATCTCCCAAAAGCATTTTATTTCTAATTCTGTGAATACGTATACTAAAGATAAGTTGTGTCAGTAATGTTACATCCATCCATATGATAAGATAGAAAGAAGGTATATTATCATATGGATGGATGTAATACCATTCTTTCCCTTTCGTTTAGAGTTTAGCGTTCCCAATTAGTGAAACGAACAAGCAGTTATCATAGTTTTAATTATTGCAAATTTGTAAAGCTTGAATAACATCAGATATTCAATTAATAAATGAATTCAGGCAATTCCTTTATTGAACGTCACATTGAATAATTGATAACACAAAATAACCCAAATTAAATAATTTAAGTTTTTTTGTGCTTTTTTAAAGATTGATATCAGAGAATGGATAATTGCATTCAAAACCTGTCACCTTTAATGATCAAACTTGTCTTCAATATTGGCATTTAAATTGATGGGTAAATTAATGGAGATTGACAAACGATTGTTCTGAAATACAATCAACCTGATAATTTCGTGGTTTATTTTGAGAGGTAGTTTGAGGAATGTATCACGGTTCAAATTAACATGACAATGCAACTATTTAATAGGCATGTAATTTTGGATCATAAACTAATTATTTAAAATCAGTAAGTTATCAACATTTGGGGAATTGAATGTCAGTATGTGTGAGTGCATTTGAAAATGAACGCTGTCATAGCTACTTCAATGCGAGCTAGCCTACTTCACAGGGAGTTTGAATGCAGCTTTGACATCGTTCATTTTCAAAAGCAAACACACGTATTCAAATTCAACTCAAGTTCACGAGGAATTCTCTGAAACTTGACCACATGACTATGCTCTCAACCAGTAAAAGTTCGCGAAAACAAAATATTCAGAGTGTGAAATAATATGAATATGACTATTGAACTGTACATGGAAAGAAATAATGATATATTAAATAATACACTTGAAAGACAGTTTGCAACTTTAACCTTTTCTCTATTAATGTCCATAAAACGATATTAGATCCGGTTTTGTTAAGAGCTCGTCTGGGAAAAGCATTAGTAAAACAGGAAAATAAATACGGCCGCACATTAAGAGTAGTATTGTCTTGAGCTGGAGGAGTTGTGAGGCATGGATATCGTGGTTACATCAACATGATGATATAAACTGAGATACAAAAGAAACTCTACACCCGTATTTTTGTAAAATTGAACTCCCTGGTCAGTATGTTATACCCAACACACGGCACGTGAATTATTCGCCCAAACACACCAACTTCAATTAAATCTTGCTTTTGATGGCTGTTTCTCTAAATTCATGTTTTTGGTGACTGCACATATAATTCTTGCACAAACAGTATAAAAGGTGAACTGCATGATGAACTTGCACTATTGCAACGAAAAGCATACGAAAAGAATGCCAAGATTAACACCAGAGCAACGAGAGCGAGAGTTCCAGAGTTCCAGGTGGGAACAACAAACAGCCATATTGCAAGAACTCTTTGATGCAGCAGACAAATCATCATTAACCTGTTCAGGCGACTTCAACAGACTTGTCAGACCGTTGATCGTCTCAGGAGTGGCAGACCAAGATGAACAGCGCCCCGAGTAGACCGCTATATCCGTGTTCCTTACCTGCGCAACAGGTTCCTGACAACGACGGCAAGGCAGCAGCGGCACTCGGACACCACATCCACAGGAAACACCGTCATGCGACGATTACGTGCTGCAGGTAACCGCGCCTACCGACCTCTACGTGGAATGCCATTGACCCATCAACATCGGCTGAATCGTCTGCGCTGGACAAGGACTTTACGACGTCGGTACGGCGGAATTAGCTACGGGTACTCCTTATTGACGTCGATCTAATATGAACCATGCCCTAGAGGAGAGTGACATGCATCAGGTTGTGTACAAGAAGTTCATCCCTTTAGTGGCGGTGGAGTGATGGTCTGGGGAGGCATTTGTGGGGATCAGAAGACACCTCTGGTTACTACAAGGAAATCTTATTGCTCAGGCGTACCAAGGTAAAGTACTGACTCCCGTAGTGCTGGGACCATGTTTCTGCAAGATAACGCCACACCCCATACTGCCAGATTGACCAGAGATGTCCATGCCTAGAAAGACGTCAAAGTTTTACCATGACCAGCGCGCTCCCCGGACTTGTCACCTATAGAACATCTTTGGGATCATCTTGGACGACATCTGAGACGTCGACAGCCGCAGCCACAGATCAGACAGCAAATGGAACAGGCACTTCATGACGAGTGGAGACAGATTCCAGCTGAGGTCATCCGACTTTATGCATGGCCTGTATCAACGCCAATGGAGGTCACACAAGATATTGATGTGACATTGAGTGCTCTTGAACTGACATGAACATTCAATATAGAAATCACAAAATGACATGTTCATCAAACTGTGAACTGTAAAAATTATTGTATACCCCTTGGTCATTTCAGTGACTCTAACTATGCATGTTTGGGGGAAAAAACGAGTATGATTGTTTGCCGAATCAGTCAACATTGAACATTAAAAAATATCCAGGTTCTATCATATCAATTTGCTTTGTTATTTGTACTGTATGAGTGAAAGAGTGTATTGATCAATTAAAAGGATGTTTTGATTGTACAAATTGGGATGTATTTGAAAACAATTGTATCAATTTAAATGAGCTCACAAGTTCTGTAACTGATTATATCAATTTCTGTGTAGACAATATTGTACCCCTCAAATGTGTAAAATTATTTGCAAACAACAAGCCATGGGTTACTAAAGAGTTTAAAGTAGTGTTGAATGAAAAGAGAAGGGCTTTTTGTGCTGGAGATAAAGTTAAGGTTAAAGAGATTCAGAAAGAAATAGTTGCTTTGACAAGAAAATGTAAATATGATTATAAAATTAAGATTGAAAGACATTTTTCTGTTAACAATTTGAGGAATGCTTGGAATGGCATCAAGACTATTATTGGATCAAACAGCAAACCTAACAAGAGAGAATCAAATGATGACTTAGTATTTGCAAATGAGTTAAACTCATTTTACTCTAGATTTGATAGTTGTAATTTTTTAGAAGAAAGAAACAATGTACTTGAATCACTCCCACCATGTGATGTGTTAGATATTTCCAAAGATGATGTGATAACGTCTTTTGCGAAGATAAATTCGCATAAAGCTTGTGGACCTGATAATTTGCTAGGTGTAGTACTAAAAGAATGCAGAGTGCAACTGGCTGATATTTCCAAAAGATTTTTCAATTCTCATTAAATTTCCATCATGTTCCCACTCTTTGGAAAACATCTAAAATCATCCCATTGCCAAAAAAGAAAAACCCCTCTGTCAATAATGATTACAGACCAGTAGCTCTCACCTCTGTTGCTATGAAATGTCTAGAACGAATTGTAAAGAATGTCTTGTTAAAGGATGTGATTGACGTTTTAGACCCCTATCAATTTGCTTATAGAGCACGGCGTGGAGTAGAAGATGCAACAATAACTCTTCTTAATGACATCTATAAACACTTGGAAAATTATAGTTCCTATGTCCGAATAATGTTTGTTGACTTCTCCTCTGCTTTTAATACGATTCAGCCACATCTGTTGCTTGATAAACTTTGTCATATGAATGTAAACTCAAATATTATTAGATGGATTCATTCTTTCCTTGTCAACAGACAGCAATTTGTACAAGTCAATAATGTTAAATCTTCAACTGTATGTACATCTACTGGTGCTCCACAGGGTTGTGTTGTTTCGCCAATTTTGTTCATTTTGTACACAAATGATTGTTTCTCAAATGCTGATTCGTGTTTTACCATTACATTTGCTGACGACGCTGCAGTTTTAGGCCTAATAAGAGAGTCAGAACTTGCCTATAGATCCGAGATATCAAGATTTGTTGATTGGTGTAATACTAATTTTTTATATCTGAACGATCAAAAAACTAAAGAAATGATAATTGATTTTAGGGGAACAAAGTCAACATTAGAATCTGTGTGTATTGATGGAAATGTTATAGAAAGAGTAAATGAATATAAATACTTAGGTACTATCATTGATTCTAAACTCTCTTGGAATGAGAATACTGAGAAGATATATAAGAAAGGACAACAACGTTTACATTTCTTGTGGAAACTGAAACACTTTAAAATTGATCAAACCATCATGATGTTGTTTTACAGAACCTTCATTCAAAGTGTCCTTACATTTAACTTTTTAAGTTGGTTTGGGAACCTGTCTGTTCAAAATAGAAACAAATTGTCCAAAAGTTTGAATACTGCATCAAAGATTATGGGGCTTCCCATTGAAACGATCGGCAGTTTTTATAAGAAGCAGTTATCAAAAAAAGGAACCAAAATTTT
Source organism: Steromphala cineraria (assembly GCA_916613615.1). Taxonomy (NCBI): domain Eukaryota; kingdom Metazoa; phylum Mollusca; class Gastropoda; order Trochida; family Trochidae; genus Steromphala; species Steromphala cineraria. The sequence goes on along the minus strand of OU744726.1, from coordinate 70,781,976 downwards.
GGGTGATTCTACCCATCCACTTTTCTTGGAATTTTCAACATTACCTTCCGGACGTAGGCTTCGTATGCCGACTTTTCGAACAAACAGGTTCCGCCAATCGTTCATTCCGTGCAGCATTAGAGAAATAAATTTTGTCTAATGCTGCATCACGTTTTACATGTATTCTAGTCTATGTGAATTATTTTTGATATGAATTGTTTTGAATATTATGTACTTAGTTGTCATCACATTTCTGGAGAATTGTAATTATACAAAACAAATTTCCCTTCTGGGACAATAAAGATTATCTTATCTTATCTTATCTTAAACAATAGGGTGTAAAGTTTATTTTGTACCTCAGTTTATGTTCTTGTGTTTGTGTTAAAAGTATGAGGCTTTTGTCAGTAACTGTCGCCATCATCCTATATTAGTAAACATGTCTTAGAGGCATTTATAAGTAGTGCAACAGTGTAACAGAAGTTATTTTTAGACCACCTCCACCGGTCATCAGTTTGGACAAAAGGGCAGTGCTTTCAATATGCATGACAAAGAGGGAGCAAAAGGAAGCAACACGGACAACTCTCATAACGTTAACTTTTCGTGAAGATGATGAGCATTGAAGATAATGTTAAAGTAATTGACATATACATCATTTAGCAACGATATAATCCACCAATGATCATGTTATTATGTATAATGTTGACCCAATCCAATAAAAGAATGTATATATTCTTGACTATTGCTTTTCATAAACATCGAGATCTTTAAGTGAGTCTCGTTCCATTTTTTAATCAGCATGACAGTAGTCCCAATCTAGTTAAAACTAGCTGTAATGTATACGTCCCCTAATGCGTATACATTACAGCTAATATTTTACTAAATTGCAGTAGTCTCAACATCCAATCATATTACAGTTTGAGAGTAATTAACCAGTCAACATTTAAAGTCCATAAAGAGCAAAAAAGCGGAAATAAATAAAAGATAAGAATTAACTATTCTCGCCCACATGTAAGCGTACTCTCTTTTGTACACCAGAACATCAAGCTAAATAACAGAAAGTGTTCAGACAAACTAAGGTGATTAAGAAGAGATCCTATTGCCCTTTGCACTTCGAAATATATTGACAACTCTGTTCTCTAATGGACGAACATTGAAGTGGCTCTCTTAACCCTTAACAGTTCGTGTCGCAAGTATGAAGCACGAGTTATTCAGCATGCATAATTGATCTAACATAGAGCTGAACTTTAAATGTTTTGAAACACAATTACGTTCAAGTTGGCTTTAAGACTACCTAGTAATGTTTATTTTGATACTCGCAAGATAAATTGTGACAATATGATTGAAATGTATTGGATGTCATTTTAGTTACAATGTTATAAATTGTATACTCTAAGGAAAGGCAATACATCATATTGAAATTAATTTAGAGTTGATAGCTACGCAGTCAGAGTGCCTACCCTCCCTGTTTAAGGTCACACCGATGACTAACGAAGTAGGCGAGACAAAATCGTTTGCTCATTGTAAAACAATATCTTCATGTTAACGGGAAAAACATCAATAACATTGTTTATAGCTGAAAAACTTATAAAAGAAATCTGATAGCAACGTGATTTATTTACATCATGTGTAATCTGATTTTAAAAATATGTAAACTGAATGTTAGACAATGAGTGCACAAGTCACATATTGATGAAACAGATTTATGAAAACCAGACAAATTCATCAGTCGTATAATGACAAAATTCTCAAACTTTTTAATATTTATTTTACGCCAAAGGCATGGATACATAATTGGATACATAACGACTCTATTTCAACCAGTTGCTGGAGATTCAACGTTTCATAATCACAGTCTGGGTGTAATGTTGAGTTGTGATGAATTTAAAGTGGACAGTTTATACACAGGCAACAGAGATATGACCATGTAAGAAATGCTTTCAGTTACCTAAGAATACATCAGGAAATTACCACTGTCTTTATATCTATACCAATGATCATATAGATCCAACACATAATCCTTAAAGATCTTTAAAGATAAAATGGTTATTTTCAAAGTCACCACGGCACATTAACTGATTTTTAGCTCATTAGGCCTGAAAGGCCCGATGGGCTTATTGCATGGTAGTGTGTCCAGCATCCGTCCCTCCATCCGTACATCCGTAAACGTTGTACATGTTCGACTTCTTCTCCAGAACCAAAAGGCACAGAAGGCTGAAATATTTTTGAAGGACTCCTGGACAAGTAAGGATTATCATTGATAGCTTTGGTGACCCTGTGGCCAATATTAAGGGTCACAGGGGCCCTCCTTGAAAACTTATCTTCGACCTTCAGAAAAAAAATGCATAGAGAGCTGAAATATTGTATACAGAGTCCTTGATCATTGAGTATTGTCATTTTATAGGTTTGGTGACCCTGTGGCCTCATATAAGGGGTCATACCCATAAAACCTATTTTCACCTTCTTCTCCAGCTAAAGGCCTAGAAAGCTAAAACCTTGTGTACAGACTTCTTGACAAGCGATGAGTATAGTTTAGGCATAGAATGACGAATATTGTTTTAAGGCTCCTTAGGTAATGGGGATTCAAACTATACATTTGGTGACCCTGTGGTCCCAAATATCGGGGGGGGGGGGGGGAGGAGAGGGGGGGGGGGGGGTCACACTATTAAGCACAATTAAATATGAAGTCTGTTGAGCCTCAGAGCAAATGGCTCTATTTTAAACTTTAGTTCACGCACTCATTAACTCTCAAAAACCATGACGACAGCTTATAATATAATTAGAATAGAGGCGCATAGTCAACAGTCGGGTACCCTAAATTCAAATTATTGGCGACACCCAAAAGTACTGTGACCACTGTTTTAATTCTTGTTAGCAGTGTATTTCATGAATCATTGCAGGTCAAAATATTCTTAGAAATATTCAATACTTGAAAAGGTCACCAAAAGAGTGGAAGTTTCCTTATCTTCACCACGTTTTGACGTTATGAAGTTCTGTGTCTTCTGATCAAGACGGTAACGTTCACTTTACCGCAGTTTATCTTTTCAATTATCTGTGTATTTTCCGGCAAGGTATGACCATCTAATATCTCTATTGAAATTTTACAATTTCCACACGAAATCTTTGTTAATTGGTGTGAAAATTCCGTAGCTCTATATAAGAAATCTGATCGTTCGGATCACTGGCTATAACAAACACTTTCGCTCACAGCATTACCGAACTTCTCCATCAATATAATTCCTTAAGCACTGTAAAAGAGAACGAAAACCAACAACCGTCATATAATGGATGACGTTGTGAGGTTTTAAAGATATATTTTGTTTAAGTAGGATGTGTTTAGACAGACTGGTAGGATTATCTACTGTATCCTATTTGACATGTTCTTTTTTAGTTTGCTTTCGGTAATTAAATGTCAGAGGGAACTTACAAATACTTTGTATATTGGTGTCTAGAGTCCAAATAAGACATATTACCCTTATTTAAATGGCATAAAATATACTTTCTATGTTCTTTTGCATTTTGGTTTAAAAGAATTTGAGTAACAGTTTATTCAAGTTAATAAATTGCAAGTAATTTTACTCGTTGCAGCTAGATTTGTTCGCACATATTGGCATTATACTCATGATATAGTTGTAAATTTTAATGATGAAAGATTACGTTCAATTACAATGGATTTCATATGTATTGTTCAGACAACTATCAATAGTTACACCTTATTGAATAGGAGCACTCACCTTTGTATCAAGATATTGCAATAACTAATAATGCAGCTAACACAAATGCCGTTCTTTCATCTTAAGTGATCTAATAAATGTATTACTCTCAATCGATGTTCTAAATATTCATATATGTACAGTTCTTCTCTTGCAATGCTGCGATATTGCAACGTGAACAGAAAATAAACGTGTGTCAAGCGATCCAGTTTCTCGACTATTGAGCAATACATCGTGATTATGAACATGACATTAGATGACAATGTAATCTGCCCATCTATCATAATAAAAGTCAATTAACGATGTTATGTTTATAATTGATTACAATATTTGGAATTGTTGAAACAAATTGTCCATTTAAAATTTGAATCAACCTTATAGCTTGTTTTGCAGCAAAATGAGTATAATTGATGATATTCTCAAATTCTAAAATCAGTACATCATTTTGTAATTGAAACTAAACGCTTTGACTAAGCAGTAAGCACGTATGATACTGACTGCGGATATCAAAAATGTATTCAGCCATCATCTCCAATGAATATATTTCCAGTTTACTACCTGTATTATCATTCTTAGACACCATGTTTACTATATGTTGCTCTTGTCATGACCATGCTCATATATTTTTGTTGTTGGAGCAGTCTTCAGATAAGCTCACACGAGCTTGTTGACCAATCCAGTTCATGTATCTTTTCATATTAGATTTTTGTAATTTAGTTGGAAATTTAATTACATCAACACCTCGTCACTTGCACTATTTTACATAATGTCTTGAATGTTGAGGGAATGATATCAGAGAATGGTTAATTGCCTTCAAGGTTTGTCAGCTTCACTTATAAAACTATGATTCAATATCGACAATTATATGGACACTTTGGAGCTTCAAGAGAAAAAACATCATTATTTTTTCCAGCATGAAGAAAATTTTCTCAGAAGATAAATTGCGGTCATTGATTCTCCAGAGTTCTCTACATAAAAAAGGGTCATTTAGAGCGATATCTTAAACGTGTAACCTAAGAGCTTCCCGAGGCTTCATTAAACATGATGGAAGAGGATAAGGGGTAAAAGAATATTGAAAACAGACAATAATCAAAGAGGTTGTTACCATGATTATATTTCTCTCCATTAATCTTAAGAGCTAAGAAACGCCGTCATTTTATTAATATGAACTGGTCAAAAATTAGTCCAGTTGCTATGATGATGACCACACTATACTTAATGTTTAGCATACAATACCGCTTCAGTCAATGAAGCATGGAATCGACTGTCATTGTAAATATAAAACTAACGCTCGAGTTGGCGTAAATATCACATTGCCGTATAGACGTTTGTGTGATATTTTGGACCCTTAAAGGGGCAGTAGCACGTTTTTAGAGGGTATATAAGGTGATGTCAAGAAAATGAAAATTAATGGTTTCAACTGAAATACAATGTATTCAAACCAAATGGAGCAGTAATAATTCAAATATATAATGTAAATTTTAATCATGCGATTCCTTTTTCTCACACAAAATGAATTAAAGGAGTTCACATAAAACTGCCGCCAATGGAATTTATGTGAATCTTAATACTTTGCCCTCCGACTATGGATGATTGGCTTGTGAAATGAGATTTTTGACACGGTCATAATAATACATTTAGCATTAACATACAATTATTAGTGAAAATTTTAAAATATAAAATTATAAAAAAACGTGCTACTGCCCCTTTAAAAGTGACTTCACGATATGGAAAATCTTTGTTGATTTTGTTATGTTTTGTGTTAAATAAACCAATAACAACCAATGCATCTTAATGTGACATATGCCGACGAATAGCCAATCTTTTGGTCGGTTCAAAATTATGACTTACATTGAAGGCTATACAAAAAGCGTGTACTGTTTGCAATTTGATATTTTTTTTATCATTGTCTTATTAAATACATTTCTTTGTCAAGAATTTCATCTACATTGATTGAATCCTCATATAGATTATAACAAACAGATTGGATTAAATACTCTTCAAGCAAATGGGAAGTGGATGTATTTCATGAATAACTTCTCAATATCAAACACACGCCAGACATAATAATAGGTTTATAAAGACCAAAGGATTTTACAATTAATCTCACTTCCCTATTCATAAAGGCAATCTATTAATGCTAGAATACAATAGGTGTGTATTTCGGTCTGTTTTCTATGAGTTGTCTTTCATTATCACTGTGTGGAAGAGGAAGTAGTCACTGTGATACCAATTAAAACTGACAGGTCAGATTATTTCAGAGACGTGTATATCTGTACAACATTTTTTTCTGTGGAAGGTAACAACGTGATGTATGAAGGTAACATATACTTAACGACAACAGAAACGCAATTTAAATATAATCATTGTTATAAAGCTGAATTAAAAATTTAGGCTAAAAACAACAACTACGCATATGTTGAAAGGAAAATGCTCACTTATCACTCATCACGTGTGACGTCACAACAACAGGAAACACAGCTGCGTGATCTTGAATCAGTATATTGCGTGTCCCCCTTGTGCGCTCAGATCTGTGTGCAGTCGCTGAGGCTTTGAAAGACTCTGGCATCGTCAAAAATGTTGTGAGTTGGTCTCCAAGTGTTATTGAAAAACTTCATCCCACATATGTTCGATGGGATTCAAGTACAGCAAGTTTCCACCTCAGAGGAGTCAAATGTCTTCTAGCCCATCTTCAAAGGGGAGGTTGAACCCTCAAATTGATTATATCTACTCACGCGGTATTCCAAGCACAGCATTTGCTAAGTTACACTTATGATAAAATTGTTTATAGTTTAGAAGCTAGAAAGACAAACATCGAGTAGGGTTCTAACTAACTATTTAAGTTATCTAAACAAAGTATACATTTATGGATGTCGACGATCAAGATCAACATTATTTCTGCTACACCAATTATCAACCCTATATAGCGCCGTACGTTTTTCTGCTATATGTCGAAATATTGGTAAGAAACAACAAAAACATAAAAGGAATTAAACTTGGAAATAGAATATCTTCTTTCACAGTTTGCAGACGATACAACTCTTACACTAGATTGATCGGAGAAAAAACCTTTACTCAGCGTTAAATACTTTAGAATTTTTTGTCCGTTTTTCAGGATTGAAAGTCAATGTAGATAAAACCAAACTTATATGGAAAGGTCCCAAAAAGAGAACCCGATACAAGATGTGCAAAGAATGGAATTTCAATAGGTATACGGTTTGATATTGATCTAGAACAAATGGTAGAAAAAAACTACAAAGAAAAGCTATGTCAAATTGAAAGCCAAATGAATATTTGGTCAGCTCTATATTGAAGAAACACAGTGCTTAAATCACTTTTATTACCAAAGCTTAACCACCTGTTCTCATCTTTACCAAACCCGAAAAAAATGCGTTATTGAAAGATTGCAGAAAAAATGTTTTAATTTCATATGGAAAAACAAACCAGATACGGTTAAAAGAGATGTTATGATGTTAAACCCAGAGCACGGAGGGATAAAACTCCAAACATAAGAAAGATTATATCATCACAAAAATTAAAATGGATAAAATGATTAAGCGAAAAGGACCTTAAATGGACATATCTGTTTTACAATCAACTAAAGATCAAAACTCCTTTTTTACTATTGGATCAAGACTAATTTTCTGACTTATTAATCGGTGAAAAGAGCTATAATGACATATATTCGATCCTTGAATATACAAAAATTCAAAAGGAAGTTGCTTGATCCTATTTATTCTTTTAATATTTCAAAGATTGACACAATTATTGGGAGCAAAACACTATATGCCTCTCTATTAAACTCGAAATTTATCCGCTTGCCAAGTTATTCACAATGGGACAAAAATGATCTCGAAGAAAACGATCTTCCAACAAAACAGTTTCTTTATAAAATTGGATATGAACCATCACCATTATGTTCAATTTGTGAAATTGAAGTTGAAACAATTAATCACATTTTATGGGATTGTGAACCTATGTATAGATTATAGAACGAAATAGAATCATTGTTGAACAATTAAAACTTAAATTTACAAACAAAAAAATCATTTTGGGAATGAAAGGAAAAAACAATATTAATAATCCTGTAAATGCAATCATTTTACTCGTCAAACCATATATATTTTTAGATGCAGCATGAAGGGTTTTATACCCAAGTTAGAATACATTAAACGTGAAATTAGACGTTACTATGATATGTCAAGATATGCATTTTTGTCAACAGAATCTGAAGAAATGTTTTTTAAATATTGGTCAACATTACATTTACTACTTGGAAAATAAATCGGCCACCTTCTGAATTTGTACATATTAACTATGAATGTATATATGTGAAACTATATGTTATATATTTCTTTGGAACGATGTAAATGCCTATATACCAAAATATGGAAAATAAAAATAAAAAATAAAAAATTATCAATAGTGAAGGTGAAAAGTTTCATTTGATAACACAGGGGTCTTATACAGCCATTTTTACATGGCAGACTTCAAACTTCTTCATCTCAGTAACGATAATGATACCAAATTTCTTCTACTGCTTGGAATAACATTCTTTGTATATCGCTGACGTTCGCGGCCATGATGAATTTTCTGCAAAGCCTTAAACATTGAATAGGCTACTCCTAGTTTTGCTTATACTTATTGCCAGACCGAGAAAGAGACCTAATAATCAAGTGTTTGTAGTGCGCTTTTTAGGCTCTTTTCTTTACCACCCAGGAGACACGTTGCGTCGGCAAACGCGAGACTAAATATTCTGTATGCCAATCATTATATACCTTTTGTAATTGTTGTGATTCCTATTCATGAACTCTAGGTATTGCTTTGGTTTATCCTTTTTAGGAAAACAAGTAATAAGGCCTCGTTTTGACTTGTTGATAATTCACCATTTTGATACGAAACGCATGGCCTTGATCTTGGCCTCAGACAGAATGCGGTATTAAAAAGCAAAATAGAAGGCAGAAGACTTATTTAAATGCTCTGGTTCAAAACACCATGTAAATGACAATATTGCATTGAGATCAATCACACATGCCATATGAATGGTCTAACTAACAACTGATAATTATTCCACCTTCAGTTTGTTTCTCAACTCTGTTTTTTAATCTTGAGATGATATTTCTTTCATCTTTATTTTAAATAACAATTGTTTAATAGACCCCCTTAATAAATCAAATAATCAATATTCTCGAAAGAAGTTAAAATAGGTAAACAATCTATTATCACATAATGACGAATATTCATTACAGTCATATGTTATCTTTGTCAGAGTTGTCTTAGTTTTAATTCTCAAACATTCACTCATTTATTTCATATCAATGACCATTGGGCCAACAGTAAAAATATGTGTAATATACAAGATAGATTAAGTTAACTGGAGCCAAGAAACCAATCTTTAAGTTTGACAAAATGCAGACACATTGTTTCTTAGTTTGAACACCTTGTCAAAGAATAGACAGAGCTTGAACATCACCAGCTGATAACAGGTTAATCAATTTGTACATGTGCGGGTTTTGCTGACGATAACATGGAAGACATTTACGCCTTAATTCATCATATTTTGGGCATATCAAAACAACATGGAATTCATTTTCTTAATGAGACATTTAACAAACAGAACAAGAAGTATCTGGATTTTGATATCTGTAAAAGTTCATTCTGAAACCATGTATATTACAGCGTAACTTTATCAGGTATCGCATCGCATCGCCAGTATTTCTCAGAACAGAAATCGTGCTTTATTATTTATCTGATGTCATCAAATTATTAACAAGGTCGACGATAATATCATTATAAAATTGTATAATAAAGTAAGTGAGTTGGTATACAACGCTTGGGTATCATTACAATCATTAGCAGCAGCGGAAATAGGCATATTTCATAGAAACATGAAAACGTTACCTGACAATAACAGAAGCAATTCATATAAAACTAATTTCCTGTCTGCAATAGCCTTGGTCGGGGTCAGATAAAGTTCTCATAAAGGCTCTGTTTCATCTCAAACCCCTTTTGATCCTAATTCTATCATCTCTTTTTCATAGAATTGAATTATCATGCAGGTATTGTTCAAAGAATGTTCATGCATTATACGAGATTTTACTTTTGTTATACTTTTGAAAAATAAAATACTAGTGTATTCATGTATACCCATGTCAAAGAAGTAGATGAAACAGTAGTCAAATGCCATTTAATTTAGATTTCATAGTGAACATCAAAGAACTAATTGATGAAGACGATAAATTGCTTTAGTTTCATGTTACAGAATGCACATTGTTTTTGAAATATGAATATATGAACAAGGTTTGTTTGATTTTTTTTCTAAGCCGAATATCTAACTAATATACTATCTCAACAAAAAGCCATTTTCATAGAACTTATTCTATTATGTTTAGATCACAAATATCATGTTATTCCAAAGTTAAATGTCTATAGACAAATTAGTTAACTACAGTGACAACAACTAATTTAATTATGGTCATGCACGCTTAATTCCACAAGGTGGCGTTGAAATCAGAATATTGCGAGACTGCCATTTGCAACAATTCTGGCTGGGCATCAATCTTGCAATGAATACAAACAAATTATGAGAGCTCTTTAACGCTGATCCTCGCCACTTTTCTTGCTTAAGAAGTAGAAGACGAGTTGGTGTGCATCTATCCTTGAATAAAACATAGCAGGGAGCATAAAACACGAAGGGCGCAACAATGCCTTTGCACATTTCTTCGTTAGAAATGCCAGGATATTGGATCTTTTTTCTGTTCTGTATTTGAATGAACGTTATCAAGCTTGAACAAACTCTGTCCGTTTGTCCATCATCTGTGACTTTCTTCGATGTGCCTCTTGAACTACTATGAATCATTAATTTAATGGATTTGTTGTGTTCCCCGACAGTTAACAATATTAAGTCACATTATCTTCAACTTGCTGTTACAGTCAAATTTGTGTTTCATTGCTTATTGCTTGGTGCCCCAAAGGGCACCAAGTATTATGATTTGATTTTTCTAAAAAAATTCTGAATTCTCTCTATATTACTCTTGATATTTTCAAAGGGAAGCCGCGCCAATCACATGTGTTGTATACAAATCAAAAGACCAATGAACAGAGCTGTAGCAAAAAATGCATTACGTCATCATGTGGGTAATACAAAATATTTGGCACATTAAACTGTGGAATATGATTTCGCTTTAAATGTTATATTTAAAGAGAAACAATGTTTTCTATTAAAGATGCTGATAAATATTAACAGACTCAATCAAAAACATCTTCATTTGAAGAAGAGTCTGCATTTGTTCCAGATAAAGCATTAATTATTTCGCATTCAATAAACGTAGAATCCACTTTTTTGTAACCCACGCGATTTAATTTCATGCTGGGCTCGCCTGGCGAATTAAAAGTAATGTTTGTGTAAGTACGATGGTGACATCGAAATAAGACTTATGTTTACTAATAGGTAGATCACTTACGACCACGAGACAAGTCATACTAAATGTCACTAAATGTTTACGTTGAAAACATACATGTATTTATTATCAGAGTACTGAAATTGACTCGTGCTATATTTAGAATATGACCTACATCGCTGGTTCCAAACGTTTACTCAGCGGACCTGGGTTGAAATCCCGTCAGATCATCGGAAAGTATTTTCTTTATTATCTGTTATACTACTGTTAATAATTAACCAGCATGACAAGGATATATGGTTTTTGCAGTACGTTTTGCACAATTTCCTGTCATTGTCAACGCTACATGGCAACACAGTGCTTTTACTTCAAGTAACTACATCACAATGTCACAACATCATAAACATAGTGACCTCACTATGCAATGCCATCACTGTCTTGAAAATCTAGTGTTGTTGTGTTCAGAGATTTACATTTTTTCTCGGAGATGTCAAAAAGAGTGAATTTGGATGATAAATAGATTGTCACCCTCGTTTATTTTGATATGAAATATACCAACAATCGTTGATGAATGTAAAAAATATTCATAACTTTCAGCAATTCGTGTTGATAGAAATTAATTTCGTGAAGTTAACTTTGAGTAATACTTGTGTTAATATAAGTGCTGTTATCCAGTGTTGTATATTTCACTTATCCCCCGAATTGTTCGACAAATCACAATCTCCTTCATCTGCCTATGTGGTACCAAGCATGCCTTTTTAAAGGCTTTTCTTGTTTAGACGTTCCTAACATTAGCTAATTGTGGAAGTTACTAAGCTACTGTAGGTCGTTGTGTAGTTGGAAGGGTCTCAGAACAGGGGCGATTATTCCATTCAACGTCTTCAAATACTTCTTAAACACACACACATTTTTAAATTGCTGCGTTTGTGACCAGAATCTGTAAACATTCATTAAAAAATGACGTTTTGGAATAATAATTTTTATTTATTTTCACTAAAATTCAAATTTTCAAAAACGCCTATGCGTTTCTTATTTTCGGAGGGCTCATGGCAAGTGAATGATGTGCAAAGAAAGTGAAACCAATTGATAATTGACCTTCATTTGACATCTGACAGTAAAATGAAAGTACTTTATATATGTCCTTTACCAAATGTTCCTCTAAAAAGCTCAGTACAAGTAGAAGGGTAGTGAGCGCATGGTAGCAGCAACACTTTTTCTGCTCTCTTGATTATATCCAATATCACTGGGTTTACCCAAGTGTTGTCTCTAAAATGTGGTCAGCTTCGGAACTCAATATTCAAGAGTGTATATGTGAAGTTTCTGATTCTGATTCTGAAATGTGGAGTTATTTGACAATTTTGAGTATTCTAATTTCAAACTTGGCCCTAACTTGTGAATGTGAAAGACTCACAACCCAAGCCAACCCAACAGTGTGGACAATGCTTGGTCAATCAAGCCTTACCTACAGCCAGGGAGAGCTATTGTCTCTCAATCACTGCAGGAGCTGTCCCACCCAGCACACAAGTGTAAACTGTCAACAATGTTACCTTACTTCAGACAGTTTTAATTTATTACGCAATCATTGAACAAGAGGTGTAAGAGGAGGTAGGAAACAAAGATTGTGTTTAAATCAGAGACAAAAGGATGCAAGTAGAACAATTTTCCTAGGAGACTTTGATATTCAGTTCAATAAAAAGGACAATCTTCTTGTCAAGAAGTTTATTGATCTTCTGAATGTGCATGGTCTAACACAGCATGTTGATGCATCTACACATAACTCCGGAAACATCCTTGACTGGTTCTATTGGACTTATCAGCTGCTTTCGATACCATAGACCATAGAATGCTTTTGGACAAACTGGAGCACCAATTAGGGATTGGTGAACTACCTCTTCGTTGGATAGCTTCCTACATACCAGACAGACAGCAGTACGTCATGATCAGCTGTGACACGTCAGATCCGGTCAGGGATCTGTTCTTGGGCCTCTTCTATTTGTAATGTACACCACTAGCATGCTCCTGATCTTTGGAATTCCCTTCCTATTGAAATGAAACTCGCAGACAATACTGATTCTTTCACGAATATGCTCAAAACCCATCTTTTAAAAAAATACTTTGACTAGTCTCTATTCCTGTGAGCGCCATGAGCATACTTGACAGAGTGGATATGAGCGCTATATAAATACGCACAATTATTATTATTTAATTTGGCATTTGAAATAAGGCCTCGCACATACGTATTTTGGAATGAAGATAGGGTTCAATCCTTGTTCTTCTTATTAATGAAACGGAAAACAACACCGAATACCCCAGTCAGTACCAAAATGAAAAAAGATTATGTTCAACACATCTTGCACAAATAAACATAAGAAAAGAATACCAATTTACTTCCAACACCGAAATGTTCAAAAATACTCTAATTGTGTTTTATACGAACTTATTTTGCTAAACATTTTTCAATTTGTAATTTGCCCTCTCTTGTAGAAGTACTCTTGTGGTCATCTAAAATGATTCATTTTGTTCTCTATCCCTGTAAACGTAATCAACTTCGTGTTGAAGTGAATGCTTTCAGAACGAATATTCTCTAATTCTCATGAAAATCCAGCCATTAAAATTTAACTTAATCAAAAGAATATATATAAACGGATCGCGTTTTAAGGCATCAATGTTAGAATATACATTTACCTCAGTATTGTACATTATTTTGAAGTTTTCTCAACTATACACTCACACTAAAACCAAACCTTGTGATAAACACCTAGTGACCGATGTTTGTACTTGGAATAATGTCTGAACTATTGACTTGAATAATCATTTATGTAACAAGACAAGAGAATATAATGAGCTTAGAAGCTACATTTCTGACAAGGTTTAAACTTATGGGAAACATGAGCCCCTCTCCCTGATCATAAATAGAAAAAAACAAACATTAGCCCAGACGTTGTCGACGCTAATGAGACAGTGAGGGTGATGTAGGAGTGTATGTAAAACTATTATGTCATAGAATATTGTTAACTCGCAAGAGAAATTATTTCAAATGTTAATAAAATGCAGGAAATATAGATACTAAGACATAGCTTTATTAGAATAATATCACTGTGACGATCACATTTATGAAATTTCATATTTCTAGCAAATTTATTTGAATTTAATCAAAATATTCTGGGTCGCAATTTGTCATTTTTTAAAACACCGACTGAAGACTGCTACATCTGGCAGAATCACCTGCAAAACAGACTTGTACACCAGCAGCAACAGCACCAAGGCATGCACTCACTTCGTTTGGTTGGTATATCAGCTTACCGACCTCTCTGTCAAATAGCCATGATCCGTCTTCAGCGTCAACGCATACTACAATGGGCAGGAACTGAATGCACTGTGCTCTTTACGTACGAAAGTTGATTCCGCTTAGGAACGATAGCAGAGGTCAGGTATTTAAAGAACGACTGGCACAGATGTTTGTCCGTTCGGAGCTGGGGGCGTCTATGTTTTGTGCGACATTTATGGCCAGATAAGAACACGGCTGGTTAGTATACAAGGAAACCTGAATGTTTAACGATACATTAAAACAAAGTTGTGTAAACATTAGTTTTTTTGCGTCAGGGTATGATTTTATGTCTGTCTCCAATAAGTTATGTTTTGTCTGTTTACCCTCCATTAGTTTCTAACTAATGTTCAACCTCCAATAGTACTGTGTGTCGTAGTTGTGAGTTCATCGCCAAAACGCAACCGTTGTTTAATTTCATTTCAAAAGATTAATATCATACCATGTTCAAGAGAAGAACAAAACACAAGTCAAACATTTATTTAGGATGACATTTTCACAATGGTTCCATCAATCGTCCAAATCAAGTTAAATATTCCTTTTCATCGTGGTATTGCATGACGACGTCAGAGTAGGTACTTCATCTGTTGTGTTAGTGGGGTTGTACATGGGCATCTAGTACTTCGCTGACACGGTCCTCCATCTCTGTAGATTTTGTCTATACATCCTTCTTTACATACTGAATTGTCACATTTCATAAACAGGCCTGTAAAGAAACGGTATTTTTAAGAATATAACTTTAAAGGAACTATGATTTCCAAAACAATCATATCTTCTTCAACATTTAAAGTTATCAATTCCATATTTAGAGTGGTTACAAAAAAACAGAAAGCAGATGTAAAGTACAAGATTTTCATGGATATCCAACTTCTTTATTCAATCAAAAACTTCGCAATTATATAAATAGTAATGTATTTGGTCATAGCTAGTAAATAAAACAACATGCAAAAGCCCCGATTAACAAATGACCACATGGTATATTTATGAATGTGTAATCTGCATACATTTTTGCAGATTAATTATCAATACAATGAAATGTTGAAACAAACATCATGCCGTATCATAAAATATATATCATGTAAACCAGCAACATGAATCAAGATTGTGGTTGAAAGTTTTTTTCCAGAGGTAGAGCAGGACCTAATCATATAGGACTACGGTAAAACTGAACCATGAAATAATTTACCCCTGTAACATGTACTTTTCCTTGAGCTGTAGACCCCTCTCTGGTTGTTCTGTTTCCGTATCGTTATTGCCTTCTTTGTGAATTGCCCTCTGTTTCGAATATCCATTGTGTACTTCGGGAATCTAGAATTTAAAGTCAATTATTTTAGTTCAATTCAACTCAAAAATAATCAGCTATCGATAGAACAATATCGAGGTGAAAATTGGAACAATTCAACAATGCGTTAATATTTTATCCAAAGACACATGTAATCAAACTAAAAAGGAAAGTTCAAATTTATAGCTTTCATTTAAGATATGATAACTATTTTTATATCTTTGAATATTGATCAACTAAAGTTCTGTCAAAACTACTCTTATCAGGTAAGATTGATAAACTGATTAAACCTTAAATGATGTTTTACGTTGGTGATTATTGTAAAGTTGTTTCAATTAATCAAATCTATGTACGAAATATTTTTAAAGAATTACCTTCAAACGTTTCATTCTGAGACAAACGTAAACTGTGAGTTGGGGTCGACCCGCAGATTCCGATGTTTGGTCAACCCGCAGAGCAAAGTGTATATAACATACCGATATCATACACTACATTGAAAACTGTTTTGTGTATTGAAAAGTTCATCGTCTTCGCTAACCATGTTTACCTGTCAGGTGTAATCGTGAAATGCGATGATGCACGTGCAGTTAAGGCTAATAAAGCAGGATAGCCCTCCAATAGTTTAACACGGAGAGTTGAGTTTGAGCGATAGTGACACCAGTTTTCAAACCCTTTAAACACTCGAACTCCAATAGTTGACAGTGACTTTGCTTTAAGTTAGATATGGTCCTCAAAGTCTCCATTAGTTTGGCACGAGGGACTCGCCCACGGCCTAACGGCCTAAGACAAGTCCCTCGTGCCAAACTAATGGAGACTTTTCGGACCATATCCTACACGTATATAATGCTGAGAACTGTCATGGTGCCCTTTTTTCAACAGAAGCCATGAGGATATTTTTTGCAACAAGACAACACAAGGCCTCATATCGCCGACAATGTTAAGGTCAACCTATTGCCCTTGCCAGCTTATTCTTCTGACCTGAATCCCATATAACATATCTCCCTGGGGTCATCTTGATCGTCAATTGAACCAATAAGTGCCACCCCCAGCGAACAACGAGGACTTGAAATTGTATGTTTTGGCGTGTATTGGTGTGCATACGTGCCAAGCGTGGTAACACTCGCTTCTGATAACATGTATTCAATGATTTTGTTGGTCATTTTCCATTGTGACCTCTGGAATGTTTTGTGTAATGCGGGGACGACACCATAGACATTTGATTGCTTGTCATTATCAATCCATGGACAATGGTTTTCTTTTTATCAATAATTGATCAGGAAAAATCTTTCTTATTCCTCTAATTAGTCAAGTGAATTGCTCAAACCTTTCTTGTGTCCGGTAGTTTCTATACCACAATAAAATTTAGTTTAAACCTGTTAACAACTCTCTAGTGAATTTAAATCTAACTTGTAGACTCATTGTTCTGTGTTATGTCATTAACATACAATTCAAGTAAAATTATAGTAATAGTTCCAATTGCCTCCAAAGTCCAGCACAAGTCTTGTCATTGTTCAGTGATGACATTGTTTCCTTAATGTGAATATCAGATGCTGTTCGTCCGATATCATGAAGTTTAAAAGGTGAAATTTCAATATCACTTACAGTAACCAACAGAGAAACATCAGTACTTAGGATGTCTTTTACTAAAACCAGTAAAACAGTACTTGAAAAACAGGAAGTAAGTATTTTTTCTCTATACTCTTTTTGCACAGCAGAGACAATCATTGTTTGTGACAGTAAAATATAAACCATCGTTTTAATATATTTTTTTCAATCAACACTATGAAGTTTACATTTATAGTATTTCCATCAAAGGCATTTGCTTTAAACGAAATATCAAACGTTTCTGTACATGAATATACTTCAGGAGGTTAAAGCATATCTTCATTGACAATATTAGGATTTGCTTTTGTTCATCAAGTTATTTAATTTTATCACGACAAACAAACAACAGCACACTATTAAATAATGTATCATTTCAAATGTCATTTCATTGTTATGTTGCTACTATCTCTAAAACATGAAATTCTATGGAAAAAAAACCAGCTTCTAGCACGCCACCTATATTAAAACATAAATGATCATATCTAGAAAATTCCTAACTGCTTGCTTAACTTTGGACATCAAACAAGGACAAGCATGATTACATCTTCTTGTGAAACGTACATGTAGTGTGCATATTGAAAAATAATTAACTTTGATTCAAACTCTAATATTTTTTTAAGAATATTTTTATTGTATTAACCTTTTTTAATGGATATTAAATGATGTGAAAGGTTACAGAAAAAACAGTTTCCTCGAAATGAAGAAATCAAAATGGAGATTGAACTGTACTGACTGGACTTATACAATCGCCAAACTTGACTGAATCATTTTTTCATTTTTTGATAAAAAATATTCAAACAAACAAAGAACTGGGATTGCATTCTGTCTGATTGTCAAAATAAACACCTTTAATTAGCCTTTTCATTCAGAACGCGTAATTAACAGCTAAGAAAAACACTAATGGGCCATACTACTCGCCAATATGAGATTTGTTAATCATACTCGAACAAAGTGCACTTCATTGCAATTGTTTCAAATAAATACCGCCTTATCTAATCGTTCAATTACCTTTGATATGATTATCTTTATTACACCCAATGCTCAATATTGATACATCGACAAATGACCTATCTATCTGAGTGGTCAACATTTTCTGATAATCGTTAATCATTGGTTTATTTCTGTGATAATATTGCACTTAAAGTGTGTATGACTTGGTAAAGATTCTAGTTATGACGTCTCAAGAGGGGCGTGTCATCAGTCACACTTTCGCTGGTTTGTCGCAAGATAACAGGGCACTAAAACGGCTCTTATTACCTAACTGAACATATTTGAATAGTGACCTTTGGCGCTCTAACTAGGATCTTTTTCAGACAAGCATATTATCAAAAGTAAATAGTAAAATATATTTGGATAATGAAAACTTTAAAGATAGCAGACCCACAACGCTACCCTATACAACAAGCTGTTCAAATTGTTAAAATCAGAAGGAGAATTCCCTTTCTGAGTTGAACGAGCGTTGTTCCTTAACTAATGTGTTAAGTAAATTGCACGGAGGAAATTCAAATATTTCAAACACGTTCCATTTCGTACTTTACATTTGTATTTATCATTAAGACATAAGTATATACTATAAAAGAGCAAAAATAATCCAGTTATCTGTCATGATTTTCTGTCTTCATATCACAACATTGTTAAAAACAGTTATCACATTTCAGTGTAGTTTGTATCAATATGAAAATATAACCAATTAAGCAAGGTCAGATCCAATTACAATCTGACGTAATGCACAGTCAGTGGATATCGTTGGATCTTGTTAAAGTTATTTCTAAGATATGTACGTTGTCATTATTATCTATCAATAAATAGATATAATTCTTTGAAAATAGACTGGCAGTCTGCAATATGTAGGTCATGTATGGCATGTATGATATTATGTTAACAATCTGATGTATAATGGGTCTGTGGCCCTTGAACTAATCAAACTGGAGTGAACAAATGACTAAGAATGAATTTAATCAGTCGATAACTTGAAGTTCAGTTATAATTACCGAACATGCATATGTTTCTTCGGGCAATCTCTTCACAATTGATTAAAGTTATGAAATTGATTTAACAGTATTTTTGAAATCTTAGATTGTGGAATCATTTTGTGACGTCATCAGTTTGATTTTAAATGAAGCAAAATGGTTATTTTCGAATATATGCTTCAACACAAATTGGCGTCAAAGAACGGGATGAAAGAGAACACTCACAAGTAATCTGAGATCATACATTTATTGACAGTTTAATATCCGTCTTTATTGAGTCAGACTTATTAAATTGGTTTCTTAAAAAGCCCTAAGCTATATAAGTAATGCCCCAATGTTTCTATACATCGAGCACCTTTGGAATACCTCACCATATAAGCTCGGGTGACATATATGTTTAAGAGCACGTGTCTGCGCCGCATATTAACTGACTTCGGCGCTCATATATAAGAGAAGGATGCCCTTGCCATGTTTTAGAGGAAAATAGAGGTAATTTTCGTGTTTAATTTTAATCCTTGTTTGAAAGACCAAAGTTTAAACGTGAACTTAAGTATTACTCAAAATCGTCGCTAATTAGTCAATTCATACTTCACATGTCGAATGTTTCCAAATAAAGAAGAGATCACCTTGGAAATTACTTGCCTGAAAAGGTAT
The DNA here is from genome assembly GCA_916613615.1 of Steromphala cineraria. Taxonomy (NCBI): domain Eukaryota; kingdom Metazoa; phylum Mollusca; class Gastropoda; order Trochida; family Trochidae; genus Steromphala; species Steromphala cineraria. The sequence continues at coordinate 70,762,051 of OU744726.1, read as the reverse complement.
GTTCAAGGGTTGAGTTTTTCAGTTTATATAGCTTGATAACCTTTTTTCTACAAATATTTGAAGGATTGAATGGTATCGTTATCACTATGGCTGATGTTGAGTACTTCATTACCAGTTTCGACGAAATCTTTTTCAAAATAAATATCTAGCCTAGGCCTTAGTGACGACATTCTCGTCAATTTAAAAGGAGTCCACTGTTGATAATTTATTAGATATCCTATAATGATGAACTTATAAGACAACTTATCTACATCTACATGGATTTCTTTGCTTAAGAACAGGAATATATGAATGTTTTATTTATCTTATGTGTTTGGGTTATCGAGAAATCTTCCTGACCTATTATAAATCCTTTCAGATCCAAGATGTAGGATAATAGGTCTAGCAATTTTGATTTTAATATATACTTTGATAAATCAATGTATGCACAGAATTCCAAGATACGTTATCTGTTGTTTACCTCAAAACCATTTGGAAAACTTAATCAAATAGTAATGGGACCATCATTTCTTAAGACACAGTATATCCCAAAACTAATCAGCCCGTTTTGGAAAGATACGATAATAACGTTTTTAGAAGACAGTACATTTTGGCAAATGATAACATCACAATAGGAAATCAACCTGTAATATATGATCATTATTTACAATCAAACATCAAATTTATAAATGACTTCATAAAAGAAAATGATACATTTCTATCTTATAATGATTTTGTCAAACAATATGGAGTTAAAACAAAATTTGTAGAATATGCAGGTCTGATATCCACCTTGAAATCTTCTTTAAAAAGAAATTCAATCAATATTAGTAAACAAACAGATTTGCCTTTTATGCCCCTAAACTTAGAAATACTATTTAAGGTTGCCAAAGGGTGTAGTATATTTTATAACAAACTTTAATTCAGTGACATTGCGGATCAAAAGTTACCTTATCAACGTAAGTGGGAAAACGATTTAAATTCATAGTTCAGTTTCAATCAATGGATAGCGAATAATACTATACCTTTTCGAACAAACTATAGTGCAAAACATAGATGGTTTCAATATCGTATACTACATAGAATTCTTACAACAAACAAAGATCTTGTTAGATATAAGATCATTGAATCACCACATTGTACATTCCGTAACGTTGAAATAGAATCAATTATACACCTTATATATACGAATGCAAATTTGTAAAAAGGTTGTGGCAAGATTTACTCAAATGGATTGAAGAAAAAAAAGGTACCCCTTTGAATTTAAATGTTGAAACAATTATTCTTGTATTCACAGAGAGAAGAAACGATGTTCTAAATTTCCTTTTTTTTTATTAATATATAATATAATATAATAATGCACTTTTATAGCGCCTTATTCCATTTGTAGCTCAATTGCGCTTTACATGTGAAAATTACAAAAAGATAAAAGCAAACGTATTAACAAATTTACATTAACAAAAGAGTATATCTATTCTAGAAAAATAGCAAACATATTACCTACATTACCTATATTGAATTAAAATGGTCAATTACACAAATCAAAGACTTACACGGAATGTAAATATGATAAATTTATGACATTTTGGTCACCTTGCCACAAGATGTTTATTTAACTTGAATATGTTTATCTGGTCTGTTTATAAATGACATTAATTTGTATGTAAATCATGTACTCTGCCCAAAAAAGAAATAAAGTGAAAAAAAATCGATGTTGTGACATATATATTCATCACAGACCCCTAGTCAATAAAAGACCCCCATTTCAACTCTCTAGCCAAAAAAGCAAAATGTAATGTATTCAAGCACAGCGAGTGAGATGTTCTAGAGTCATGTCGTTTCCATACCTAAGAAGGCGTTCAAATCTTCATAGATATCTTTGTTGCGGAGAGATATAGGGTGTTTAATGACTCACGATCAGATTGATTGTCATAGGACCGTCTCAAGATTTCTCTTGAAATTGTACTTTCCTCTAATCTTTGACATGAACCGTCATATTTACATACCTTGAAGTAGCAGAGCGTCTAATGTTCCGACTCACTGACAGGAACTTGATGTATATTGTGTGTATAGTCTGCAATTCATCATATTGAGAGGTAACGGGTCTATACAATTACTTCGAGCCTTCATTGTTGGCCCTGGCAAATTCAGTATACATTAGATGGACAGTTGTTCGTCCATAACGTATCGCATGACCACTGCACGTTATTTTCACTATCAATGCTTTGCTTGTGATCCCTTTATTCTTTTTATTGAGCACAAATGCACGCAAGCAACTATGTAAGTGATGATAAGTGAATTCTGGCAATCATTTATTGTGAGGTATGAAATGTAAGACAATGTTATATTTTTCCGTTTTTACTTAAAAGAGAATGTAATTGTATGTTCTGAGATATATAACCTATTACTATTCGAAATCAATAAGTTTTAAGATGATCATATCATTTTGACCTCAATATAGGCATTTGAAGATGAAAGTTTGGGGACAATAATTTCTTTTTCTGATAAGTTATTTAGATTAGAGATATGTCTAGAAATTTTAATAACTGTTGTCAAAAATGTGTTCGATAGTAATGCAAGCGATGAACATATAAAAAGGTCATTGATATCGGTCATAAAGTTACAATCTTCATTTTATACATGATCTCAATCATTAGTAGATATTTCATTACAAATATACCTTGAGGCACTAATAGTTTAAAAAAAATAATTTTACACTGAAAAAGAAAACCGTAAAGAAACACTTGTCAATGTTTTGAATCGTCAAGTGTTTATGAGGAAATGACATTACTGTACTTGAGGTCGCTTTAGATTCTTAATTGTCAATGGCCGTTTGAATGATCTTGACATGTTTTTGGAAAGTACTCACCTCTTTGATATTTAATATTCTACACCAACGAAACGAACAAATACAGGAATCGACATCTGATACAGAAACTGTTTGAACAGCTACAAATTTCGAATTTGGGAAGATTTTTGGCCAGTACATATATCGAATAAAAATATGGTACCATGTTGTAATTTCAAAATACAAATTTAAAGCGTATACTTTATGGAGCAAAATGTGTCATTATTGAAAAATGAAAAGTTAACATATTTCAAATATTTGTAAAAAATAAAATATCAAGGATTTCAGAGTGTTTATTATTGAAGGAAAATTAAAAAGCTGCGTTAAAGCCAGCATTACCTGCTGTTATGTTTGCGCACGCATACACAACTTCTTTAAAAAGACTGATAGAGGGAGATATTTGCCGATCGAGAAATCCTTCCCCGAGAGAGTAAAAGAATACAGGGAAAAGAAATTGTGCAATCAAGCAAAACATCAATTCAATGACTTGGGCCGACCAGGATGTTTGAACTACAATGACTCATTTGTATGATTACAAATGGAAGGTTACATATATTTATACAGGAACAAAACAATATATTCATATAATACACACATAGTTGTGTGCTCAGATTGACAGTTAATAAATCAGTCATGTGTTGTCAATCACGTAATGATTGCCCGAAGCACTAAGTACCGGGTGCAGTTTGAATACAAAAGAGTCAGTCAGCAATGACGATTCCGTGACGATTTATTGTTTTGTTCCTGTATAAATATATGTAACCTTCCATTTGTAATCATACTTGACAAGACCCACATAATGGTCGAAATGAATTCATCGTATTAAAGAAGATTGATCCAGTCTGAACCATCTGATGTTTACTCTTTCCCATATATATATATGTAGGAGTATGATACAGTTATACAGTTATTCCCAATTCTGGTGTATATGGAGATGCGATATAAAGAATTACCGTATTAATATTCAAATTGTTTGTTGTGTCATCCAGAGCTACAGAATAGAATATAGAATATATTTAGAACAATGTTTGTTTACAATGAGAAGGATATGTGTTTATATCAGGCTGACAATAACGTGGGGTCATTCAAGAAAACTCGAGCACGCGCACACAACTACTCAAAACCACAGAGAGATTGTATCAGTTGTCTGATTCGAATTTCCCATAAATGCAAAGGGTTTGTGGAATTATAAATGTTGGCTAGTAATTAAACGAATTTCTCTGAGATTTCAATAAGACATAATATTTTATAATGAAATTTACTATTAAATTGCAATGATGTTTATTAATGCAGTTTGAAGCATCAAAAGTTATCATATCAATATCCTCTTTATTCTTTCGTACCATTTCATTTATCAGCAGGGTTATTTTATGAACGATTGTTTTCAATACTGGTATAGTTGAATACTGTTTGATAGAAGCCTATCTTGTTGATAACAAACGTTTATCAATATTAAATTGTACATTATCCTTAACATTTGTGATAAAGATCAATTCTAATTTATATACTACTTTGGAACTGATACTTGTAAAACTTAGGCTAACTTAACATACCTTTTACCTATTCACTACATCTATTGTTGTCACAGCTGAAAACATGACTGTTCCAGAGTGTACACAAAGTGTTTATTAAATCATTACACTGTTGTGCTTAGTATATTCATATTAAGTAACATATTGAAATAGGTAAAAGACAGCCATTATGGATGACACTTTTTTTTTGCGGGTCGCAACGTTTCATGGCTATTCCATGCCCTTTCGTCAGGTGGCTGGAATGCAAGACACATCGATTTATATGAACACAAAGTTTAGGAAGCCAGCGATACATGGACAAACAATATCAACAGCAGATTAAGAATATGATATGCAACGTAGTGGTCAAGTTTATACGGGAGATGAGCATTGGTGATGACATGAGATGGACATATAATCATTGAATACAATTAGTTTGACAGAGTAATTTGTTTGTATAATTTTATGTAATTATATTGTAGTGGTCTTCAAAGGAGTTCTTTTGAGCTTGTTTGACAATCCCTTCATGTACATTTCATGAATAAATATGTTTAAAGCACATAGTATAAGGATTGCTGAGGCCTGTAGAGCAAATTATAATGATTCACATGAAGTCCACTGGCGGGCATTTTGTGTGAACACCTTTAATTCTTGTATGTAAGAAAAAGGAATCGCATGTCTGAACTTTACATTATGAACTTGATATAGTACGGCTTCATTCAGTTTGAATACATTGTCTTTCAATTGGAAAAATTTATTTTCATTTTCCTGACATCATCTTAAATTCCCCTTAAAGCGTGCTACTGCCCCTTTAAAAGTACTTGCACTTAACAGACAAAACAAGAAAAGTCATAACTATAATTTATAAAAGATCAAAGGGTTAAAGACAGTCATTATTTCCTCTCGTTACAATTTTTCTATTAACAAAGTGTGTAATTCTCTATTTAAGTGATAATTTGTTATCAGCCAACTCATCGAAGTGTAAAGTAATGAAAGCTTCATTGAGTCAGTTCAAAGAAACTTTTTTCCCAACTTTACTAGTATTTTCCTAATTATTTCACAGATAATACATTCATAGTTTTCAATAGTTTAAAATACATTATTGAATCTAAATTCTTTTAAAGATTTTTGATGAGTGTTTCCACTACAATAATTTCTTCATTTGATCACTTTTCATCATTCTGCTCTCAACTTCATATGGTCACAGTGTCATAACGAGTTTGCTTGTTTTAATTGTATGTTCTTGCTAGGCCACAATTGAGGCAACAGTCGTGTGGATAGATACCATGCTCGATTTAGACTTTGATTTACTGACAATTTGATTGGTTGTTGAAGGGCTAGCAGGTAACATTAATCGTACATGAGTAAGTAATAGCGGCATAAGCTACCTGATATGATACTAGTATGATAAACAAGTTGGGGTGTATATTATCTTTAACGGGTTGGTTGATTCGTTGATGAAGGAATTCTTTTGAGACAGGGATATTTAATTTTCAGTCATTTCTTCAAGATCTCGAGGACTGAAGGGGTTAAATACGTATTACTTGCCAAAGCTTATTACAAATTGTATGGCTGTGTACCATGTACTAAAAGCCTATTTTTCAGTATGCCAAGAACTGAAGAGAGCTTATTTTCTTTGCATGCAATATTTGACAAATGTTGGTTATTAATGAGGAATGTGTTTTGCGTGATATTAATTCACCAAAAACTCAAACCTTGTTCACAAAATCATTGGCTTTAACAATTATTCATATGACAGCTCCCTCCAGAATATTAAACGTAATTTTTAAAATGATAAGATGCATTGTTCAAACGCCTATGCGATTACAAGTCAATGAAATCATAATTACAAAGCATCATCGTGTTTATTAGAGAGACAAATAAAAAGATTAGTGATAGTTGTTTTCGGCGATATTGTCAAGAAGTGCCCATTAGCTTTACAAAACCAATATGAACCAATCATATGGACAGTTAATTCAGAGCACGTTTGATTTCAACTTCACGTTATCGACCCGGTGGATAAATTAAACATGATCTAAATATACCAACCATTTGATAAACATTTGTAAAAAAACTCTTAATGTTGTTTTTCAAAGTAAGTAGTTTTCAACTTTGATGATTTGAATCTAAACTTATGAGGATACTCTCGATTACATGAGTGCTGCAATTGATTGATAACGCAAAGTAATTTTCACTGCTTACTAGGCTCGTGTGATATTTAGACAATAACTTACGAGTGACGGGGAATGACAGATTATCTTTCCCCGAGTTATATTAATTTCGTAATTCTCGAGCCTTGGCGAGAGAATTACACAATTAATATAACGAGAGAAAGATAATCTGTCATTCCCAGTCACGAGTTGGTTATTGTTTATATTACCCATATGATTTTATGGAGTAAAAACTAAGATTCTTGAAAAATTGTTTTGTCTATAAAGGATTTCACAAGGAGTCAATCTCCAAATTCATAAGCGTTTGCCGTTGCTTTACTCATGCTATGCCTACGCACGACTAATTATCCCTTGAGAAGTGTTATACAGAATTAAACTTAAATCAAGTTTGTGTTTAAAGTTTCGTATTTACTTTTTATCTAGGCATCTTTTCAAGTTGTATATTGATTTGAAGTGACTGTCGACGTCCTACGGTAACAAAATACAATTCGGCGCAAACTGAAATTCCTATGACGTCGCCGTAAGCACTGTGACATCATAGCAGCTCATGACTATGACGTCATTACCATCGAACGAAACCCGTCGCATTCTACACGACTGAAAGCTTTACGCGACGATAAAGTTATTTGTTGATCGATAATTTCTATACTATCGGACAATTTGACTGACTCATCAAACATCATTTGCATCGGCACATGTGAAAATTGGCAGATAGCAAAAACATGGAATGAATTGAACATGTTTAGATTTAGAGTCAGGGCAATCAACTTGTCAGTCGAATATAAGTTTAAAAGATGAATGAAATAGTCCTGGCACAACGTTAAATTTGATTGGTTCACAATAACCAATCAAAAGACAGGAAAAGGTGTAACTCCCTAGGGACTTACAGGAAAAATACTACCCTGTGTCCGTCCTCTCATATGGGTAATATAACACAATACTCACAATACAATTTTAATCAAAGCTAAAGCACAGACGCGAAAGTGAAGGTGAAGGTTTTAACAAATGACGTTATTTATCTATTAAAAGCATTTGTTGTGTTCAAATACAGAAGCTATACAGCCAGACAGAGATAATTATGGAGACCAATTCCCATGGACTACTCTATACAGCTGGAAATAAATATAATAACCGCATGTCTGCTATTTGGTAATTTACAGAAGTTTGTACAAACTTTTAAAACCCTTGCGAATTGGTGTCAAGGGTATAAAACACAGTAATACGCTTCTACAATCGGGTTAAGTGGAGAACTTTTATTTCTGCTTAAAGTAAGCCTTAAAGGTAGTCATTAAAACAAAAACGCTGAGAGCTGAAAGTTTTTGTGGAGGTCCCATAGGAAAATGGGATAACCACTTTTCGACAGATTAAGAAGCCCACAAAAGCGTGTTAGTACAACTCTTATTTAATATTCTTTGTTATTGTCTTTTACAATCCTGTTTACAGAGATAGCATTCTTGGCCAACGTGGACCATCAATCTTAGATTTTACAACGTCATGCCTTTCAACTTATAACATGTATGTAGCTCGGTCTTCCTCTCCGGAAAAATATTGTCTGTGGTGACACCATGGATAAATAAGTCGACGGACTTTAAATTGTAATCAACCATATCATAAACTTAATGAGTTTTATTCCATACGTTACAATAAATTATTGCGAGAAATTAACCTTTTATCACTAATAAATTTGCTAAAAAATTGTTTTTGTTCTCAATACAGGATTAAAGGGACAAAGCAAACAAGTAACTGAGAGAAGATTAAATCGTGATAGAATAGAAACAAGAAGACATAGTCATCAACATCCCCCGCCAGATTTGTTCTTATTTTAAAGTCAGAACCTTCTCCTAAATACTCGATTGTACTAAAAAATATCATGACACCAAACTCCGGAAAAAATATTTGCGCGGTTCTGATTTTCGAACTCCATCAAGGTATTGATACCCAGAAGGCACACATCAAATTTGATGATCCTATCTGTAACAGTTTCAGAGAAAAATTGGCTCCTTTGAAGACACCTCGAACAGAGTTCCAAAAAACGTAACAAGGGCAATAACTCCGGAAAAAACATTTGCGCGGTTCTGATTTTCGAACTCCATCAAGGTATTGATACCCAGAAGGCACACATCAAATTTGATGATCCTATCTGTAACAGTTTCTGAGAAAAATTGGCTCCTTTGAAAATACCTCGTACAGAGTCCAAAAAAACGTAACAAGGGCAATAACTCCGGAAAAAATATTTGCGCGGTTCTGATTTTCGAACCCCATCAAGGTACATCTTCCTACGCATACGGCCTAAAAACGCCAGTCTCGAAGTCAGTTCGAGACTGGCGTTTTTAGGCCGTATGCGTAGGAAGATGATCAAGGTATTGATACCCTGAAGGCACACACACAATTTGATGATCCTATCTTAAATGGTTACTGAGAAAAATTGGCTCCTTTTACTCGGACGGACGGACGCACGCACGCACGGACGGACGGAGCTCAAACCTATATCCCCTTTCCACTTCGTGGCGGGGGATAATAACATCGTGATTGATCAAGTACAGATGTGAAATTGTTAAGCATTAATAGTGAAAAACAATTGCAGTGGTCATGTGATTCATTATTGGACGAACGGCTGTCCATGTACCCTGAATGTGCGAGGGTCAACACTGAAGGCTCAAAGTAATTGAATAGACACGTGACCTCTCAATATGACGAGTTGCAGACTATACAGACACTATACATCAAGTTCCTGTCAGTAAGTCGGAACATTAGACGCTCTGCTACTTCAAGGTATGTAAATATGACGGTTCATGCCAAAGATGAGAGGAAAGTAAAATTTTACCTTAAAGGGGCATCTTGAGACGGTCCTATGACAATTATTCTTATCCCGGGCCATTAAAAACCCTCATTTCTGCGCAACAAACATATTTTCGAGACGCCTCCTCGTGTGAAGGCATTAATAGGTATGGACACGACATGACTCTCGAACATTTAACCAGCTGTGCTTGAATACACGTACATTACATTTTGCCTTTTTTGCTAGATCGTTGAAATGGGGGGCCTTTTTCGACTAACTGGTCTGTGATGAATATATATGTCACAACATCGATTTATCAAAGTATATATTAAAATAAAATATTGCTAGACCTATTTGTCCTTTGTCATACTGTTGATCTAAGATTGACCAGTGTGAGAGGTCGTCCCGGTGACCTTTCGTATGCAAATAAGGAATTCCCGATTTGATCAATCAAATTCGACGTTACAAACAGTTCATAGTCGCTTTTTCAAAGAATGAACGGAAGAAATATATGATGGCTTATGGCCTGTTCTTAATACCAGTCTGCATTGTAAAAAAAAAAATCTTGTTTTCGATACTGATGAGACAAATATCAATAGGTTGATTTTATTTTGGTTGTATGAAATATTTTTACTTTTATGATTGACAAAAATCACTATTTTAAACATTATTTGGATGACAATGATATAAATTAGTATAAACGAGTTTGATAAAAAAGGAGTTACCTCCCCTTGCATATGGATTTTCGCAGATATTGGCATTTATCAAGCTCTAACTTTGTGATTATTATTCGCCACGTTAGTATCTGTGCGACGTGCAATTATCATTTGTCATCGACAACTAGCAAATACGCTAAATCATTTCAAAATGAAAAAATCTAATCTATTAATACATCCAAGCAATCTTCTCCGAATGACAAAGCTCCGAACATCATCCATTTCAAAAGATGCGCTGGTGAGATTTTTAACTTCTAGCGAGCTAGGGCAAGTTTTCTGATTGGCCGAGAGGCTGATGTCAGAGGTCACCGGGACGACCTGCCTTACGGGCCAATGTTAGATCAACAGTATGACCAAATATAAAACCTGTTGATCTAAATTTATTTAGATTGTCTTGGATCTGATATGATTTATAATAAATCAGAAAGATTCCTCGATAACCCAAGCACATAAGATAAATCCAACATTCACCTATATTCCTGTTCTTCAGCGAGGAAACACATGTAGGTGAAAACAAGTTGTCTTATAAGTTCATGATAATTTGAAATCATTGATTACAGTGGACGCTCTATCACCTCTTTTGAACTTGACGAGAATGTCGTCATTTAGGCCTAGGTTAGATATTTCTTTCAAAACAATTTTCATCAAAACTGTTCATAAAGTACTCAGCATCAGCCAAAGTGATAAGGATACCATTCAAACTGTAAAATATTCATGCAGAAAAATAATTATCAAGCAACATAAACTGAATAAGTCAACACTTAAACATACCTTTTCAGGCAAGAAGGCTACCTCTTCTATATTTGGAAACATTCCACATGAGGTAAGAATTGACAGATCAGCGACGATTCTTTTGATTGCATTGATCGTTTTCAGTAATAAACTGAACGCCAAAAGAAATGTTACACCTCTTTGAAATTGAATATCATAAAAAGTTATGGTTCAGAGGAATTTGCTTTGTTGTGTTGTAACACTCCATCAGTTTAGTACTTTGTGCTAAAATAGCAGACCTGTAACTTTAATGGTAAATAAGTAATCGCCAGTTCTTCATGGGTGGGGTCAATTGTCCTATTTCCGATCATGTACAAAAACAACAAAATCATTGAATAATTATTAATTTAATAACAAATTGTATGTGGCATTGTACAGTTCTTGCCTTAGCAACAGCATTGCTCGCATCGGCCGGTATGACCTCAGTCAATGTTGTTGGAACCTTCTTCTCACCGTCTGGGACTGATTCGGTGTCCAAGTGCAGTAGAAGCTGTGGTTGTTGCGGCTTGAAAGCGGCTCCTGAGGTGCAGTTGAAGCAGGTACCCGTCTTCATTTGGGGTTGTCACTGGCGGCCTGCCGCTTCTAGCTCCGTCTCGAGTCGATCCAGTCTTTTGTAGACGTCCATGCAACCTAAGAATGGTGAGACGATGACATCCTAATGCGGCAGCAACTTCTCCATCAGTGGACCCAGTCTGCAGCATTCCAATCGCCCTTTCCCGCTCTTCTAGATCTGTTGTTAATCTCGCCATGTAATCGAGTTATGGGGTGAAATAATAAGTTCAGGGGCCTTTTATACTCGTAACAGCATTCCAATTGCTCTTTCCCGTTCTTCTGTTGTTAATCTCGGCATTGTAATCAAATTATGGTGTGAACTAATAAATTCAGGGGTCAATTATACCCGTTATTAACTGATTTCACGTGCATATCATGCGTGGTAAAAATTCTATGGCTACGTTTTGGTGACATGATCCTTTTGATGAAAACCAAAATGTTTAAGAAGTTCACTATTTAGAAAGTTTAAAAACACATCTAGTCCGTAAACATGTGCCAAAGCTTCCTAAAATTTATTTGCCATTAAAGTTACAGGTCTGCTATTTTACGACAAAGCACTAAACTGATAGTGTTACAACACAAAAAAGCAATTGCAAATTCCTCTGAACAAGTAACTTTTTATGATATTCAAATTCAAAGAGGTGTAACATTTCTTTTGGCGTTCAGTTTAGTTTAATTCGTTTTTAAACTTTCGTCTTTCTGACAAAGTTTTAAATTAAAGTTTGCCTGGCAAACACGAAAGTAACCTCTTTTTTTGTTTAAAACATCTCCTGACGAAGAAAAGCCCGCAAGCACGTGCTTCTCTTATCTATTAGCGCCATTTTGTCACCCGAGCTAATATGGTGAGGTATTCAAATGAGGTGCTTGAAGTATAGAATTATTGAGGCATTACTTTTATAGCTTAGGGCTTTTTAAGAAAATTCCTGTTTAATTAGTCAATACTCAATAAAGACGGATATTAAAGACGGATATTAAACTATCAACAAATGCATCAATCTAAGTTTAATAACGACTCAATACTTCTGGGCGTTCTCTTTCATCCCTTTCGTTGACGGCAATCTGTTTTGAAGCATATCTTCAAAATAACCATTTTTTTCCATTTTAAATCAAGCTGATGACCTCACTAAAATAATTCTACAATCTAAGATTTCAAAGAATTATTTTCGAAAGTTAATCAATATGATCAATCAATTTCATAAAGTTAATCAATTGTGAAGAGATTGCCCGTAAAAACAGGTGAGTGTTCGGTAATTATAACTGAGCATCAATTTATCGACTGATTAAATTAATTCTTTAGTCCATTGTTTACTCCAGTTAGTTAGTTAAAGGGCCACAGACCCATTATACAACAGATTGGAAACATATTAACATACACTACGTTCATGCCAAGTCATTCATACAATTATTATTATTATCACAGACATAAACAATTAATTAACGATTATAAGGGAACATTGACCACTCCTATATATAGGTAATAAAGGCTTATTTAAGGTGTTTATTGAACAAATTAAGAAAATGCAAACTTAGTTTTTATTTTGTTGAAATATCTCTGAATGAAAAACGAAAAGTGATAAAAATCAAGTTCGTTGAAGTCCAGTAAGGACAGTTTCAATCTCCATTTTGATTTCTTCATTTCGAGGAAAATTTATTACTGCAACCTTTCAGATCATTTAAATTTCCCAAAAAGTTCAAACAATAAAAGCTTCTTGTAAATAAAATGAGAGTTTTATTCAAATTTGTTTACAATACGTCTCTCAAGAAAATGTCATCATTATTATACTTGTTTGATGTGCAAAGTTAAGAAAGCAGTTTGAAGTTTTCTAGTATGAACATTTATCTCGAAGTATAAGTGGCGTGCTTGAAGGTCAAGGATTATTTTCATAGAATTTTATGTTTTAGAAATAACAACATAAAATGAAATTACATTCAAAATGATACATTATGAAATTTTGTGTTTTGTTTGTCGTCGTGAAATTAATTACCTTGGTGAACAAAAGTAGGTCAAAATATTTTTAATGAAGATATGCTTTAACCTCCTGAAGTATTTCCCAATGTTTATGTACAGAAACGTTTGACGTTTGGTTTAAAGCAAAGGCGTTTGACGGAAATACTTCAAATGTGAAAGGGTTCATTTAAAAAAAGATATCAAAAGGATGGTTTATATTTTACTGTCACAAACAATGATAGTCTCGGCTGTGTGTAAGAGTATAGAGAAAAACTACTAACTTCCTGCTTTGTAAGTGTTGTTTACAGGTTTTGTGTGACATGTCAATCTTTGACAAGCTTCAAAAGTTCTTTGAAAACATATCTGTTTAAAAAATTCTACAATCTTTAATTTGAACCAGTGAAGCATTTCTACTGCAGTGTGTTTTTAATCCATGTAGGCTATGAGCAGGCACTGAGTGCCTGGAGTTGGGCGCTTTATAAATTTACTTTATTATTATTATTATTATTGTGTAAAAGGCATCCTAAGTACTGTTATGTCTCTGACGATAAATTTAAATTATTTATCTCGAATATCAACTATAACACGATATAGGACAGAACAGTATTTGATATTCTAAGTAAGGAAACAATTATGTCAACCCTGAACAATATCAATATTTGTTAAAATGACTTGCGTTGGTGTGCATCGATGACGAGCGTGGTAACACACGCTTCTGATATCATGTTATCATAATTATACCCCCGCCTTACAGCGTAAGCGGGGGTATAGAGCGTCCATTCTTTCCGTCCGTCTGTCCGTCTGTCCGTCCGTCTGTCCATCCGTCCCAAAACTTTGTGCAGAGCAGATCTCCAAAACTATGCATGCTAGCCTCATCAAACTTCATACACATGTCAACCATGATCCTTAGTTGTGCCTTTTGAGGGTTAGAACTATTTCTGAAATTTCATTTTTGCGGTTTCCATGGAAACGTTACTAAAAAGTGACTCTTTGAGGAAGTCGTTTTGTGCGGAGCAAATCTCCAAAACTATGCATGCTAGCTTCACTAAACTTCATACACTTATCAATCATGATCCCTAGTTGTGCCTTTTAAGGGTTAGACCAACAAATTATTTTTATTTTTTTGCGGTTTCCATGGAAACATGACTAAAACAGTGACTCATCGACCAAGTCTTTTGTCCTGAGCATATCTCCCAAACTATTCATGCTAGCTTCACCAAACTTCATACACTTATCAACCATGATCCCTAGATGTGCCATTTGAGGATTAGACCATCACATTTTTAAAATGTTTGGAAACATGACTAAAACAGTGATTCTATGATAAATTACTTTGTCCTGAACATATTTCATGAAATATACATCTCAGCTTCACCAAATTTGCTACATATGTCAATCGTGATTGCTGGATATGCCTTGTGAGAGTTTAACGATATATATATTCTCTGTGGTTTCTTTGGAAAACATAACTTACAAAGTGACTCAACAAAAATAATTTTGTCCTCAGTGCATCTCGTAGAATATTCATGATAACTACCTCAAATTTGAAACAAAGATCAACCATTATCTCTAGATGTACCCTTTTAATTGTAAAACCTATTAATGAATTCGGTATTTGGGTTTCAGTTGAAAGAAGACTTACACAATGACTTACTGTATACTCAACTATCATACTTTAACCAATATTAATCAGTTTTACTATTTGAAATTCTTTGAACAAAGTGGGGTGCGGGGGTATGTGAGCTTTGCTCGCTTCTTCACTTGTTTATTCTCCATTCTTGTGTTTATGAACTCTGATTTTTTTTAATTTTCTTTTGTGACCGCTTGAATGTTTTTTTTGAAATGCAAAGACAGCACCATCTACATTCGATTGCGTGTCATTATCAATTCATGGGCAGTGGTTTGTGTTTCATGAATAATGAAAAACATCACATATGCTACAAATTAGTCAAGGGAATTAGGTGAAACCTTTCCTGTGCCCGGTAGTTGATATACCATTATAAAATTGACTTTAAACCTGTTTAACTTGAAGACTCATTCTTCTGTCTTACGTCATTAACAGGCTATTCAAGTAAAAGTTATAACAATAGTTCCAACGCAACTGTGGTGTGGGTTGGCTGACGTATGCTGTGTATGTAATGGGCAAAGGATACTAAATGCTCTTCCAATGACACAAACTTTCTTAAACAAGTTAACGATCATTCAGTTGAACGTGCTTCAATCTATACCAACCTTGTTTCTTCTGTAGCATAGGGCAGCTCTCGCAGCAGGGGACTTGAGACACATCATCACATTTCCTGGAACATAAACCCGACATCATGTTTAGTTTATCATAATAACACATTAGTTACCTTGTCGGAAAATACATACTGATATTAGAAGATAATGGCTCCCACATGTCTAAACACTTATAGGAGTGATGTTATTGTATTGATGTGGACACTTCTTTAAGGCAGTATCGTTTAATGTTGCCCATATACGAGGATGGACACAGGGTAATATTTTTCCCTAGGGAGTAACACCCTTTCCTGTCTTTCCTGTCAAATGAAACGTTGTTCAGGGACATTCGTCTTTTAAACTGGAATTCGACTGACAAGTTGTTTTCCCTGATTATGAATCGAAACAAGTTCGGTTTAATCTATGTTGTTGCTATCTGCCAATTTTTACATGAGCTGATGCAAATGATTATCGATGAGTCAGTCAAATTGTCTGAAAGTATAGAAATTATTGATCAACAAATAACTTTGTCGTCGTGTAAAGCTTTTGGTCTCGCAGAAAGGAACAGGTTTCGTTCGACCGAAATGATGTCATGGATACGAGCGGCTATGACGTCACTGTGCCAACGGCGACGTCATAGTAATTTCAGTTTGTGCCGATTAGTATTTTGTTACTGTAGGACGTCGCCAGTCACTTCAAATCGAATACACAACTTGAAATTATGATGACCAAGGCGGGACCACGCTCTTTCGCACTTTGAAAGATAAAGCGATATTTGCGAATGACAAAGCAATATTGGCAAACAACAAAGTAATATGACGAAACGACAAAGCGATAAGGCCGAACGGCAAAGCAGAATGGCCAAACGTATGTCTACGGACACTTCTTCAGGCCAGTATCGTTTTATAATTTTATGCATTTGATTAAGAATTGAAGGATTTTGTATTTATTAGAACAATGCAAATGCGTATCTTAAGTTTATTCATTCGCTTGTGTATCGTAGTGCAAATATCATGTAAATTTGCTTTCATTTTGACGTCCATAAAATAACTCCAGGAACACTTACAAATGACAATCAATTTTCCATTAGTAAAATAATCATTTCCAAACCTTATTTCCGGATCGGCTTGTCACTGGTACTGAATTTAGATATTTGGCAGGATTAACTAGACAGATGGGGTCATATTTGTGAAAGTCAGATTTTCTTCAATTTCGATTAAAATATTCCATATATACTTTTAAAGAAAGAAATTAGTACAACTACATTGCATTATTGAAAAGGAACAAATATGATTTAAGTCTAAAGCTATTGATAACTAATGAAGGGTTTTGTAGAGAAAAATTGAAAATAATGTTTTCGAAATTTTGACCCAAGGTCATTTCAATGCCCTGCCAAATTAGTTACAGTTCTTTGTTAGGTGTGACATATAACTATGTTAACGTAAATTGAATGTTAACTCATGTACTCAAATTTCAACATTATCCATTTCGTTTTCGCAATGTTAGGATGCCTTTAAAGACATTCCAAATTACATGATATTTGATTAGTGAGTGTACAAACTTAAGGTACGTAGCTGTATTTTACATTCACAGTTATTGTCAAAACAAATATAAAGGCATTCCATAAAACAACAAAACGTTTACGATCCAAAAATGTTAAATTGCAGGATTAACATTGTTTCATGAAAGTAAAAGGATTATAAAGCAACGCCTTCAATCTGAACTGCGTTTGATTTATTGCTGACAAAATATAACAATGCAACAGAAGATGAACGTCTGTTTACCTTTATGTTGAAACAGACTTAGTAGACATCACTTGTACCACTTACTTACACAACTTTGCAAAATCATCGACTGTAAGTTTTTTGTTTACCTTAAAGGGGCAGTAGCACGTTTTTTGATAATTATATATTTTAAATATTTTACTGATAATTGTAAGTTTATGTTAAATGTGTTATTTTGACAGTGTAAAAAATCTGATTACACAAATCAATCATCCATAGTCAGAGGACAAAGTATGAAGATTCACATAAAATCCATTGGCGGCCATTTTTTTTGAACACCTTTAATTCTTTTTGTGTACGAAAAAGTAATCGCATGGCTAAACTTTAAATTATATATTTGAATTATTACTGCTCCATTTAGTTTAAAGACATTGTCTTTCAATTGGAACCAATCATTTAAATTTTCCTGACACCACCTTATATTTCCCCTAAAAACGTGCGACTGCCCCTTTAAAATATGGAACCATGATGACAGGTCTGTAAGAAATGTTAACGAACTGTGTTTGACAGGATCAGGGTAGGGATTTGGAGGATCCATATATTTACTAATGGGCCAGGTATTTGGGTTGTGTGCAAGGTAGTAGAATAATGTGAAGCAAAGAGTACGTGTAGTCCGTGCAGTAGTCACATGGGGAAGGTTATATAAGGTCTGAAGTGCACGTGGGAAATCCCTTGAGTTTCACGACCGATGAGGTAAGGACTGCGCACTGCGACGCATGCATTCCTGCTGCATAAAGTCAAGGAAATATTGAAATTAATGATGAATTGAACATTGCATTTTCTTTGATTTATGTCATTTTAAAAATGACAAATGTGACACAGACGATATTGACGAGTAATTAAATTCAAACAAATTTTATAGAAATATGAAAATTTTAAAATTTGATCGTTACAGTGATTATTTTAATAAAGCTCTATCTTAACATATATTTATCAGCATTTTATTAAACTTTAAAATAATTTCCTTTGCAAATGAGTTTATAATACTCTGACATAATGTGTTTACTTATACTACTGCAGCGTCGCTGTCTTATAAACGTCAATAACGTGTGGGCTAATGTTTGTTCTATGTATTTATAGTCAGGGAGAGGGGCTCATGTTTCCCATTAGTTTAAACCTTGTCAGAAATGTTGCTCCTAAGCCCATTATATTCTCTTATCTTGTTACATAAATGATTATTCAAGTCAATAATTCAGACATTATTCCAAGTACAAACAACGGTCACTAGGTGTTTATTGCAAGGTTGTTTTTAATGTGAAAACTTCAAAATAATGTTCATTGCTGAGGTAAATATATATTCTCTGATTAAGTCAAAATTAAATGGTTAAAGTTTCAAACAACTTTAAATCACCCCAAGAGTAGTCTTACATGTTCAGATCTCCTGCAAGGATTCCAAAGTATCGGTGGCATATTACAACTTAAAATATGTTTGAAAAAATAAGCTCGTATAAAACACAATTAGAAGTATTTTTGAACATTTTGGTGTTTGAAATTATTTTCAAGAAAGTTGGTCATCTTTTCCTATGTTTCATTTGTGCATGTTTCATGTTTCATTGTTTTCCGTTTTGAACCCTATCTTCATTCCAAAATAATTCAGACATTATTCTAAGAATAAACATTGCTCCCTGGGTGTTTATCGCAAGGTTGTTTTTAATGTTAATGTATAGTTGGGAAAACTTCAAAGTAAGGTACAATACAGATGTGAATGTATTATCTTACAATGATGTTTTAAAAAACAATACACTTATATATCTTTCTTACACCTTACTGTTAAGAACACATACACTTAAAGATAATTGTTAATATTAATAGAAAATACTTTTTGAAGCAATCAGTTTATTGATATTTTTTCAATTAGGTCAAATTCAATTGGTTGAATTTTTATGAGAATAAGATAATATTATTTCTGAAAGCGTAGATTTCTAGGTGAAGTTGATTAAGTATATAGGGATAGAGAACAAAATGAATTATTTTTCAATGACCACAAGAGTATTCCTACATGTTCAGATTTCCTTCCAGGATATCAATTAGAGTAGTGTCGGTTGCACGGTAGAAATTACAAAATGTTTGAAAAAATAAGCTCATACACAAATGGAAGTATGAACATTTTGGTGTTTAAAAAAATACTTATCTTTTCTAATGCTTCATTTGTGCAAGTCATGAGTTGAACATAACTTTTTTTCAGTTTTGTACTGACAATAGCATTAACAAATAAATATCAAAATAAAACCCCAAATTTCAATCCCAAATTACCAAAGGGTTTTACTTTCCTTGCACATCATTCCTTTGTCATGAGCCCTAAATATCGAAAATAAGAAACGCATAGGTGTTTTTAAGAATTTGAAAAATGTGAAATAAATATTCCTTACCAATTAATATTTCCTTCCAAAATGTCATTGTATATTAATTGTTTACACATTCGAATTAAAACAGGACAATTTAAAAATGTTTGTGTGTTTAAGACACGAATTATCAACCCTATTATGAGAGATTTTCAACCACTCAATAACCTACAGGGCCATTGTGAAACCCTCCATTAGTTGAACATAACTTGACTTTCTGTTGTTAGCTGCTGGGGAAAATTCACAGCTTGCCCATACTTTTATTCAAAAGTTGATCAAAATATTCTAAAATAAACACTACCTGGTTGAATTAAGCGTGCATGGCCAACTGAAATAGTTGTTGTCGCTGTAATTAACTATTTGTTTATAGACTAGTATATTTTCAACCTTTTACCATCGGAATAACATGATATTTTTGATCTTAATGTAAAGCAATAAACTTTGTGAAAATGGCTTAATGTTTGGATAATATATTAGGTTGATATTCGCCATAGAACAATAATCAAACTGATCTTGTTCACATATTTATATTTAAAAATCACTTGGTAATTCTAAAGAAAAGCAGTTCATCATCTACATCCATCAGTTCTTGGATTTCTGTTCTAAATGAAATTTGACTACTGTTTTGTCATACTCTTTGACATGGGAATATATGAATACACTAGTTTGTTATTTTGCAAAAATATAACAAAAGTAAAAGTCTCCTTAAACTCATTCTTTGAACAATACCTGCATAGTAATTTAATTCTATGAAACAGAGATGATAGAACTAGGATCAAAAGGGTTGTGAGATGAAACAGAGCCTTTATGAGAACTTTATCTGACCCCGACTGAGCTATTACAGACAGGAAATTAGTTTTGTATGAATTGCTTCTGTTATTGCCATGGGACGTTTTTCATGTTTCTATGAAATATGCATATTTCCGCTGCCCCTAATGACGGAGGTAATGCTCAATGGTTGTATACCAACTCACTAACTTTTATTGTACAGTTTGATAGAGTTAAAACTCAGACAACTCTGACAAAACTAACATATGACTGTAATAAATACTCGTCAATATGTTCAAACAAATTGAATGCGTAGTTTATCTTTTAATAATTTTAGTTATTTGATATATAAAGGAGGTTTATTAAACAATTTTTATCTAAAATAAACATAAAACATTTTTTATCTAAAATAAACATAAAACAATTTGTATCTAAAATAAACATAAAACAAAAGGAAAAACATTTTAAGTAAGAAAAACAGAGTTAAGAGCGAACTGAAGGTGGAGTTGAAAGTGTAAGCCGCAGTGTAAGACAAGACATATGGAATGTATACATAACTTATATTTAAAGGGTTTCATAACAATGTTTTTATGACACATGTTAATTCACACTGGAAATTAACTTGAAAGGGGAAACTCGTTCTTCTTTAAATTCATATTTCCTTTGTAAGTGATGTTTTGAACTGATTAAACGAAGCCTTGAAAAGTACATCACCCTCAAACAAATTTGTTTTATTGAGGAAATACTCGATTCTGCAAATATATAGGTTGAAACACCTCTCAATTTGACAAACTGTAATCGTCAATATATCATCGAATTATATTTCGTTGTTCTTTTTGTTTCCCTTTCTGTATCAAATTTTTTGTGTCAGGAATAATTATACAATCGTTTATTATCAATTTGTTTATCTAATCCGACTAACGTAATTTAAGGTAGGCATTGTAATGAATGTAGTCCTTTTAATATGTTGAACATAATGATATTCTTTGCATTCGTCAAGTTTTTCTAATAGCGTTCTTGAACATAATTTAAATCTTCTGATATACGATACACTGTTAAAATGAATTATCTAAACTTGATGTTTTTACTTTCATATAGTCTCATTTCACCTTCCTATCATTTTGAAATCTAGTTTTCACACAAATATTTGCAAGGTTGGCAAAATATATTTTAGTGTACACAGTTAACTATTTTAGTTTTGCTCAGATAACAAATTAGTATATCATAGTATATGAATTAGTTTAGTTCAAAATAGTGCATTGTTTCATTTAGCAGGTTACACTTCACTTCTTATGTTTTAGTATAGCAAGCTTACCTGTTGTCGCCTACTTAATTGGTGTAGATTACAACATCTTCTAGAAACCCTGGTCCATATACCTGGGTTTATTTGTATATAACACATATCAAAGAAGCTTTGTAATAAAGTTTGAATACTCTTGTTTTCGTTTTGTGTCGTCACTAACACCACGGCAGTGTCCACGGGTTCACCCCACAAGCGCTTGGCAACATACTGCTACACATATATGCACTGGTATCTGCACTTACTGCAGAAGTACATGCAGTACATTCCCATAAAACACGTGAACCCCTCCAACTGTTTCTAGTACACACTCCCGTGTGAATCAAATCTTTATAAAATTGATCTTGCACATTAAGCTTAATCATTAATACGCTATATATAAGCTTAATTATGTTTATCCATAAATTATGGAAAAATATGTTTCAGACCAATGTGAATCTTTCGTATACGTTGTAGAATGCAAGCGTTAAAGTGATTATTTTCGGAGCAATCAAACCGCTCAATGTGCTCAATGTGGTCCAAATATATTGTAAAATATTCAAGGGAACAACCTTGTTAGAAAATACTGTAGTAGTTATATTCTGTGTCGTATTAACATATCTTGGTAATTTTGCAAAGAAGTATAACAGGTTTGTGATAAGTTCTCATGAACACCCAGACGTTTTTACATAATCTGTCCTTTCCAAAGCATATTCGCAAATATGTATCAGAGAGAACAAAAAAAATATGAAGAAAAGCTAATGCACTTGAAAAACTTGTTTGGAAGTCATTTTGTTTTCAAAATACAAAACATGGAGCACATAAGAGAACAAGGATTTCAAATAATTACGGAAATTGAAATTCAAACAAAGGCCTTAATCTAGCAAGATATGAAGAACTATTGAACTAATCAAGCGGATTGGGGATAATCTTTTTAAGTTGTTACTTCAACTATTGATTTCAGGATGTTGAGCACATAATCAGGTCGCTTGAACTCAGTTCTCAAATGTATATCAAAATGTCAAAGCTGCCATATAGAAAGGATTATAATTCCACTACACATTTACTTTCAATATATACATTTGACCACTGTTGAAAAGCAAAATTCCTTGACATAAAAAAGAGTGAATTTGAAAGATTACTTCAGAGTGACATGTAATAGTTTATTATAATTGTTTTATCAAATGCATTTTATAATTTTAAACAAAAGCATTTGTCTAATAACTTTGTGTGAATGTCGTCATAGTCAATAGAGTTTAATATTCCAATGCTTGTTGAAGAGAAGGCTTTGACATATATTTACTCTAAGGGTTTGGAATAAGTAACACTGTCATTGATTAAGAACAAGACCTCTGGCTTCATCGATCAAGATATTTAAGGAGAATGCAGTTGAAAAATAACAATGACCAATAGAAATAATTAATATTTGTTCAGTATGTCATCAAGGTTTTATCAATTCTATTAATAGCAATGATCAAATAAACAGTTCAGTTTAAATGGTTTGTATGACATGACTTATCACTTATCAAAAGCGATTGATGTCACTTCAAGGCTAGAGTTCCCATGTGATATAGATGTTTACTTTGAAGGCAATTGCAAAATCCTAAATGTATATGCTCCCTAGTGTCGTGATTGGTATCTCTGAAATCGAAGAAATGATAACAATTTAGTCGATAAGCTGACTAAAAGTTTTGTTAATGACGATATCAATAGGGTCATGACAGGAATTGCTTTTAATCATTGAAACTGAATTTTTAAATCCTTACAGCAACAGGTGAAAGTGAAATCTTTTAAAATGTCATGGAATAGTTTTCTTTAATTCTGAAAACTTCATAATTGATCTTATCTCATGAAAATGTCAAGGAAGAACTGTTTTGAATCTTTAAATATAACGTAAGTGATCCTCTCCAGGTGTAAGAAAGTCGACAGAAGAACAATCTGACAACTGCTGATGTAAAATATCCATCTTTCAGTAAAAATATCTTCATTCCATTAAGGAACGAAAGAAGCTTAGCTGAAATCATGGAGTGTGTATCTGTCTGATATCTTACACAGAACAAGTGCTGCGAGTAAATAACATGTCAATCAACTTGAATATTGGTTACATAAACCTTTGTTTCTTTTAGAAACGGAAGTTTCAATGAAAAAAGCGTTTTGTGTCTTTGAAAAAATAAAACATTATGTTTTTAAGAAGTTGGATGCTTTCCTTGTACGCATCTTCCTTTATTTCATAGTGAGCATGTATTACAAAATCCTACTTTGCCATGCTGCATAGCTATGCCAAATACATCTATGTAGCTTCTACAAAACCATCATATCAATGACAGGTAAAAGGTATTGTTTTACTGCAAACCTCTGAAAGTGTTGCTTTATGAGAGAACCCATAATGAAATACATGAAGCCCGTGTCCACTAAAAACGTTGTAGTATATATGAATAACGTCAATTGGTTTGCACTCCATGTTTGCTGATCGGATTTTATACCTCAAAAGAAATTTCAATTTCAATTATATTTTAATACAATTTGCTACATTAGAGGAGCCTCAAATCACCTGTTGCAAACTATGTAGTATGAATAACTAACACATCACATTAATTCGTTTGCGTCCAATATTTGTTAATCAGATTTTACACTTTTAACAGAGGTTGAAATAATGCTCAATCAAAACTGTCCCCCTTGTCAATAAAATGTAATCTTGTCATATTTACGCGCTTCTATTAATAGAACATTGATTGTCACCAGTGGATAAAGTTATATTAATCGTCAAAGTACCAAATGAGCTTTGGAATCATAATCATTCATAAGATAGAACTTTGACAGATTGAAAACTGCGTAGAAGACGTGGTTATATTCTCAACAACCTAAGGTTCCTTTCTGAAATATCAATGTACGAAGATCACTCCACGTGTGCTTAGACTTTTAATTGCTGTTTACATCTTTAAAAGTTGATTAAGATACAACAATTCAACAAGTGTCATGGAAGAATTTGTTTCAATGCTTTAAACAACGTAAGTGATCCTCCCCAGGTTTAAGTAAATTGACAGTAGAACCATCTGTAAACTGCTAATGTCAAATGTTTCTGTACAAGCCAAACATTTGAACATTGTTGCTTGTGACATAAGCCATGGGTTACATGTTTGCCACTTCACATGAACCTACGTTGCTCAATCTTTCAAAAGCAAATTATAGTTTGAAAGAAATAAACATTTGGTACTATTGAACATAAAATTATGCTGTAAAGAAGCCACAATGACTATACACATCTTTTCTCTCATATTATGAGATCTGTCAAAGGATACAAATCAGAAAACTAAGATTATTAACTTTTATCAAGCTCTCTAAATCCATTTTCAAATTAATATATAAATGCAAAATCATTATCGGTTTGACGTTTGAAAGTCAGTTAATACTAAATTGTCTTCGGAATTCTTTAGATTAAGAACAGTGTCGCATAACCTTTTATATCCTTTAAGTTATATATTCTTTAAAATCAATTTGTAGAGGTTGCGTTACATTTCTGGTTTAAGTGCGAGAAAAGACTTAAACCGACAAGAGCATTTCAAATGCTTCATGAGTCAATGCAAAATGATAGAAAGAGCAATTGTGATTTTCTTTGAAATTTGTAGGTAAATATTCAATCAAATTGAGTATTTATTTGATACTTCACTAGGAATATGAAAGTCATTGATTGTTCTTCAAATCATGCAAATGAACTTCAATGTAGCCTCAAAAGGACTATACATTTAAATTTCATTTAATACATCCTGCATTTGTCAGGATAGCCTTCAGAAACAAACGTTGGGGTCATTGTGTTACAAATTACTTTGGAATATGCATAACATGTTCACCTTTGAATAAACAATCTTTATTAGAATCTTATTGAAGAAAGGTGGTTAATGTGCGTATAGGTATATATCCTTTTTATTCAGCACAATGCATTAACGAATATGATCCTTTCGGCTTACTTGAATATTTTAAAAGTGATATCCACACATCTATCGCGTTCGTCGAAAGGTCATATTTGGCTCGTAAGTTACATATTTCAATACTTTTGTAAATGACAGCATCAACATCTTTAAATCATTTTGATATGTTGGATTCGTTGAACATGATAATATCCTCCTGAAAATTATACATTTATCAGGGTGTCTAAAACATATTTTGGTACCAATGATCCTTAGATACATCAATGGTATTAATGTTTATGCAAGGATGATGATTTTAACACCTTTAAATAAAAACATGCTTCTTAGCAAGTTTTCAAATGTTCCCTGCAGAAAGATAGTATTTTTGTATTTATACAGTTCATTGCCTTCACTACTCTGATACACAACACGTTTGGTAACACAAACTAATCTGGAATGTGTCTGTTTTGTAAAAGTTGATATGACTTCTTGTCATCTTCTTTCTTCAGCTACATGTAATTGAGAAAAAATAGAGCCATTGGCTCTGTAGCTCATCAGGCTGTATATTTGATTTTTATACCCCCGCCTTACAGCGTAAGCGGGGGTATATAGCGTTCATTATTTCCGTCCGTCCGTCTGTCCGTTCGTCCGTCCGTCCGTCCCAAAACTTTGTGCGGAGCAGATCTCCAAAACTATGCATGCTAGCCTCATCAAACTTCATACACATGTCAACAATGATCCCTAGTTGTGCCTTTTGAGGGTTAGAACTATTTCTGAATTTTCATTTTTGCGGTTTCTATGGAAACGTGACTAAAAAGTGACTCTTTGAGGAAGTCATTTTGTGCGGAGCATATCTCCAAAACTATGCATGCTAGCTTCATCACACTTCATACAGATGTCAACTATGATCCCTAGTTGTGCCTTTTGAGGGTTAGACCATCACATTCTTTTAATTTTTGGCGGTTTCCATGCAAACATGACTAAAACAGTGACTCTATGACCAAGTTCTTTGTCCGGAGCATATCTCCCAAACTATTCATGCTAGCTTCATCAAACTTCATACAGGTGTCAACCATGATCCCTAGTTGTGCCTTATGAGGGTTAGAACTATTTCTGAATCTTCATTTTTGCGGTTTCCATGGAAATGTGACTAAAAAGTGACTCTTTGAGGAAGTCATTTTGTGCGGAGCATATCTCCAAAACTATGCATGCTAGCTTCATCACACTTCATACATATGTCAACCATGATCCCTAGTTGTGCCTTTTGAGGGTTAGACCATCACATTCTTTTAATTTTTGGCGGTTTCCATGGAAACATGACTAAAACAGTGACTCTATGACCAAGTTCTTTGTCCGGAGCATATCTCCCAAACTATTCATGCTAGCGTCACCAAACTTCATACACTTATCAATCATGATCCCTAGTTGTGCCTTTTAAGGGTTAGACCAACAAATTATTTTTATTTTTTGCGGTTTCCATGGAAACATGACTAAAACAGTGACTCTTCGACCAAGTCTTTTGTCCGGAGCATATCTCCCAAACTATTCATGCTAGCTTCACCAAACTTCATACACATATCAACCATGATCACTAGATGTGCCATTTGAGGATTAGACCATCACATTTTTTTAATTTTTGGAAACATGACTAAATTCTAGTGATTCTATGATAAATTACTTTGTCCTGAACATATTTCATGAAATATACATCTCAGCTTCACCAAATTTGCTACATATGTCAATCGTGATTGCTGGATATGCCTTGAGAGAGTTAAGCGATATATATATGGATTTTCTTCTCTGTGGTTTCTTTGGAAAACATAACTTACAAAGTGACTCAACAAAAATAATTTTGTCCTCAGTGCATCTCGTAGAATATTCATGATAACTACCTCAAATTTGAAACAAAGATCAACCATTATCTCTAGATGTACCCTTTTAATTGTAAAACCTATTAATGAATTCGGTATTTGGGTTACAGTTGAAAGAAGACTTACACAATGACTTACTGTATACTCAACTATCATACTTTAACCAATATTAATCAGTTTTACTATTTGAAATTCTTTGAACAAAGTGGGGAGCGGGGGTATGTGAGCTTTGCTCGCTTCTTCACTTGTGTTTTAGGGTGTTTCCCCCCTTAGTAGGGGCTACAGGGTCACAAAATCTACAATTATTAATCTTCACTAGTCAAGGAGTCTGTACACTATGTTTAAGCTTTCTAGGCCCTATTGTTCTGGAGAAGAAGATGAAAATAGGTTTTAGGGCTTGGCCCCTGTGGCCCTTATTAGGGGTCACAGGGCCAACAAAGCTACAATTATAATCCTCACTAGTCAAGGAGTCTGTACACCAAGTTTCAGCTTTCTAGGCCTTATGGTTCTGGAGAAGAAGATGAAAATAGGTTTTAAGGGCTTGGCCCCTGTGGCCCTTATTAGGAGCCCATGGCCACCGAAGCTACAATTTATAATCCTCACTAGTCAAGGAGTCTGTACACAAAGTTTCAGCTTTCTAGGCCTTATTGTTCTGGAGAAGAAGATGAACATAGCTTTTTAGGGCGTGGCCCCTGTGGCCCTTATTAGGGGCCACAGGGCCACCAAAGCTACAATTTTTAATCCTCACTAGTCAAGGAGTCTGTACACCAAGATTAAGTTTTCTAGGCCTTATGGTTCTGGAGAAGAAGTCAAAATTCCACAAAGTTTACGGACGGACGGATGGACGGATGGACGGACGGACGGACGCCGGACACCATGCCATGCCATAAGCCCATCGGGCGCGCCTTACAGGCCAGATGAGCTAAAAATTGAAATAATAAGAATCATACCTAATGTAAATCCGTTAGTATTTTCATTAATTTTCATTCAGAATATTAGTTTGATGGTTTTGAGTTTATATCTGTTAATCTAAGAAGGACATTGGAATGTCATATTTTCCTAGAAAATTAACATGTTGATAAGTTTTTAAAAGAAGACAATAAATATTATACATCAAAATTGCTATCTTTAACATCCAGACCTTCGTTTTAAAACACGTTCTTAAAAATAAATCCTTATGTTGTTGTCAGAGTGAACGAATTCAAATAAATACAGAAAGTCCTATAAACTTATAATCTACTTACTTTAGCTTCCAATATGGACATCAACTTTTTAAGCCAAAGTTTTAAAAACCTTTCGTTGAAAGTCTCAATCATATTCTCCTTTGGCCACAAAAAAGCTAGGATGAAAACATGTTCTTTTTCAAGGCAAGGATTGAACAAGATGTGTTTGTGAAACACGAATGCCCCCGGATGCATCCTGCTCGCTGTGTCAAGGTCAAGGTCACAAGGTCAATTGTCATGGTGTCATCTGAAAGGTCTCATCACAAGGGATCCATATGTCAAGTATCAAAGAGCTAGCTCTGACCAATCAAAAGTTATGACCAAGGTTAAAGTTTAAAATGCTCGCTGTGTCAAGGTCAAGGTCACAAAGTCAAATGTCATGGTGTCATCTGAAAGGTCTCATCACAAGGGATCCATATGTCAAGTATCAAAGATCTAGCTCTGACAAATCAGAAGTTATGACCAAGGTGACATTTTTTGTGGACAAACGGACAGACGGACGGACGGAAAAGGTCAAATATCATGGTGTCATCTGAAAGGTCTCATCACAAGGGATACACATGTCAAGTATCAAAGACCTAGCACTGACAGTATAGAAACTATAGCCAAGGTTAAAGTTTTCGGAAAAGGCTCGCTGTGTCAAGGTCAAGGTCACAAGGTCAAATGTCATGGTGTCATCTGAAAGGTCTCATCACAAGGGATCTATATGTTAAGTATCAAAGACCTAGCTCTGACCAATCAAAAGTTATGACCAAGGTTAAAGTTTTTGTGGACAAACGGACAGACGGACAGACGAACGGAAGGACAGACGGACAGGTGAAAAACAATATACCCCAGGAATCTCCGATTCGGGGGCATAAAAAAGAATAACGGGAATTGAACGTTAGAGAAAGCTTTAATCTGCAAAGATGTATAGAGTAATTAAAAGTTCAAGCATATTAGGAGTATTCTTTCTATATTACTATTTCAATAAGGTTCTTCAGGCTGTTGGGCATGTAACCATGTCCCTTGAGCTCAGTTTTCAGAATGTCTTCTTTATACATGATCATAATTCCAAAGCTGATTTTTTACTTTGAAGATACATATCTTCCTTCTGGTGACAATCGATATTTCATGAATAAATTGTGAATATTACAACATGTTTTTGACAATAGACGTTATTTTGTATAGTTAATCACACATACTAAAATGCTTGCAATGGAAAATGCTTTGATATAGTTCGTTTGAGGGTTCTCTAATAAAGCAACAGTGTCAGACGTTTGCAGTAAAACAAGCCCTTTGAATTGTCATTGATATAAAGGTGTTTTAGAAGCTATGTAGATGCAAATAATTATGCTTATATAGCAGTGAAGGGTGTTGTTTATATGTGCCCTGTATTAGATAAAGGCTGAATCATTTAAATTATTATAAATGATCCATTGAAGATTTTAATTTTTAAATAATTGAATTAAAAAACTTCTCACTAGTTTGTTGTCATTAAACAATAATTATTAAAACAATAGTAATTCAGTAACAATATTCCATTAGATAAAAAAATATCTTTTTTTTCAATACAATGTTTGTGAAAAAAAGATATAGAATAAAGCTGCAAGTAAATTCTACCAGATTTCAGATGACACAAAAAAACACTTCCAACCTCCTTAACAACACCATGATATTTTATTGATACAAAATGCTTACTTACTTGAAATTTCAGTTTCTTTTACAAGATTATGTAGCTAAGATTCAAGTTAAATTGTCATGTATGTTACTCACAGCATTTGTTCTGTGTAAGACTCCACAATTCGAGCATAGCTTCTTTCCTACCTTAATGGAATATATTTTCCTTAAGGAAGAACATTTTATATTAGCAGCTGTCAAATAGAGTTTGGTCGTTTTTCTTACACCTTGAGAGGATCACTTACGTTGCTTAAAGGATCAAAGAAGTTCTTCCGTGATATTTTAAAGAGAGAAGTTCAACGAGGAAGTGTCAAGGATTAAAACAAATTTTTCCATGACACTTTTTTATTTTTTATCTTTATCAATTTAATTGCAAGTCAGCTTATGGTGAACATAAGCAAATCTTAGCAGACAAGACGGGAATTTCCTACAGCCAACCACTTAACGAGCAAACAGGCAGGCTTTTGTGAATACCTTCAAACGCAATCTCCAGTATAAAGGAAAGTTGTTTTTTTTTAAATACGAACATTTGTCTTCATGGGTAAATAAACAAATATAAATCTTCCGTTCATCGTTTTTCTTGAAGTCAAAATCAGTACTGCAATACCTCAAAAGCAAAAAAGTCGTTTACACAAGTTTATGTTCACTTTTAAAAGTAATCATGATGAGGATTTCATCACCTGGTGTACCAAGGGAAGGCCATTCTTTGAAGAAATTTTGTTGTAACATGCAAAAGGGCAAAACGAAAAGCCTAAGATTTCTCATTAGATGAGAAAATTAACATTTGCTTTAGAAATAGGTGGTGGCTACACAATCAATAACATTGTTGTCATGTTGCTTAAAGTGTTTACAGAATCTTATAAACCTCCAGTGACGTCACTCTATTGTTCTATTAGGTTCTTCTTTTACTTTAGAAACCTATCGGGGATTTCGTCTATTGTTTTGGAGGTCTCTTGTATTCCCGTAATAACCTCTAAGGAGGGTTTACATTGGGAAGTCAGGGCATTATATTCACATGTAACACCTACTCGGGGGGTTGGAAGGTTTTTATAATCATATGTAACACCTACTCGGGGGTTGGAAGGTTTTTATATTTCAAAGTCAAAGGGTTTTATATTATTATGTGTAACCTAACCCCTAAGTCCACATTATCTTGAAAAAACTTACAATGCTTCCGATGTGCGGGATTCGAACCCTCAACCCTCTGAACCGTCAGCTAGCACTATAACCACTACTCTAACGGGCCAGTTAGAAGTGAAGGTTATGTTAAACAATCTATTGATTGAAGATCAGATTTCGGTAAAAAAAATCGGCCCTAAAGCATTAGGAAATCCAATTGCACTTTAATTCCAATTTTAAATGCATACAAACATTCAAAATGGATATTAACAGTGTTACACCTTTTCATTTGTGATAAATTTAAAGGATCCAAATACGGTGTCAACCACGTGACTTGTCGATTGTCATTTGTAAAACCTTACACCTCGAAGAATGCTTTGCACGTGCATTATGTGCTATGTCAATATCAAAACGTCGTCTGAACACAATGCTTATTTTTGAAGGAAATTCATTTTAATCTTTTATATTCAGAATTGAAGCGACAGTATAAAGTAATGTAATCCAATAATAAATGTTAAAATTAACCGACGAGCATGAATCCTTGATATTTGTTGTTTTTTTCTAAATTTTTATGATCAGTCTGAAAATATGATTACAAATACTACAATATGGACAAATGATTACGGGTTGTTAATGACGGCATCTAAGTTAGTTAAAACACTCGAACTCGGTTATGCTTGGGTTTTCAAAACCTTCGGAAAGAAAGCCTCGCGGGAAGTAAGACCTCAAGCTTCGCTTTCGGTCTTACTTTCCGCTCAGCTTTCTTTCCTCAGGTTTTGAAATCCCAAGCATAACCTCGTTCTCGTGTTTTAACCCTAACGGATAAACCTCTTTGCCGGGCAGTCTCCAAGAATGCCCAAGGCTTTCTCTGGGAAAGCCCGGGGCTTACTCTAGAATTTATCGGAAATTTATTTTGATTGGGATTATACACGTTTTGAAATATTTTGTTTCAAAGTCCTTCTTCGAATAAAAACCATCACAAAATATCACATTTTTGACAAATCACAAATATAATGTTCGCATGCCTGGTTTCGAACTCTGCACCACTCGCTTACTAAACTGGCGCCTTTGACAACTCGGCCATAAAGGCCCACGACAACAATGATGTATTTTCCACAGTGACAATCATGTGAACTTCACGAGGCAGATAGCGCATGCATTTCACGTTCACGGCTTGGGTAGCGAGCGCAAAGCACGTGCAGGGCGCGGATGTGCTCTCCGTTTGCTCATGGTGATTCCCTACCAGTAAAAATTAATGAATCCATTTTTATACTTATTATTGAAATAATTTTGTTACTACGGTTTGTCTCGGTTCATAAGTTAGATCAAAACCTCGCCCTCGGTGTTGTTTGATAATGTAAGCCCTCAGCCTCGGGAAATTGGGGCGGGCCTGTCGGCCCTTTCCAATTTCCCTCTGCCGCGGGCTTACATTATCAACAACACCTCTGACTTGGTTTTGATCCTACACTTACAAGATATCTGGTAGGCGTTTCTTGTGCTGGGTCGTGTAGACTCAAGACTTCAAAGGAGTGCAAATTTATATATATTTTTGTACTTTGATATTTGTTTCAAATATCCTTCAGCAAGATTTGTTTTCTTGTCATGTCCTGACTTAAATTGTCGAACATTTTGATTCCGATGTCCACCGCAGTTTATACGGATGTCATTCATAAGTTTTTTTATAATTTGAAAGGCAGCATGTTTCCCTGATATGAATGAGAAGTATACAGAGTTATGTTAAACATAAAACTATTTTGCAAGCACTCACAGTGCCCCTGTCACTTAAAGTTATGATCATCAAACTAAAAATGCAACCTTATTTGAAGGCTTTGAGTGCAACGTACCATGGCATATCAAGTTACCATGAGTGTCAAAGTGCAGAGTAAAACAAAGCTGTATTTTGACAAACAATGGTCTGTACATGATCTTTAAAGTAAAGCATATCGAAAACTGTTTCTTTTGTACAAGAGATTTTCAGTTTGCCCTACTGTATTAATCTTGTGTATAAAATGTTTTTAGCATTGATAATGCGCCAGCTTTATTTTTGAAAATATAATAAAATTTCCTCGACGGCAAAAGATATGACATAGCATTTTCACTATGTAAAAATTACCCAACTTATATTATTGTAGAGTAACTATGAAATTTGGAAAAAAATGGTTAAAACATCAACACGAGTGAACTGCAGAGGAAAACACTCACACAGCGTGGATCTGATTTAAGGATCGTTATAGTCTACTGTTCAAGCACAATATATAAACATCGAGAGACATCTGTTTGGAATCTCCTCAATTCCTTCTATTGTTTTGTCAATGTCTCTATTTGTCGGTATGTATGGCTGGTGCTTGCTGGTTTGCAACATAGATGTTCCAATGTGTACATTCGGGCTCATGTCTTCATTGAAAGGCATTGGTCACAATTAATAAATATTTTTCACTTTATTCAACAGTAAATGTCACAGTGTTTGCACAAAAACGTATATCTATATTTGTTTGACCTCAATGGAAGCAAATGTCAAATGTACCTATGTGTGTATTGTTTTCTTCACTATAATTGCAAATCAAAAGTTAGATAGCAGACGCTACGATGCCCCCAAACTGGACGTTTTATATTATATTATCGCTCATAGGCAATGTTTGACATTGAAATGTACCGGGCATCAATAGGTCTATATCATTGTAAATGGTTTTCTACTCACCTGTCGAAAAGAGGAAAAATTAAATCCTTCCAATCTCTTTTGAACTGGTTACTGCATGGAATGAACTACCACTTGAAACTTCTCCAAGTGTACTTCTGCTTGCTACAGTCATCTATTAACTCCAATATCATTGCTATCTTATTTCTGTTGCTCATCATAGCTGGCGATGTTGAGCAACATCCTGGCCCCATTCCAATAAATTCATCCAACGATTTAAGTATTAAAGTTCATGGTATAAACTAGAAACTTTCTCTGAACAAATATCTGATTACGATGTAATTTGTTTCACTGAAACATATCTAGACGATGCCGTCAAAGATAAGGATATAGAACTAGAGGGCTTTCATTTATTAAGAAGGGATATAAATTGTTTCGGTGGTGAATTTGTGTTTATGTTTCCCTAATGCTTCACGTTAAACGTAGGGAAGATTTAGAATCTAATGTGTATGAAGATATATGGTTTGAACTATTTCTTCCCCAGAAAAGACTTCTTATTTGTACATCATATCGACCCCCTAGCAGTCATGTTTCGTATTGGGACCATCTAGAGTATTCCCTTGAACTTGCTTTAGACTATACCCCTTTTGTTGTTCTATTAGGTGATTTTAATGAAAACTTACTCAACACTAAACTTAACAATCTACACAATCTGATGTCAAGAAAGGCATTACGAAATATCATCTGTGAACCTACACGCGTTACTCAATACACTCAAACTTTGCTTGATCCCATCATTCTTATTAAAGATTGCACGTGCAGTGAAAGTGATGTAATTGATTTTGTGACTAGTATCAGTGACAACAAGGGAGTTTTTGCAGTATTGAATAATTGTATTGGTCTTAAGAATGCATATGAAAGGGACATTCTATTGTATAAACAGGGTGATTACGATAAGTTAATTACTCCGATTGACGAGACTGATTGGCGACACATGATCAATACTCACGTTACAGCCGACGCAGCGAGACACTCACAAGTTATATCAAGCTTTGCATACCAAGCAGAACTGTTACCATAAGGCCAAACGATAATCCATGGTTAAGTAATGTCCTCAGAAAAGAATTAAGGAGAAAGGAAAGCTTAAGGAAAAAATATAAACGATCCAAGAGTATACATGATTTTTCAAAGTACAAAAAGCAACGAAATAGATTTAACAATATTAAAAAGGAAGCAAAAGAAGAAAATCTACGCTACGCAATTTAAAGAAAACAAAAACCAACTACTGGAAATTACTCGAACACCTTACAAAAGGTTCTAATACTTCAATAATACCTCCTTTGGTCACTGATAATTCCGATTCGCCAAATGCATTTTCAGATGAAAAAGCAGAGGTTCTCAATGATTATTTTGCTTCCATTGCTAATAT
Source organism: Steromphala cineraria (assembly GCA_916613615.1). NCBI lineage: Eukaryota > Metazoa > Mollusca > Gastropoda > Trochida > Trochidae > Steromphala > Steromphala cineraria. The sequence continues at coordinate 70,726,545 of OU744726.1, read as the reverse complement.
AGATGACGAAGGTGCCCAGTTACCCCCCTTTTCAAAAACATGTGTTTATGAACTTTCACATGCAGTTATTGAAGCTTTTGAAATAACTGATCTTATAAAAAGTCTCCCGGTGAACAAGGCCAGTGGACCTGATAATATATATATCATAGATTACTAAAACATATATCCCATTCAATTGCATCACCACTGTGTTTGTTGTTCAACCTTTCGCTTGAACGGGGTAGCTTCCCATCTCAATGGAAAAAAGCAAATGTTATGCCACTTTTTAAAAAGGGTAATAGACATCGGCGTCTAATTACAGGCCTATTTCATTGTTTTCTTGTATTAGCAAATTGTTTGAACGCTTGATTTTTAAGCGAATGTATAATTATTTTTTAAACCATGATCTATTATGTAAATATCAGTCTGGATTTTTACCAAACAATTGTACAACTTATCAATTAATAGAAATTTATCATAAAATAAGCAAAGCTCTAGATGAACAAAAATATTTTTGCATGGTTTTCTTTGATATATCCAAAGCATTAATCCTTCTAAAACTAAGAGCGTACTTTTTACACATAAAATCAACCATGAATACCCTTCTATTGTATATGGTAATACCAATATTGAAAATGTTAAAAGTCATAAACATTTAGGAGTTATGTTGTCCAATGATATTAAATGAAATGATCATATTAAAAGTATATCAAGTTCAGCTTGCAAAATGGTTTCTGCCTTGTGAAAGCTCAAATATAAATTAAGTAGTCGTAATTTATCAATAATATATAAGACTTTCATTCGACCAATTCTCGAATATGCATCTGAATTATGGGACAATTGTTCAGAATTTAATGAAAACAAACTAGAACTTATTCAGCTAGGTGCAGCGAGGGTAGTTACTGGATTAACCAAATTCGCCTCTATAAAGAAAGCTTATATTTCGAGACGGGATGGGCTCCATTAAAACAAAGGCGAAAAGAGAAAAATAATATCCTATTCCATGAAATAATGACAAATAAATGCCCTTCCTACCTATCAGAGCTAGTACCTCAGCATGTTTGTTCTGTCTCCAGTTATAATCTACGAAATAAGAGTAACTTAGTACAACCATCAGCTAGAACATTTTTTTATAGAAATTCTTTCATATTAGACTCAGTTAGAATTTGGAACAATTTAGATGAAAATGTTAAATGTATATAATCAACTACGGAATTTAAAACACATATTACTTCTTCTGACGAAAATCCACCCATTTATTACAATAGTGGTAACAGACGATTAAGTATTCTACACGCAATATTAAGAAATAGATGTAGTAGTTTAAATGATGACCTTTTCCGGGTAAATTTATCAAACGAAATTGCCTGTTCATGTGGTTATCCATGTGAAAATTCTTATCATTATTTTATTGAATGCCATTTATATCATCATGAAAGACAGCTGTTGTTCTCCAAAGTCCTTGATCTCGGAGTTACTCCATCATTAGAAACAATTTTGAAAGGCAATGTTAGGTTAACCGTGGAGAATAATACTCTCCTCTTCAAATATGTACAGAGTTATATCCGTAAAACTAATAGATTCCAGTAATGTTCAACTTCAGGTACTATCTACTTGTCAGTTATTTTAATATTTGCCTTGCTATATCCATGCTACGATTATTATATATAATGAATAATACATACAACACTTTTTGTCTCTTTTCGTTATATGTAACTGTGTCAAATTGTATAACTGTTATGTAAATAGTATCATCATTGATCAATTATATTTTACAAAGCTGCACTCTTCATAATTGCACAAACCTTAATTGTAAAACCTGTGTTAATAATATGAAAAATTGTAAATCTTTATAACATATGTATATCAATCAATTTTGTATTGGAGAGGGCCCAGTAAGTGTTTTCACTTTTGCCCGATCCATTTGACTTTTTGTCAATAAAATATGTTTAAACCAATAAATAACGATAAGTTAAGCAGCCGTAAATAATTGTCATCCTTTAAAACTGCATAGACGTAAGATCAAAAGAATTATTTTAATAACGATTTATCAATTTCAAGTTTAGCCATTCAGGATACCAATATCCCATTTTCTCTGTTTCCTTGTTATTGTAAGACCGCTCGGTTCTATTCACATTAAGGAAAAGAGTTCTTGAAATATAGTGCAAATTTTGCACAAAACGATATATTTTTACATAAATATTTCTAAATGTATACTGGTTGCGGTCATCAAGTTTTTTATTTGTTTTCAGTCTTTTATCTGTTTTTACACCCCTTGGGCGGTTATATCCCTTCTTTTTTCAGTTGGTTTTAACTCATAACTACCTTCTTATAAGTGTTTATCCCTTACACCCCTTGGGAAGTTATTGCCTTTATTTTAGTTGAATGTTCTATGCCGTGAGCTCCATCCGCGAAGGTTGGTTATCTCATAACCACCTTGGTCGGTTATAAGATTGTAAACAATTGCAAACAATTGGACTTGTAAAATTTTGATTTTTAATCAAACAGGAAAGTTAAGATTTATGAACAACGAAAGTGGGATTCGAACCAGGGACCTCTATGTTGTCAAGCAGCGCTCGTACCTGTTGAGCTACCGTGGATCCATGCCAGTTGATGTAAATTTGTGTGTGCCATGTTTGGTTTTTTATTTTCCCCTATAAATATATATAAATATTGCAATAAAATAGTTTTTAATGTAAGGAATCAAGCTTTTAGTTCTAAAACGCTTAGCAGGACGGATGGTAATTAGTCCAAAATAGTATTCTTATCAAGACATATCAAACCCGCAAAATGGATCACTAAAACGTTTTTCAATCATTTGTATATAAACCAATTTAGTTGAAACACCGTAATAAAATAGTTTTTATTGTAAGAAAACAAGTGTTTATTTCTAAAACCCTAATATGGGGGTAATTTAAGGTTTTTTTAATCAAGAAATGATAATGCCGCGAATGATATCAGTAACACGTTTTTAAATTAATTGGATATAAACAAATTAAGTTTAAACTATTGCAGGAGTCTTCCGCGGGAGTGTAAGTCAAATAATGACCCGTTTGCCTCGGGTTATGGAAATAACCTCTGCTCGGGCTACGCCCTCGCGAGGTTATTTTCCATAACCCCTCGGTACCGGGTCATTATTTACTACATAACTAACGATTATTATGGTGTCGGTCAATTTTTTGTACATGTTTATATTAGTTTAATTTGTTTCTCAAATATCCCATCTCAGAATTCGTATAAAACAATTGATTTTACTTTTGTATTCATTACAAACTCATAGCTATGGTATACATATTCGATTTACAACTTTAATGAAATAAAAGTACAGGATACAGAGAACAGTTGATGTTCATAGTTCCTAATCCAACGTTCTAAAATTATACTTCACCACTGTCTATTTTCCGCTAAACACCACTGTAGTGTAAATTCTAAGTTTTACATAAAGCACATGCCACATTGTATTGTAATCAAACTAGGACACCTTAAACCTTATGTGAGTGGTAAAATTTCAGTAATATTTGTCCAGAGTAGAATTTATTGTATTCTGCAATTGTTTTGCAGATAAGAGATCCCAGTCGACAATCTTCAAATACCCTATCATTTCCGTTTGATAGTTGATGTAATGCTCAAATATAAAAAAATCACAACACTGAACCAAGATTTTACATGTTTACTTGAACCTTTTGCACCCATTCGTTTTGTCGTATTTTCTGAAGTTTTTATAACAGAATTACAACGTTAGTCTGACCTTTTTCCGGACTTACAGTGCACTAGAAATACTTTGTGTCTCTCACAAATCTTACTGGATGGCTGCTTCTTTCACATTTGTTGGCGTCATCATACATATTTACAGAAATCGCACTTATCATTACATACATAAAATAACAGATATGAACAATAGAACTACAGGCAACAATATACAGTATTTGTTAGCCTGAAATGACTACACTCTAAACGTTACACACCTTTGCTGTGATTAAGAACTGATGTGAAATCTGCAGCTTTTGGTGAAATACTGTGAAAAGATTTGGCAATGTTAATTGTAATTCTCAATAGGTAAAGTAAATACATATTATGATATACTATTGTAATTCTCAATAGGTAGAATAAATACATATATGGTATACTAATTATAGGAAAGAAAAGTTATATATACAACTTTTTCGTGTCATTTTCGATTATTTTTTTAAAATTTATGTTAGTATAGTATGTACTCTTGTGAATAATGTCCTTGAACATGTGCTATTGTGCAACTAATAAAAAACATAATCGATAAAGGTGAATAAAAGAAAAACAATAATTGATTTTAAAAAATGTGATTATCCGACATCTTGGGATCCTGATATTGGTACATTGATACAGGTCATCAGTGTGCTCATTTTGGTTCTGTTAAATAATGGATAATTGTATCTGAAGAATTTTTGGTACTGAACCCAATTTTTACACAATACCTTTCGCGGAGCCTTATTCGATAATAAAATATAGAATGCATGTACTTTATTGTTTGCATGATGTGTTAATGCAATTAGATGTCGAAAATACCAGAAATTTGATCAATGTTAATAATCCTTGCATTTAAAAAGCTCAAATCACTTTCCTGTATAGGGGTGTCAACCATTATTACCATGAGTATATATACAAATTTGTTGATCTTTTCCAGTTCAGAGTGCTCTACACTTTAAATAGCGGAGCAATTATAGAAATGTTAAATACACTGGGTCAGTTCATGTTTGTACCTCCGAGTTTCATGCACACACTAGTGCTCTGTGTGGTAATCATCAGACAAACTGAAGTCTAGCTACTTAGGGTTCTTTTTTCGCACATGGCTTGGGTGCTTTCCATCACTCCTTTTGTTGATGGTCATGTCTTTGTTGCTGACAATTTCCAGCTTCTCTTCAATGCAGAGATTACACAATCCCGAGTCTCGAGTTTGCTTGTGTTTGATTGCTTGAGGATGCTCCATTTTATATCATAATCTTGATGATTATAATATATATATAGCATTATATCATATTACGTACGACAATGAAGCATTGTGAATATAGGAATACTACAGATTCATCAAACTTACTTTACATCCAGATTAAATGTTCCATTTAAATTGGTTAGTAAAACATAACATAATGACGTATTTGTGTTGAATAAATAAATTTGTTTACAAACAAGAAGATATGGTCATCAACATCTCAGGCCAAATTGGTTTTCATTACCAAAAAGTACAAAATCACGGACCAAGGGCAATAAAAGTAAGCTCAAGCTTCTGATTCTCAAACAACATAAAGGCATTGACTTTCCAAATACACACAGCAAATTTGGATACCCTATCATTATTAGTTAAGTTGTCGGATGGACAGACACACGCACGGGCTGCAAACCTATATCCTCTTTCCACTTCATGGCGGAGATAATTAAATCGGATTGGCACTTGCAAAGATGAATTTCTAAATCTGTGGGTTATGGTTACATTCAGCAAATGTTAAAATTTAGTTAAAAAATTAACCAAGCTGTACTGTTACACATTTTAAACATAAAGAAACAAACATAATCTAGTGATGGTAATAATAAAACCAGTCAATAATGCCTTGGTATGCCATAGAAAATCTTTTTACACTCATCAGACCGATGTTTGGCTTCCGTTCTCGGATTTTGGTATGGACCAGGTCTGCGCACCTTTTTATCAAGTTGTCAAATATCAGTCAACAAAACCGTAACCTTAGTAGCATCTTTCGACTTTAGTGTGTCTTACTAATGTACAAATGATATACATTGCATATGAATGTTATGTCCCTTGAATTCGTTTCCACAACATATACCTCGATTTGTTATCGATAGCACAGCCCATATAGAAATCTTGAAATCAAATTATCACGACATTGTAATTGTTTGGATTAATAAATTTTCATCTTTACGTTAATCTTTTACTGTAAGACATTTAGGTCAGGTAAGTTAACTTTGCTTACATTTAGAATTTAAGAGAGAATAATGGTCACAATAAGAAACCTTGGACTCAAAACAGTTGCACGAGATAACACAAGACATGAGAAGCAGATATGTTCTGTTGTCAATGGGAAATCAGAGCTCGCTGTGTCAAGGTTTGAGCAGCAAGGGGGTAGGGGATGTCACCAGAACACTCCAACCATTTACTCCGTAAGTCGATGTTAGGCCTGAAAACATTATGTTAAAGGTGAAAAGGACATCTGAGGATGAATACAAGCTTAACATTACAGAGCTACCAAGCGAGTTTTGACACAAAGATAATTCCCTTCATAGGTATCTATGTAATCTGATAATGTTCTCTTTTGCTTTGGTGAACATCGGGAAATGTATTTAGAATGTAAAGCATTTTATGGGCACTTACTTTTGCTTTGGTAAACAGACATGAGGACACAACAATACAACAATTGATGAATGAAAAGTGTTTTTAAATGTAAAGCATTTGATGGTCAAATACTGTTGTCCAACCTCCTCTCATTCTTGAAACATTACAATCAGTGTATAAAAGAAAAATCAAATATGTTTTAAGGAATGTGATTCCTTTAATTGATTCATACATATGATATGTCAAGCTTGTAAAAAGCACCATATAAAAACCAAACCATTGACGCTAATTGCACTGAATTTGAACAAAAGATCACTTTCACAGTAACTGAAGCTGAAGTTATGCAATTATTTCTGTTACAAAGAGTGATTTCTATTTTTCACATTAGAAAATGAATGCCTGGAATATGTCACGTGTTTTATCTTTTAATGAAATAGCATTTATCAAAGTGAAGCAATGTTGAAAAGTGTGTCATAAGGGATTCTTTTATAATAAGATCATCGAACAACAGCAGTGCTGTAAACTGTTTCACGAGAAATTATTTCAGTCTTATTTTGAATCTCTTTCAATAACGCCGTCGAACAAAAGCCTTTGTGTTATTTTTTCTTTTTTAAGATTCTATCAATTAAATCTTATAGAATGTATCACCATGCTTGAAACATAAAACTCTAATGCGAACAGATGGTTTCATAACGATTGACACGTTTTCCATTCTTGTGATATTTTTAACCATTTTAAGAGGTTTCATGCCAAGTAATTATAGGACAGAAGAAATATGTTGATTAAGGAATGGACTGTCACTGTTACACGGACTGAGTATTTCTTTTCAACTTTTTAGACCGTCTTGTAACAGCAATGTATCCTCAAAAATAAGTGTTACATTTGCTGTCTGAATTGATATAAAAGGCAACTGTTAAAGGAAAAAACCTTGCTGAAACTCGAACAAAGTCATTTAAATTCATACCATAACATAAGATTCTGCTTAACTCAATTAAAATTGTGACAGAAAATAATATGCACGTGTAGTCCCCTTTTTAAACAATGTACGCAGGAAACCTACTCGACCTCAGATTGAAACATACCTAAAATATTTCTGTTCAAAACATGTACAACAGAATATCTTATACGACGTTTAGATCAAATTAAGACCAAATAAGATATAACCAATCAGTAAACGGAAGTATGGATTACATTTAATGCTCAGACATTTCCATTCAGAGATAGAAGTTGATAGGTCTAGATATCTGTAGGTGCATTAACTTATTCTAAATCTCATTGTACGGTTTCATCCTCATTCAATTATGTACCTAAATATATATTTATATATACTATTTTTTTTCCGAACTGATCAATAAGGGCACGTCACCACAGACATCAAACTCTTTCTTGTATGGCAGGTTCCATAAACTACGTTTTGTGGTAATATAATATTTATCATTAATCATGTAACTGAGAAATCATTAAAACAAAGTTTATTATGTTTAAATACTTTTTAATCACATCAATACTTTATGACGCCAAACAACAAATCGAATAACCTTTTCATTCGAACTTGTATAGTCAAGTTAATTGATGTGTTTAAAAGAATCATGAAGATATTGTTTTCAACATATTAGTTTAAATGTCACCCGGTAATGTCATGTTGTACGGTAAATGAGCAAAACAACATTGTGTGGCATTATCATTTTTATCATAAAGTATTTACACTGAAAAAGAGTTAATCATTGTTAGTGAAAACGAACCTCTTATATGTAAAACTTGATAAATATAACTAAACAAATTATGTTTGGTGACTTTACAGAGGTATTCAATAAAGATTGAAATATAATGTTACATATATTTCCTTTTATATTCTTTGGAGGATCTAATAAAAATGTGTAGTTAATCAAGTAAAAACTATAAGTAAAATCATTAGAGTTTACAACAAATGCAATTACCCAAGAGTAATATTTCTCCAAAAAACAACAAAACATTCAAGAGAGATTTTTCACAAATTACATTTCCATATGAGAGAGCAGTTAACAAGCCAGTCATATTCACCTCAAATCAGTGGCCTAAACATCATCGAATGACTCAAATAAACATCAGCACAACTATCAATAAAGAGCGTTTTGCATCATACATAAATGTTATTGCATATACCAACACCAAACTAGAGGTTCTATTAGTTTTATAGTTTTTAACTGAAGTTTATTAATGATCTGGTTTTCAATTCGGAAGGGAAAACTAATGACCTCAGTGTTTGATGAAATCTCGTTGCAGAGCAATGTCTGAACAATGCATAAAAGCGTATCTCTATATCTAAGACACATTCTCAAAGTCATGTGTTTATTTCTGAATTTGACAAGTATCGTTAACTTATTTATTACCAATTAAACGTATAATTAGCCCATCAAAATGCAAGCAGTTTGTGATGAATGACTGCACAATAGATATATAAATATGACATATACAATGTAAGATATATCGTTTGAGTTTTGGTCCCGGGTGTAACTCTTCATTTCTTCAACTGAAATGCGGCCTAAAGTAATTGTTTAATCACCATTGATGTGGATATCTTCATTACACCAAACGCCTTATAGTGTTAAATATTCAAATGTATTATCTGAGTGGTAAAACTTCCCTGAAAATCGTTAATTTTTTAGGTTTTTCTTTGATATTGTTATAATAATAGTTTAGGCGGTATTACCTCTCCTTATGACGTCACTAAAACGGGTGTGTCGCCAGTCACGCATTCACTGGTCTGTCGCCAGACAAATCTAAGCTTCCCATCAAAAGTGTTATTCAAAAAAGAATTTGCTTACCAAACTGAATATATTTAAATTGCGGCCTCACATATTCACAAGCAAATAGTTAAATAATTTAGAGATTATGTAAGCTTTAGTAAAGTCATGAAATATACTACCTGTCTGGAAATGATCATAAGGAAGCTATAAATGTACCAATTCCTGTCTTTTAAAGAGACATAGGAAAGTCTGATTCCATTTACCTTTTGAACTGTTTACTGACCAAATAGAGACTGTTTTGAATCGCATGGTATAATCAGCCTAAATTGAATTCATGTCATGCAAGTATCTACTTTCTGACCTAGGTTGGTTGTTGAAAAACCTACTTCAATCATTATCATCACGTCATCACGTCAATCCTCTAGTTTAACTTTAGTTGCATGCAAAATATGCAGTGAATTGATTTTTGATCAATAACTTAAACAAAATGTTGTTCACGTTGTTCTTTGAAAGAAATTTTGTTGTGTGGATCATTTAATAATACTTCAAATTGTCACCTTATAATGAAATTCAGTAGTAAAAGTAATGATCGTATAACAGAGTATTGTCTGCATCATTAGATAGAAACTAGGAGGACACACGTTTCTTTATTATTGGTTTATTCATAAACAACCAAAATTGGTAGGTAGCTAGGTGGATTGACTTAAAGGACCACAAATGTCCTTCATGCACCCAAACAGAAATTTGTCCACACCCCAGTTCTATGTTTCAAGATGTGTCGAGTTCGTTTCAATGACAGATTGTTACTTCATAACTTTCTTCGATCATGACAAACATTATGCACAAAATATTGTTATTGTAAGTCATATAATTGTCAAGTAATTGCATGTAATTGTCATGAACCTGAATAGTGCCTCTTTCTGTGTCTGGGAGGTAATTATCTTAACTTTAGTTTTATTGACAATTGTCAACGTATCTTTGCTCGTAAATATTGTGAAAAGCAGTGGTTACTATGTGTGTAAAAAATAGTTTTTGATCTCAGCCTTTGCTTTTATATTGACAATTTAGGTACAAGTAAACATGCATATTATCTAAAGTAAGTTTAATAGACTTTTGTTTTATATTAACATGGAACAAATCTATAGCAAATGACATCCCTGTGGCAATTCATATATATATTTATGCTTCAACTATGCAGCATTCATTGCTTTTGTTGAATATTCTATAAACTGGAAATAAGTAATAATCAACACTTGATATATTAAACAATCTTTAAACAGAATGTTATTGTTACATTCTAAACTGCAAGCCTGTATTCAAGTAACAGAGATTATAATGTGGATTATTTCCAATGCATCAATACCTCAGAGGCAATGTTTTTGGTTGATATTATGTGTTCAATCATTTGATAAACTCTTGCTTAGATATTACAGTTCAATTGTATAAAAAAAACATGTGCTTCAAGTTTTCTATTTGTCCGACCTGATATAGGAAGTAGATAAAAGGGGGTCGGAAAAATAACGCCTTTGCATGTAATAAGGTAACACATCATGATCATTGAGCATGTTATACACAGGACGTTCTTCACAACCTTTGTTTTGGATTTTATTGTCATATGGTACAGTGGACTCATTGTCTTAAAAACAATAAACGAGGATATTTACTATTTCATTATCGATTTGTTTTATATCACATACAAAACGCTTATCAATCTGTTGCAAAGCAAACACGATGCCAATAACATGGAGATTCTTACACTGGCACGCACAACATACAGAGAAGAGACAATCAAACAGTGTTGAGACTCAGTACAAACACAACTTTGTTCTCTCAATAGTATGGAAACACGACCAGACAGACCGATTGATCTATATTCAGGATAAATCTAAAAAAAATCAAGGTGAAAAAAATTCTGGATGTTAAATCTAAAAATAAAGACGTTGGCACTACTAAGGTTCTCAAGTTTTAAACCCTAAAATAATTCATGTTACTGGAAACATTTGAACTTAATTTTAATTTACATTAAAATCTGATATATTCATATATAGAAAGGTTTTATAAGTATTCTGTATTGCAGTTATTTGGAATATATGATATATACATATTTATAATTATGGTTGTTCCTTGATATACACTCGAATAATTTTTGCGTTATACTTTCAAAGAAATAACCATTAACGCTTTCAGTTGTAAAAAGTTTTGCAAAGAAGAAATGACAAATGTGATGAGTTCCATGAACATTCATAAGTTTTAAATAAGTCGTCTTTTCCAGGTTCTAAACTATGTGTCAGAGGGATAAAAAAAAATATGCAAAACAGCTATTGCACTTGAAAACCTTCCTATTGAGATTTCAATAAAGATACAAAATTGTTCAGAAGTCAAAATCATTTCGTTTTCAAAATACGAAACAAGACTGTGATATTATTGCAGATGATAAAAAAGTCCACATAAGAGCAAAATGATTTCAAAGAACTACGGAAATTGAAATTTAAACAAAGGCTTAAATCTAGCAAGATATGAAGAACTATTGAACTATTCTAAGTTGTTACTTCAATAACTGACTTCAGGATGTTGAGCACATAATCAGGTCACTTGAACTCAGTTCTAAAATGTATTTCAAAGTGTCAAACCTGCAGTATAGACAGGATTATAATACCACTACTAATTTTTAATTTCAATATATATATTTTACCACTGTTAAAAAGCAAAATTCTATGACATGAAAAAGAGTGAATTTGTAAGTATACTTAAGAGTGGCATGTAATTGCTTATTATAATTGTTTTATAATACGCATTTTATAATTTTAAACAAAAGCATTTGCAAATGCCGTCATAGTCATTAGTTTTTAATATTTCAATGCTTGTTGAAGAAAAGGCTTTCACATATTTACTCTAAGGGTTTGGAATAATTCAACAATGTCCTTGATTAAAAGAAGAACAAGACCTCTGGCTTCATCGATCAAGTTATTTAAGGAGGATGCAGATGATATACGCTAACGAACATGATAACAATGATCAATAGAGATATGTAATATTTGTTAAGTATTTCATCAAGGCTTTATCAATTCCGATGATCAAATGAACATTTCAGTTAAATTGTTTGTATGACTTGACTTATCATAAATCAAAAGCAATTAATGGCATTTCAAGGCGAGAGATCACATTTGATAAAGACATTTAGTTTGAAGGTAATTGCAAAATCCTAAATGCTTTCTTGTGACGTGATTGGTATCTTTAAATCGCAGAAATGATAACACTTTAGTTGATAAGCTGCCTAAAAGTTTTGTTAATGAAGATAAGACTATCATCATCACCAATAGGGTCATGACAGGAATTACTTTAATCCTTGAAACTACACAACCGATTTTTACTTTGTTTCACATCACTTTAGCATTTGTTAAAATCCTTAAAGCAACGGAAATGATCTCTACAGGTGTCAGTGAAATCTTTTAAAATGTTTTAGAATAGTTTGCTTTAATCCTTAAAACTTGATAATTGATCTTATCAATGAAAATGTCAAGGAAGAACTGTTTTGAATCCTGAAAATAATGTAAGCAATCCTCTCCAGGTGTAAGAAAGCCGACAGAAGAACAGATTTTTGTATCTTACTGTTACAAATGTTAAGTCAAGGATAACGATTTCAACACTTTTGAATAAAAACATGCTTATAACCTATTTTGCACGTGTTCCCTACTGAACGATAGAAAGGAAGTATCATTTATTCACTATTTTGATACACAGCACGTTTGGTAATACAAACTAATCTGGTATATGTCGGTTTTGTAAAAGTCGATATGACTTCAGTAGTGTAATCTTCTTTCTTCAGATAAATGTATTCGTGAAAACTTGGAAATAATAAAAATCAAACCGAAAGTAAATCCTTCCTTTTTCATTGATTGCAAACGTTTAGTTTGAAGGTTTTTAATTTATATCTGTTATTCTAACAAGGACATGACAATGTCATATTTTCCTGGAAAATTAACATATTTGATTATTTTTTTAAAAAAGACATGAAATAATATTAACATCCAGGCCTTCATTTGACACGAGACAAAAACACCTTCTCAAAAATAAATCCCTATGTTGTTGTCGAAGTTAACGAATTCGTATAAATACAGAAAGTCTTCTAAACTAATAATCCCCTTACTTTAGCTTCCAATAAGGACATCAACTTTTTTAAGCAAAGGCTTTTAAATCTTTTCACTGAAAGTTTAAATAAATCCTTTTCTTATCACAAAAAGAGCTAGCATTAAAAACATGTTCTTTTTAGACGCAGGGCTTTAAAAAGGAATAACAGGAATTGAATGTTAGAAAAAGCTTTATTCTACAAATATGGATGGAGCTTATTAAAAGTTCAAGCATATTAGGAGTATTTTTTCTACATTATTATTTCAATAAGGTCCTTCGGGCTGTTGGGCATGTAACCATGTCACTTGAGCTCAGTTTTCAAAATGTTAAAGTTCTTATTTATACATAATCATAATTCCAAAGTTGATTTTTTACTTTGAAGATACATATTCTACAATTGCTGACAATGAATATTTCATAAATAAATGTGTGAATATTACAACATGTGTTCGACAATGGACGTTTTTCTGTATAGTTAATCATATATACTACAATATGGTTTGATATAGTTCGTTTGAGGCTTTTCTAATAAAGCAACAGTTTCAGAGATATGCAGTAAAACAAGCCCTTTGAACTGTCATTGACGTAAGGGTGTTTTAGAAACTATGTAGATGCAAATATGCTTATGTAGCAGTGTAGGGTGTTGTTTATATGTGTCCAGTATTAGATAAAGTCTGAATCATTTTAATTATTATCAATGATCAATTGAAGATTTTAATTTTAAATATTTGAATTGAATAACTTCTCACTAGTTTGTTGTCATTAAACAATGATTATTACCACAATAGTAATTCAGTAACAATATTCCATTAGATAAAAAAATATCTTTTTTTTCAATACAATGTTTGTGAAAAAAAGATATAGAATAAAGCTGCAAGTAAATTCTACCAGATTTCAGATGACACCAAAAAACATATCCAACCTCCTTAACAACACCATGATATTCTATTGATACAATATGCTTACTTACTTGAAATTTCAGATTCTTTTACAAGATTATGTAGCTAAGATTCAAGTTAAACTGCCATGTATGTTACTCACAGCATTTGTTCTGTGTAAGACTCCACAATTCTAGCATAGCTTCTTTCCTACCTTAATTGAATATATTTTCCTAAAGGAAGAACATTTTATATTAGCAGCTGTCAAATAGAGTTTGGTCGTTTTTCTTACACCTTGAGAGGATCACTTACGTTGCTTAAAGGATCAAAGAAGTTCTTCTATGATCTTTTAAAGAGAGATCAACTAGGAAGTTTCAAGGAATAAAACAGTTTTTTCATGACACAAAGATTTTATATATGTTTATCAATTTAATTGCAAGTCAGCTTATAGTGAACGTAATTTCTGTTTCTACAAATTGTGAAAGAAAGTCTTTGCAGTCAGGAATTTCCTACAGCCTACAACTTAACGAGCAAGCAGGCAAGCTTTTGTGGTAGCTTTCAAACGCAATATATCATAAATGATCTCCAATCTCCATTATAAAGGAAAGTTTTGTTTTTTTTTAATACAAAAACCTGTCTTTAAAGGTAAATGCATATAAATCTTTCATTCATCGTTTTTCTTGAATTTGTATAGGTCAAAATCGGTACTGCAATATTTCAAAAACAGGCCATGATGGAAGAATGGCGTCGTATCCCTACTAACGTCATCCGATCTGACAACTTCCATGTGACGATGTGTACAAACATGAATTAATGCTGCTGGAGGTCACATGAGATATTGTTTCTTTGATTTATCAATGAAGTAAACAAATGAAGATATGTTTATGTTGTTGTTATATTTCTTACTGTGGAAAACTGTCAAATGTTTGACCCCACACATGTTTCGGGCATTATACTTTTAAAACCGCAATAGTAAGGAGCATAAAAGTACACAGTTTGAAAGGGCTTTGGTTACCAAATAACTCACGAAAAATTATTTCACATACTTGCAATATTCTGTCTTTTATTCTAGTTTGAAATGGACTTATAGTTTCTTTTGCAACTCAGTTTATTTGGGTTTTTCTTTGATATTGTTACATTATATGTATAAGTCAGACGGCAATGACTTTGCTTATGACGTTACAAAAAGGTGTGTTGCCAGTCACGCATTCACTTGTCTGTGCGCAACACAAGTCACAAGAAATTATTCTCTGAAATAAATATTTCCTAAAAAGAGAGTAGACGCCGCCATAAAAAATTATATCTTTTAAATACAATGGTCAACAGATTAGTTCTGGATTACTTGTCAAGTTTAGTCCCACCAAACGGATGTGAACTGAGAAATAATTCTGATCTTCAAAATATCAAATGCAATACAAGTCTGTATTCTGTATCGTTTATCCCAGATACGGTAAATATTTGGAATACTCTTTCTCCAGATATAGTTAACGCTAATGTTATTTGGAATTCAAGAACAAACTTAAAGAACAAAACAACACAGGTTTTTATTTCGACATCTTTGATGCGTCTAGATTTTGCCAAAATATCCAAAAAACCTAACTCAATCATTATCATCACATCAATTAACTTTAACTCTAGTTACTAACTCCTATTTTCTCTGTTCCATTGTTATCTTATTTAAGCCCGCTCGGTTCTCTTCATTTTAAGGAAAAGGGTTCTTGAAATATAGTGAAAACTTTGCACAAAAAGATATTTTTACATATATATTTTACAATGTTTACTGGCTGCCTTCACCAAGTTTAAACCGTATGTGTGTGTGGTAAAATTTTAGTAATAGTTATTGTATTCTGCTCTTTTTGCAGATAAAAGATCCAAGTTGACAATCTTCAAATACCCTATCCGTTTCTTTTGGTTATTTATTTAATGCTCAAAAATAAAAAATATCACCACACTGAACCAAGATTAAAGATGTTTACTTGAACCTTGCCCTTATTCGTTTGTCTTATTTCGGAAGGAGGTTCATATAACAGAATTATCACGTTAGTCTGACCTTTTTCCGGACTTGCACTACACTAGAAATACTTTGTGTCTCTCACAAAATATTACATGATGGCTGTTTCTATCACATAAATTGACTTCAGTATACATATTTACCCAATCCTCACGCACTGTTAAATAAATAAAGTGATATATAAATAAGTAAATATCAACAAAGAAACTTCTTTTTGAAGTATAGGCAACAAAATGCATTGTTTGTAAGCCTGTGATGACTAAACTGTAAAAGTTATACACCTTTGCTGTGATTAAGAACTGAAATCTGCAGCTTTTGATAAAACACTGTGAAGCAATGTTAATTGTAAATCTTGATAAGAGATATAATACATATTATAATATATATGTTATTATTTCATATTACGTATGGCAATGGAGCATTGTGAATATAAGAATACCAAAGATTCATCAAACTTAATTTACAACCAGATTAATTGTTCTATTTAAATTGGTTAGTAAATCATAACATATTGACGTATTTGTGTTGAATAAATAAACTTGTTTACAAACAAGAAGATATGGTCATCAAAATCTCAGGCCAAATCTACGGAAGCGTATTAGTGTCAAGGTTGAAAAATATTTTAGAACTATCTCCTACGTAGGAGATACTATCTCCTACATAGGACTTAGTATCTCCTACGTAGGAGATAATTTCTCCTACGTAGGACTGAATAACCTAATACTTACTATCTCTTACGTAGGACTTATTATCTCCTACGTAGGACAAAGTATCTCCTACGTAGGACTTAATATCTCCTACGTAGGACTTAGTATCTCCTACGTAGGACTTAGTATCTCCTACGTAGGAGATTGTATCTCCTACGTAGGACATAGTATCTCCTACGTAGGACATAGTATCTCCTACGTAGGACTTAGTATCTAATACGTATGACTTAGTATCTCCTACGTAGGAGATAGTATCTCATACATAGGAGATAGTATCTACTACGTAGGACTTAGTTTCTTCTACGTAGGACTTAGTATCTACTACGCAGGACTAAGTATCTTCTACGTAGGACTTAGTATCTCCTACGTAGGAGATAGTATCTTCTACGTAGGACTTAATTCGTATTAGACATTGCTCAATATACAGGGTTTTTGTGTTTATTTGCTGGTGTATTAATTATTTCTATTTGATATGTTGATGTTAATATTACATAATATCGAATAATGAATTAAGTTATTGAAAGTTTTGTTAAACGTTTGATTGTCATAAATGGGATATGTATAGTTTTTTCTTACTGAATTGGGTCATTTAACAAATTACACCATATAATGTTGTATTGATATTTGTTGTTATTAACAGACAATTCGATTTGGAACAAACGCTTTAGGTCAATATGGCCGTAAACTGAACTATATATTGTTACTAAGCGTTATCGACTCATCGGGCCCCTTACTCGGCGAAGTTACGAAGCCACATCTTTACCCAAATTGTAAAAAAAGATGATAAACAGAACTGTGATTCAAGTTACTTTTATGTAAGTTAACAGTCACGCTATTTGTCAAAATAATCAATGATGCCCCCAATCTGGGATGAATCGATCTGATTGCATATAGATATCATCGCCACACATCTAAATCAGGTAAATTTAACTTAACAGACAACAATATTCTTAATTCTTCAATCTAGTTTATTAGCAAAAGTAACGATTTTGTTGTAAACTATTATCACTCATTTGTGATATTTCCTTAGTATTTGTAGCATAAATTGACCTTAGGCTTCTCCAAAAACATTTGGCCATAACGAATTATACAAATTGCTGTGATTATAAAGATGTTAGATGGTTTGTTTTTTTGTTTATTAAAATATTTTTTTGTATTTATATGTGTACAACCTTCTGTTGTTTTTAAGGGCGGCCTTTAAATAAGCCTATTGCTTGATCGACAAACCTAATTTCACCGTATGAAATAAAATGTTTCAAACCAGGACTAGACAAAATCGAAACGCACATTTAGACAGTTGCTATTGTCCGTAAGATGTTTCTATCTAAGGAAGCGCTTATCTATCTTTTATTCTTAACCGAGTTGTTCTGCTTTGAATCACATGTATATTTATCTCAATATTCATAGATAATATAATGCAAAAGTGTAGATGTCTTAGAGACTTATGTGAATCCTCTTGCTGTAAACATTGCTATCATTCTTAATATTGTTCTTGTTCACAATTATCACAATACGCATTCCAATACTAGAAGTAGTATTTAATGTATCATTTATGGTGTTATATTTAGGACTTATGTTGCATACGGTATTCAGCGAAATCAAACAGTATTTTCTTAGCGAAAGAACGCACAAAAAGTTAATATTCATGTCTCAAACATTCTAAAAAAAATTATGAGGAGTGCAGAAAAGGTACATTTGTATTTGCAGTCGCTGGCCCGCACATTAAAAAAGATATAAAAACAGAAAACAGAAACCACAAAACTCAATCAAACTGATTTTCGTTTACAAATTAATCGTTACTTATGCTTATAATCTAAAATTTAGGGATATTGTTGACTGTTGCTTTGGAATACTGTCTAATGCGTTGCTTTGAAAAGGATTGAGATATTTGTCGATTATATATAAAACTTTAGCTGCATTTAAATCAATCAGATCAGATTGAGGCGACGATGGTTATCTTTACAAAAGCGAGTCTGTAACATTTGAGACACAGCTTGAATTGTCATATTTAAAAAAAATTTAGTATTTCGACGAGTGAGTGGTCCTATGAAAAAGGAACTTGAATAACTAGTTTAGTTTTCGATCAGATTTGAAACGGTCTCCCTTTTGCCGATATATACAAAACTTAAGTTTGAAACACTACCTAAATTCCAACTAAAATAATATATTAATGTCATCAATAATTGTTTAACGACCCCTGTCGGTAAATAAGACGTGACATGGACAGTTTAACACTATCATGTTTCTTTGTTAGATCCATCCCTTTATGAAATTGGGTTTTAAAATGAACACGCTTAAGTCACAGTTATTGTAATGACAAGATCGAGTAAAATAAAGGCAAATATTCTCTAGACAATATAACATAAAGTTAACTGTTAGATAAATAATCCATTTGTGACCAACAAACTTTAATACAGATGTTAACGATGATTCATTCGACATTTAAACTTTGAACATCATGTAATATTAACATCAACATACAAACAAGAAATAATAAAGACACAGGCAAACACAAAAAAAACCACTTAAATGATCAATTTCTGAAACAAATTATCTTCTAATACTATCTCCTACGTAGGAGAAACTATATCCTACGTAGGAGATATTAAGTCCTACGTAGGAGATACTATCTCCTACGTAGGAGATACTATGTCCTACGTAGGAGATACTAAGTCCTACGTAGGAGATACTAAGTCCTACGTAGGAGATAATAAGTCCTACGTAGGAGATACTTTGTCCTTCGTAGGAGATACTATCTCCTACGTAGGAGATACTAAGTCCTACGTAGGAGATAGTTCTAAAAACAAATTCACCGTGACACTAATACGCTTCCGTACAAATCGGTTTTCATTATCAAAAAGTACAAAATCACGGAACAAAGGCAATAACAGTAAGCTCAAGCTTCTGTTTTTCAAACAACATAAAGGCATTGACTTCTGAAGACACACAGCAAATGTGGATATCCTATCATTAAGTTGTCAGATGGACAGACTCACGCACGCGCTGCAAACCTATATCCTCCTTCCACTTCCTGGCGGGGATAATTTAATCGGATTGGCACTTGCAAAGATGAATTTCTAAATCTGTGTGTTATGGACACATTCAGCAAATGTTAAAATGAAGTTAAACAATTAACCAAGCTGTACTGTTACACATTTAATACATAAAGAAACAAACAAAATCTAGTGATGGTAATAATAAAACTAGTCAATAATGTCTTGGTAAGCCATAACAAGTCTTTTTACCCTCATCAGACCAATGTTTGACTTCAGTTCTCTTTGATATTGTTATTGACACACTCTTCTGCACCCTTCTTTTAAAGTTGTCAAATCTAAATTTAAAAAACCTTAAGCTTAGTAGCATATTTTAACATTGTGTTTTACTGATGTACAACTGATATATATTGCATATGAAAGCAATGTCCCTTGAATTCGTATCCGCAAAATATATCCCGATATCGATAGGACAGCTAATATAGAAATCTTGAAATCAAATTATCATGACAGACAATGTAATTGTTTGGATTAATAAATTTTCATCTTTATGTTATTCCTTTAGTGATAGACATTTAGGTCAGGTAAGTTAACTTTGCTTACATATTAAGAATTAAAGAGAGAATAAAGGTCACAATAAGCGACCTTGGACTCTCAAACCAGTTCCATGAGATAACGCAAGCCACGAGAAGCAGATATGTTCTGTTGTCAATGGGGAATCAGAGCTCGCTGTGTCAAGGTTTGAGCAGCAAGTAAGTAGGGGAGTCACCAAACTCTCCATACATTTACTCCATAAGTCAATGTTAGGGCTGAAACGTATTATTTCAAAGGTAAATACGACTTTTGAGGATGAATACAAGCTTAACATTACAGAGCTATACCAAGGGAGTTTGGACACATAGGTAATTCCCTATCTATGTAATCTGATAATGTTCTCTTTTTGCTTTGATGAACAGACATGATGATAGACATGTTTACAACAGTTGATGAATGAAATGTGTTTAGAATGTAAAGCATTTGATGGTCAAATATTGTTTTCGGGCCTTCCCTCAAGCTTAAAACATTACAATCAACGTTTAGAAGTAAAATCAAGCACGTTTTAAGGAATGTGTTTCCTTGAATTGATTCATACATATGATATGTCCAACTCGTATTAAGCACCAAATAAAACGAAACCATTGATGGTAATTGCACTGAATTTGAGATAATGATCATGTTTTACATAAAATGAAGCAGAAGTTAAGCAATTAATTCTGTTATAGAGCGTGATATATTTTTCACAGAAGAAAATCAATGCATTTGCCCGGAATATGTCACGTGTTTTATCTTTAAGGAAAATTACAATTATTAAAGGTCGGCAGTGCTAAAACTGTGTCGTAAGAATTTATATCAGAATTCCGGGGATTCTTTTATAATAAGACCGTCGAACAAGACCAGTGCTGAAACTGTGTCACGAGAAATTAGTTCAGTCTCATTTTGAATCTCTGTCAATAACACCGTCGAACAAGAGCCTTTGTGTTTTATTTATCAATTTAATCTTATAGAATGTATCACTCCACTTGAAATATAAAGCTCTAATGCGGACATATGGTTTCATTATGCTTCCAGTCTTGTGATATTTTTTTCAACAGTTAGGGAGGTTTCATGCCAAGTAATTATATGACAGACGAATTATGTTGATTAAGCCAGTAGATTGGACAAACTGTCACTGTTACACGGATTGAATATCTCATATTTCATATTTCAACATATTTCGAAACATAAACATAAACATATTTTAGATCTCTCCCCTTCAGAAAGTGATATTGAAAACTTACAACACTTATCATCATAATTGATATATTGACACAGGTAATTAAATATATGTATCTTTTCAGCTCTTTTGACCGTCTTGTCACAAGAATGAATCTTCAAAAAGCACACATTAGTGTTACGTTTGCTGTTGAAATTGATATAAAAAGCAGCAGTGATAACTTTTAAAGGGAAAACCTTGCTGAAACTGCATACAAAATCATTCAACATCACATCAGAACATTTAATTCGGCCTAAATCAATTGAAATTGTGGCACAAATAATGTGCACGTTTAGTCCCTAGAATGCTTTATATTAGACTATTTGTATTTATTTTAAAGTAATGTACACAATACACCCATTGATCTTAGATGGAAACATGCATAACATATTTATATTCAAAACATGTAGAATATCAGAACAACAAATATTTATAAGACGTTTAGATGAAATGAGAACCACATAAGAACCAATCAGTAAAAGGAAGTATGAATTACATTTAATGCTCAGACATTTCCATTCAGAGATAGAAGTAAATAGGTGTAGATATCGGTGAGTGGTTGAGATATATTAATTTATTCCAGATCTCATTTTACGGTTCCATCCACTCTTCATTCAATTATGTACTTAAATATATGTTTATGTATACTGTTTTTCCTCCCACCTGATCAATTAAACCATGTCACCACATTCACATTTCCAACAGAATAAATAACCACCATGCAGCTATAGAACTAAATGATTCTATATAGATATATGTTTATGTACGGTTTAAACTTGTTTCCTCATTCCATTGTGTGCCAAAATATATGTATACTGTTAATGTTTCCAAACAAAAGCCACGTCGACACATTTTGAACAAATTATAAAACCACAAGTTCCCTCAAATTATGTAAAGTGAAAATGTACATAAATTTCCTTGGGTAATTGATATCTTTGTTTCAAGTTGTTATTCTTAGCGGGACAGACACGTTTAGAAAATAGATATTAAATTAATAGTAGTGTCATTGACATATACAACCTTCTTCTTTTATCAAATCAATACTTTATGACGCCAAACAACAAATCGAATAACCTTTTGTCAGTCGAACTTGTCTAGTCAAGTTAATTGACGTGTTTAAAAGAATCATGAAGATATTGTTATCAATAAATAAGTTTAAATGTCACTCGAAGACATCGAACTCTATGTTGTACAGAACATGAGCAAAACAACATTGTGTGGTATTGTCATTTTTATCATAAAGTATTTACACTGAGAAAGAGTTAATCATTGTAAGTGAAAACGAAGCTCTTATATGTAAAACTCGACAAATATAAATCAACAGATAATGTTTGGTGACTTTAAAGAGGTATTCGATAAAGATTGAAATATAATGATACATATATTACCTATATTCTTTGGAGGATTTAATTAAAATGTATAGTTAATTAAGTAAAAACTTAGAAGAAAAATCGTTAGAGTTCACAACAGGTGCAATTTACTGAGAAATAGTTTTCCAAAAACCAACAAAACATTCAAGAACGACTTAAAGGCACATTTCCGTATGAGAGAGCAGTAAACAATCAAGTCAAGCAGATTGACCGCAAATCAGTGTCCTAAACATCATCGAATGACTCGCATATATAACAGCACAACTATCAATAATTGCTTATACCAACACCAAACTAGAGGTTCTATCTGTTTTATAATTTTTAACTGAAGTTTGTTAATGATCTGGTTTTCAATTCAGAAGGGAAAACTAAATGACCTCAGTGTTTAATCAAATCTCGTTGCAGAGCAATGTCTGAACAATGCATAAAAGCGTATCTCTATATCTAAGACCCATTCTCAAAGTCATGTGTTTATTTCTCAATTTGACAAGTATCGTTAACTTATTTATTACCAATTAAACGTATAATTAGCCCATCAAAATGCCAGCAGTTTGTGATGAATGACTGCACAGTAGATATATAAATATGAAATATACAATGTAAGATATATCGTTTGAGTTTGGGTCCCGGGTGTGACTCTTCAACTGAAATGCGGCCTAAAGTAATTGTTTAATCACCATTGATGTGGATATCTTTATTACACCAAACGCCTTATAGTGATAAATATTCAAATGTATTATCTGAGTGGAAAACTTTCCTGAAAATCGTTAATTTTTTAGGTTTTTCTTTGATATTGTTACAATTATAGTTCAGGCGGTATTACCTCTCCTTATGACGTCACTAAAACGGGTGTGTCGCCAGTCACGCATTCACTGGTCTGTCGCCAGACAAATCTAAGCTTCCCATCAAAAGTGTTATTCAAAAAAGAATTTGCTTACCAAACTGAATATATTTAAATTGCGGCCTCACATATTCACAAGCAAATAGTTAAATAAGTTAGAGATTATGTAAGCTTTAGTAAAGTCATGAAATATACTACCTGTCTGGAAATGATCATAAGGAAGATATAAATGTACCAATTCCTTTCTTTTAAAGAGACATTGGCAAGTCTGATTGATTCCATTTACCTTTTGAACTGTTTACTGACCAAATAGAAACTGTTTTGAATCGCATGGTATAATCAGCCTAAATTGAATTCATGTCATGCAAGTATCTACTTTCTGACCTAGGTTGGTTGTTGAAAAACCTACTTCAATCATTATCATCACGTCAATCTTCTAGTTTAACTTTAGTTGCATGCAAAATATGCAGTGAATACATTTTGTTGTGTGGATCATTTAAGAATACTTCAAATTGTCACCTTATAATGAAATTCAGTAGTAAAAGTAATGATCGTATAACAGAGTATTGTCTGCATCATTAGATAGAAACTAGGAGGACACACGTTTCTTTATTATTGGTTTATTCATAAACAACCAAAATTGGTAGGTAGCTAGGTGGATTGACTTAAAGGACCACAAATGTCCTTCATGCACCCAAACAGAAATTTGTCCACACCCCAGTTCTATGTTTCAAGATGTGTCGAGTTCGTTTCAATGACAGATTGTTACTTCATAACTTTCTTCGATCATTACAATTATTATGTACAAAATATTGTTATTGTAAGTCATATAATTGTCAAGTAATCGCATGTAATTGTCATGAACCTGAATAGTGTCTCTTTCTGTGTCTGGGAGGTAATTATCTTAACTTTAGTTTTATTGACAATTGTCAACGTATCTTTGCTCGTAAATATTGTAAAAAGCAGTGGTTACTATGTTTTTAAAAAATAGTTTTTGATCTCAGCCTTTGCTTTTATATTGACAATTTAGGTACAAGTAAACATGCATGTTATCTAAAGTAAGTTTAATAGACTTTTGTTTATATTAACATGGAACAAATCTATAGTAAATGACATCCCTGTGGCAATTCATATATATATTTATGCTTCAACTATGCAGCATTCATTGCTTTTGTTGAATTTTCTATAAACTGGAAATAAGTAATAATCAACACTTGATATATTAAACACTCTTTAAACAGAATGTTATTGTTACATTCTAAACTGCAAGCCTGTATTCAAGTAACAGCAATTATAATGTGGATTATTTCCAATGCATCAATACATCAGAGGCAATATTTTTGGCTGATATTATTTGTTCGATCATTTGATAAACTCCTGCTTGGGAATTACAGTTCAATTGTATAAAAAAACATGTGCTTCAAGTTTTTTTATTTGTTCTTACCTGATTTAGGAAGAAGATAAAAGGGGGTCGGAAAAATAACGCCTTTGCATGTAATAAGGTAACACATCATGATCATTGAGCATGTTATACACAGGACGTTCTTAACAACCTTTGTTTTGGATTTTATTGTCACATGGTACAGTGGACTCATTGTCTTAAAAACAATAAACGAGGATATTTACTATTTCATTATCGATTTGTTTTATATCACATACAAAACGCTTATCAATCTGTTGCAAAGCAAACACGATGCCAATAACATGGAGATTCTTACACTGGCACGCACATCAAACAGAGAAGTGACAATCAAACAGTATAGAGACTCAGTACAAACACAACATTGTTCTCTCAATAGTATGGAAACACGACCAGACACACCGATTGATCTACATTCAGGACAAATCTCAAACAAATCAAGGTGAAAACAATTCTGGATGTTTAGTCTAAAAATAAAAGAAGTTGGCACTGCTAAGTTTCTCATGTTTTACCCCTAAAATAATTTATGTTAGTGTATACATTTGAACTTAATTTTGATTTAAATTTCAGCACTTACACTACATAAAGCTGTGATAAATATTAATATATTTTAGACAGAAATGACTCACATATGTACAACGTCCACAGTATAACCATGAGCATTTAAAAACAGAAACATGAAAAACAAAAACAAATAAATGAAGACTGCGAGCTGTTTTTATATTGTCAGGAATAATTAGGGTTAAATAGCATGGTCTAAAAGGAGGACGAGAGAGCCGTATTTATCTCATAAGTGTTACTATCAACTGATCATATTTTGTTTTTGCAATGACTTGTATTTGAAAGGTAACAAGAAGTTTTCCTGATGTAAAGAAAAAAAATCATATATAGAAATGTTTTATATATATTCTGTGTTGTAGTTATGTGGTGTATATATGATATATAAATATATATTATTAAGGTTATTCCTTGATTCACACTTGAATAATGTTTACGTTATACATTCGAAGAAACAATCATTAACGCTTTAAGTTGTACAAAGCCCATTCTCGATAATCCCGATTTTACGTTCCGATAATATCTCCACTACAAAGCCCAAACTATTTTTCACAATTCAAAACTAAATGCAAATGACTGTAATGCGTCAATCAACTACCCTTGAAATGTAAATAACAAAATCAAATGAAGCAGTGTTGCCATTAGTGACCATCAATTAGGGATTGTTTATAAAGTTCATTTAATATGTTGGCCTATTTCAAAATCTCCTAATGCATTTGAAACGGAATGATAGTTGCATTAACATAGACGTGTTGTCCACTGTAAACCAAAAACACGTTACATATACAAAATATGACAAGTAACGTAAGTTACATTCCCCCTTCCCTCTAGCATGAAATATGTTCGTTTTAGAATAGTTGAGCAGCCATTGAGCAGTGTAATCAAATGATGAAACGATACACAATACTTGTTCTACAATCCTTGCTCTACAATCCTTGCTCTACAATCCTTTGTACTACAATCCTTGCTCTACAATCCTTGCTCTACAATCCTTGCTCTACAATCCTTGTTCTACAATCCTTGTTCTACTATCCTTGCTCTACAATCCTTGTTCTACAATCCTTGCTCTACAATCCTTTGTACTACAATCCTTGCTCTACAAACCTTGTTCTACAATCCTTGCTCTACAATCTTTGATCTACAATACTTGCTCTACAATCCTTGTTCTACAATCCTTGCTCTACTATCCTTGCTCTACAATCCTTGTTCTACAATCCTTGCTCTACAATCCTTGCTCTACTATCCTTGCTCTACAATCCTTGTTCTACAATCCTTGCTCTACAATCCTTGCTCTACTATCCTTGCTCTACAATCCTTGTTCTACAATCCTTGTTCTACAATCCTTGCTCTACTATCCTTGCTCTACAATCCTTGTTCTACAATCCTTGCTCTACAATCCTTGCTCTACAATCCTTGCTCTACAATCCTTGCTCTACTATCCTTGCTCTACAATCCTTGTTCTACAATCCTTGCTCTACAATCCTTGTTCTACAATCCTTGCTCTACTATCCTTGCTCTACAATCCTTGTTCTACAATCCTTGCTCTACAATCCTTACTCTACAATACTTGTTCTACAATCCTTGTTCTACAATCCTTGTTCTACTATCCTTGCTGTACAATCCTTGTTCTACAATCCTTGCTCTACAATCCTTTGTACTACAATCCTTGCTCTACAATCCTTGTTCTACAATCCTTGCTCTACAATCTTTGATCTACAATACTTGCTCTACAATCCTTGTTCTACAATCCTTGCTCTACTATCCTTGCTCTACAATCCTTGTTCTACAATCCTTGCTCTACAATCCTTGCTCTACTATCCTTGCTCTACAATCCTTGTTCTACAATCCTTGCTCTACAATCCTTGCTCTACTATCCTTGCTCTACAATCGTTGTTCTACAATCCTTGTTCTACAATCCTTGCTCTACTATCCTTGCTCTACAATCCTTGTTCTACAATCCTTGCTCTACAATCCTTGCTCTACAATCCTTGTTCTACAATCCTTGCTCTACTATCCTTGCTCTACAATCCTTGTTCTACAATCCTTGCTCTACAATCCTTGTTCTACAATCCTTGCTTTACTATCCTTGCTCTACTATCCTTGTTCTACAATCCTTGTTCTACAATCCTTGTTCTACAATCCTTGCTCTACAATCCTTGTTCTACAATCCTTGTTCTACAATCCTTGTTCTACAATCCTTGCTCTTCAATCCTTGCTCTACAATCTTTGTTCTACAATCCTTGCTCTACAATCCTTGCTCTACAATCCTTGTTCTACAATCCTTGCTCTACAATCCTTGTTCTACAATCCTTGTTCTACAATCCTTGCTCTACAATCCTTGTTCTACAATCCTTGCTCTACAATCCTTGTTCTACAATCCTTGTTCTACAATCCTTGTTCTACAATCCTTGTTCTACATGTGGTCCATGTTTACCTCAATAAGACAGTGAACTTGGCAAGCGCTGTAACAAAAAGCGTTCTCAGTCTTCCTTATTGGAACAATAACAAAGTTTGATCGACGTCAATATGTTGACTGTATTCAAAATCATTAGGTCTCAGACGAAAACAATTTTAATTTTGTTTGTGATGGTTTGAAAACGTACTGCAATCAATAGTTTGGTGAAGTTGTATCTGTGGTGTATGGATATCTACAGGTGAACTGTAAACATTGAATAATGAAAGAAATAATGATAAATGAGATATGTTTCTTAAATGAATAAACTATGGAGGGTTGATTAAGAAATGAATTTCATAATATGCTTGCCCACACAGTTATAACTTGATGGAAATTTTTAAAAACATAAAAACATAAAACATTATGAAAATAATAGTATATGAATTCTGACTTCTGTGGCTCATGTGACAGACCCGGAGCTCCGCCCACACTAGAGCCCCTTCCCTCAAGTTAGTTCACAGTCAAAAATAATTCATAGAAAAACAATATGAAAAACATACAACTATCGCTTGAATTTCAAAGCCTGAATTTTAATGTCTAAAGCAGGGTGAAGTTAGTGCAAGAAAGTTTACGTAATAACACTTGTCCTTATTGCTATTTGGGTTGATATAAACACACCCTTTATAATTCTTGACTTCCATAACAAAAAATTGTATCATCAAGGTCGGGTAAAACAATTGTGCGTGAGTTCCGATGAGAGTTTGAATGTATCTTTGACATCGTTCGTGTTTAAACTTCAGAGTGTGATATTATTGTTCGACAATGCAACGTTCACATTAATGTTTATGTTTATATTTAGCAAGATGATTCTACTGTTTGCTATGTGGAACCAATAAGATTATCGTTTTGGTTATAAATGACCTACCTTAGGAGCAATATGGAAATCTACAAAACAAACAATATCACCACGCCTGTTAAGATATCATGATGCATTACGAGACAACCTTGAAGAGGACAAGGTCAGCATCAAGACGAACCTTGCTCTTTATCGACCCTAAGTAATTTGCCGTACAGTGTGTTGTATGATAAAGACTTACCAATATCAATAGTCTTTAAATCGTTAAAAGCATTTGTGTTCTCTTCACAATACCTTGATTCAATTCATCGACACGTTAATAAATCAACAGCCCAATGTTAGATGCACATAAGATCACAACCAAGTTTAGTTTAAACGCAGAATTTCGACCAGAGGTGATCAGCGCCTAGAGCCACCATTACACATACAGGATATTTCCAACTCACGTTAAAACATGCATGGATTGTCGCAAGTTTATGATCGTATTTTTGCAGCTAGAATTGACTGTCAATGTTTGTTGTTTGTTCTTATTTAGAAATCAATTTAGATAAGCCTCCGTATCTGTTAAATCAGATACAATGACAGTTGTTGACTGCTTGTCAATTCCAAACGTGCATTGAAGACATGCCTCAATACCTCCTTTTGTCGTGTGATCCTGAATACCAGGAAACGGTTCACATCTGCCGCTATGTCGGAACGTTGCTATTGTTAGATAACTCTTAATCGGCACGATCGTATCGACATCGAGTCTAAGTTTGAGTTCAGCGGAACAATGCCGACAGATATGGCACAAGTCAGAAATTGGCCTTTAGTGCTTAATATATCTTGGAGGCGCGTATGGTAGTTGTTAGTTTGTTACATGGAACTGCCTCTTCCGCGTTTTAATTTCGCTGAACGAAATCATCTAGTATTGTACCATCCGATTTCAGATACTGTAAATATATAACAATGAGTCAGTCGTTCTTGGTTACCTCATATTTTTAATGTTAAAGACAGACATGAAGCCAAACGCAATGTGCAGTTCTTTTTAGGGTCCATTTTGTAATATGTGACATTCAATAGATTGATATTGGATAATACAATTGATGAGTGTTGTGGTGTAATCATTTCAATCCTTATCAACATCTAATTTCCCGAAGTGACAAAGATGAAACGTGCGACCTGCATTCCTTCTAACCCCACCCCCCTACAAAAGAAACTTTACACCCAACTTCTTCACTTGAAAGAAGATAAACTGGGGAACCTTTGATGTCTTTTAAGGTATTGTGGTGATTATTCATTTTGACATTCCATTTAAAAGCAATTATTTCAATCGTTTATGAACCTGAAACGCTTGTGTCCCTTTTTCATTATGTCTCTGATAACTTCGTAGGTCAATGTGGTTGATGTCTTTGATCGCTACTGGCATAAATGTCAACGGGTTTCTTGATGCAGACAACTAATTCAGAGCCATAAGTGTCCTCAATGGGCTTCTAGATAAGCAATGATACGTCGGGTAATGGAGTTCATGAGACGTTAAATGACGTAATCCGGTAGTCGTTTCCATTCTTCATGAATCATCTTGTCAAGCTCATATATGGTCTAAGGTGGCTTATATCGTTGCCTTACTTGTCCCCAAGGGACGATCTCTCGGCGACATTTAAGGGGAACTCTTTGGCCGCGGCCAGACGTTGACTTGACGTTTTGACATTTTCATGGACACAGATATGACAGTCAGTCTGGGAGTAAGGGGGTCTGATATTATCTAGGTGTAGAAACGGTCTGTGTGCAAATCGTTTCTTTGCTATCAGAGATGCAAACCAGGGATGCCTCAATCATTCGATAACGTTTGCATGTGCTGGTAATTTTTACCAAAAAAGTCTCCAAAACGCAAACAATGTTATTTT
Organism: Steromphala cineraria; assembly: GCA_916613615.1. Classification (NCBI taxonomy): domain Eukaryota; kingdom Metazoa; phylum Mollusca; class Gastropoda; order Trochida; family Trochidae; genus Steromphala; species Steromphala cineraria. Next base: position 70,695,686 of record OU744726.1, on the reverse strand, counting down.
GGTGGTGATCAAATCCTCTTTCCTAGAGGGCTATGTTATGATACTAAGCTGTTTATTTAATTACAACCGCTTAATATTATTCATTTAATTAATGTATATCAAGGTGTAAAGGTTTCTTTTGCATGTTGGTTTATTTCAAAAGTCAGTAGCATTGAGTGAGAGATACCTAAATTACCTAGTATAGATAACAAATAAAACCAATAATACATTGTCTACCTTCTGTTCACTAAACAACAACCTTTCTACTAAATGACGGGACCGACCCAATGATGGCTCAGATATCCTATTCTTAAAAATTAATCAAGGTCGATGACAGTTTGCAATGTTTCACCATAATATACATTCTCTCTCCACAGAGGCAGATCAAGTCATGAAATGTTGATACAACCTCTGTTTTATTACGCCGAAATCCGTGGGTTCATGCAATTTCCCCGGGCGGAAAAAATTGCACCACAAATTTTGAATTTCTTTATCCAAAGACAACTCTCCTCGCATGAACACTGCCGCTGATTGCACAACTAATTTTGATTGCTACCAATCAGGCATCTCCCATTCTATCTAACTCGGCGTAATATACAGAGGCAGTATCAACATTTCAGGACTTGATCTTCCTCTTTGGCAGAGAATACAATCATATCATTAGAAAATGTGACTGGTTGCAGCTTTGAATCGACATAATGTTAGTGTTGTCTGTGATTGTTTTGATACAGTGACTGTCAGCCTTATTGGAAACAATGCAGAAAGCAGTAAAATGATTGAGAACATAACCATTATACAATGTAGGTTCTACTTTATAACTGCACATGGACAAACAGACCATGACTGGAAAACAGACCACGAAGAGCTAATCAACGTTAAATAGTGAAAATACTACGTTTGAAGTAGAAATTATACGATCGAAAACCGGTCAATTAAGAGGGTCAATCAGTCAAACGTATTTTTTGAAACTTATAGAAAGCAGACAGAATTAATAACAGTTACGAGTTAATAATTGTTCACTAGTATTTTACTAGTATCCATGTACATTGGAATGTGCTTTTGACTTCAAAGAACACATATAGCTATTTTAAGATTGTTTTAATTGAAAACAGGTATATATCATATTATTGACATTTTTTTTATTATTATGCAATATTTGCCGAACCCACATAATTATTGAAACCATTGACGTACGTTTCAATGCAGTATGACATAATGATGACGTAATCATAAACGACGTAATCATAAAACACTCTGTAGGATTTTGCATTTGGATTTTCTGTACAACACTAGTAGGCATATTCTGTATATATGCTGTTATGTCTTCATTTTTGACAATCTCGAAAGTCTTTAGTAAATAAAATGATTCTGGTAAAAAATACATGTACGTAAGGTTACGTGATTCTTAATTGTTTCGTAAATTCATACGAAAATTCAAGTTACTAAGAATGCATTTTTGATACAGAAACGAAATCGAAAGAAAAACAGAAATGATGTTTATATTATGGAAAATATACTTGATATAGAATATTGTTTGGACCACTGCAAAATCAAATTATTATTGAAGCAAACACATTTTTCTCCATCCTTTGAATTTGTAAATTTTGATGGCGATATATATTTTTAAATCATATCAAGTATGGCAGCTTTGTTATTTCTCATTGTAAGATGCGAAAACATTTTTCAGTCATTACTCCATCATTGTGAAGAGAACACTAAATTATTGTTATAACTTGTTGACACAACGAGTTCATTAGAAGAAAATCCATTGACACTGTGTATCCAATTCCTACATTTAACTACCGGGTTACATTATACGATAAAACAAAATGCTTTTTCAATATCAAATTTCTGACATTTGAAATAGCCAGATTAGAAAAATATTAGATAAATGTGAAATTTGAGATACATATATAAGAAAACAGTGATATTTTGTTATAAATTGTGCTGGGTATTAACTTCTTTGCAGTATACAAGCAGAAAAAGGGTTTTATGATAGTGATCACACATATAGATAACTATCAATTTAGCATGTGGAATGGATTTTCTGGGTCCCGTTGCACAAAACACTAAGTCACTAAGGTCACTAAGGTAGTGCAATGTTAAAAGATTAATGTGAAAGTTAACCTTAGTATTATGTCATTTCGTGCAACGGCCCCCTGGTACAGATTTATTTAAAACTTTAGATTACTGATAGCGTTAGTGACGGAAAAGTTTTCAATTTACAATGTAGATAGCCTTTAAAACAGTGAGGTATAGGGGAGACCGGGGCCGGTGTAGGAGCCCCAAAACACTCCCCGCCCCAAAACACTCTAGCCCCAGAACACTCCCCTCAGTCCCAAAACACTCCCCCTGATTAATTAAAAGCGCTGTTGAATGAATGCTTAGGTGTATGTATAGTAGCATTGAAGTCATTCGAATAAAAAGTAAACACATCGACCATCCTGATGTTTTCGCTGTGAAGGATATAACAAAATTAACATTATGCAAGGCATGGCATAAGAATGAAATAGAATGAGACTTCACTTCATCATATGTATGTCCAAGAAAACACTTTCTTTATCTATATATGTTTTTCAATTGTTGTAGATTATTGTAACATTAGTTAAAAAATTCATTCAATTTCATCGTTTTTGCAGATCTTACTATTTTGGTATTTCTTATATTACAACTGTTACACCAATTTTGTATCACCTTGCTTTGAATATTGCAACCTTTAATAACTAATTCTTGAAAAGCAATTAACATATACGGATAGTTTGAAAATTCAATTTGGAAAGGATTTGTACTAACAGGTCCTCAATGCTGAAAAATGTGTCCAGATAAGAGACTACAATGTGTAACATCACAAAGATAGAAATTTTTTTATGATTTTGGGTTGGAGTTGCTTTGACAATGTCATTTTTATTTGCATAAATGTAAATATAAATATTATAGATTGACATATGACTTATATATTTTAAACATGTTTGAATAATGAGTGTTTTGATAAGTTACAGATACAGATCTGATGTGCTGTCTGATAGTGCATGATGGCTATATGTTTGTAATGTATGAATAGGGAAATTAGGTATAACTTATGTTGCTTACAGTGTATGACACAACATTGTGTATGACTAACTAATAACGTTAAACCCTATGTGTCAAATTACGACAATGGTAAGTAAAATCAAAAGAATGTCTTAGTTTATAAGATAAAGTGAATGTGATATTGGTATCGGATAGTGTGTAACATAGGAGATAAGATAACTCAATATCATTTGATTGTTTACAACATCTTGGGGACAAGCGTATAACAAAATAAATCAAATGTATTATTCATATCTGATATTGAACGACCAAATGTTTTACAAAATACGTATGAGAATTGGCAGTAAATACAGTATAATTATGTTATTTATGGAATATTGGAAAATAAAATATAAATGATATGTCTTCTTGTAGGATAGTGTATAACAAAGGAAGATGAAAAGTAAATGTATATGACACTGTTTGACTACAAAAAATGATTATTCAAAAACTAGTTATCAGTAAAAAGAATTCAATACAGTGTAGTCGTGTATGAAAATGGGAAGCGATTATTCTTATTGTGTCTATCATATTATGAAAAGGAATAGTTTATAACAACAGAAAGTAAATACAGTATAAGACTTATGGTGTATGGAAACAAATCTATCAATATACATAAATGTACCTAAGGTGTCTGACATAGCATGCTTTACAAAGAAAAGTAAAAATACTATATATGCCTGATAGTAATTGGCAGAGGAAAGTATATTTGTTTTTTTAGTGTATAATCTAGTGAAGTAAATACAGTATATAATTATGTATCTTATAGTGTTAACAAGATTATACTATATATGCTAGATAGTATATGATAAAGGGGTATTATTATACATCATGTGTCTGACAGTATAAGGCAAAAGAAAGAAAAGAAAATGTAAGTAACATATGAAAGTACATATACCTCATGACATGCGAATACTATATGTGTTAACGTGAATGAAAATTGGATAGTTTAAAGGGGCATTGGCACGTTTTTTGATAATTTTGTTTGTTGAAATTTTCACTGATAATTGTAAGTTAATGCTATATGAACTATCTTGACAGTGTGAAAAATGTCATTACACAAGCCAATCATCTATAGTCAGAGGACAAAGTATGAAGATTCACATATTATCCATTGGCTGTCATTTTGTAATTCATTTTGTGTAAGAAAAAGGAACCACATGGCTAAACTGTACGTTATATATTTGAATTATTACTGCTCCATTTAGTTTAAATACATTGTCTTTCAATTGGAACCATTTATTTCAATTTTCCTGACATGACCTTATATAATATTCCCCCTATAAACGTACTCCCCTTTAAACCGTAGAAATTCAATATAATCTAGACATGGTATTGAACTCGGTTTATGCGATGCTCACGTCTAACAAAGAATAATACAACAACATGTACATTATGTATGACGAAACAACAGTGAATAAACAATATAATGTTTGAGAGTTCAAATTAAAGAAAAATAGATACGTTTAGTTTGATATGTGTTTGTTATAAAAGGTTTTGGCAAAAGAAAGCAAATACATGTACTTAACGTATATTGTGTATGATAAAGACAAGTTATAAACCCTATGTGTCCGGTAGAGTATGACAAAGGAAAGTAAATATTCCTTATGTGTCTGTGAAATTGTATGAAAGTGTATATTTATAGGCCAAACTCATTCTCTTCGTAAGCTAAAGTTTGTATTATCACACTCTGTCTTCAATAGAATATATGTCATAATATGCGTACGAGGTAAGGATATGCTAAATATCAGCAAAATTAATTACAACAATCTGAAGCAGCAAAAATTGTGATTTTGAAACTTGGTGGAAAATATTAACTGAACGCAGGAGAAAGCGAAAGCTTTGTTTATTCTAAAAAATACGAAATAATATGTCGCCATCATACCTTAAAGATATTTTACCTTTTCGCATAAAATCATCTGTAAAATGTAAAATCTGTAAAATCAAAATGGCTTTTTATCCCTTTGGCTTGATTAATTTTTTCCCATTCACAACACAATTTTGGAACGAACTTCCTTTGGAATTTACAAAATGTATGCCAATCAGTTCTTTCAAATCCAGTAGCAACCATAATGGTCATACTACTAAATAGATACAGTATTCATGCAAAGCTATGTTACATGTGTAGTCCCTTTGATCTCTTTCGTGTAGGTATTTTGCTCAAGTGGAAATAATTGTGAAAATTCGTATCATTACTTATTGGGTTTTTTTTAATGTAAATTTTACGCAGTGTTGCCATTTATAATATTACTTGTGATTTTATTTTAAAGAAGATTTGACTATCCATAAAAATCATTTTGTGTTTAATAAAATATATTTAAAAAAAATAAATATATCATATGTACCTGAACGTATATGATACAGAGTGTTATATATACATTACATGAAACTGATGATGTATGATATAGTATAAAAATAGTACAGTATACATAGTATATGTATTTGATAATGTACGATAAAGGCGGAAATACACAGTTTCTGTACCCTTAAGTGTATGATTAGGGACGGAATACACAGTATATGTAACTGATAATGTATGATCAAGGAAAGTGTACATATTATATGTATCTGATAGTGTACTATAAAGGAAGGTGTACATAGTATATGCATCTCATATTGCATGATATTGGAAAGCGTACATGATACAAGTCTCTGTTAGTGCATGATAAAGGAAGGTATACACAGTACATGTATCTGATAATGAAATTGTTCACAGTTTATGTATATACGTACCTTAGAGTGTATGATAAAGAAAGGTGTATAAAGTATATTAATCTGATTGTGGTTGATGAACGGAGGTTTAAATAGTACATGTATATGATGGTGTGTGATGATGTAAACATACAAAGTATATGTATTTGATAGTGTGTGGAGCGAAATTCCTTTGGATGTCAGGAATAGCACATCCATCAATTCTTATAATTTCTCAAATCTCAAATCTTTTAAATTCAATCTCAACAATCGTTATACTGCTCCAAAATATTATGATTAAGGACCGAGAAACACTAACATTATTCTCACAAAACTACGTTATATGTGTAGTATTTCGTGTCGGTATTTTGGACAAGCCAAGCTGTTCATGTGGAAATAATTGTGAGAATTCTTACCATTACTTGTTTAATTGTAAATTATATAATTTAGAAAAAACTGTCATGATGGCAAACTTACGCAGAGTTACCAATTTGAACATTTCTTGTGACTTACTCTTGTGTGGCAATGCTGATCTGAATATCTATATAGATCAGAGTATATTCATAATTGTTCAAACCTACATAAGTCAAACAAAAATGTTCCTTTAATTACTGTACTAGTTTTGTATGTTTATCTTTGCTCTTCTGTCCATTTTGCAAATAATATTTAATGTACATATTATGACGGTTTTCTAAGTTATATAACTTATACCCAATCTTTCTGAGGAATAAAATATGTTTAAAACTAGATAGTGTGTGATAATTGAATGTGTATGATAAAGGAAGGTATACAGTATATGTATCTGATACTGTGTGCTGAAGAAAGGTGAACATAGTATATGTATCTGATAGTGTGTGAACAAGGAAGGGGAACATAGTATATGTATCTGATACTGTGTAATAAAGGAAGGTGAACATAGTACGTCCCCTTTTCACTAAAATATAGATAATGAGTCGTTCTCTTGCAATATACTAGTATACGTTTGTAAATATATTGAGACATATCTTAACTTTATTGCAATAATTGTTGAAAGTGCCTAGCTCAACTAGTTTGCCTATAACTATGATTTTAGGACGAGGAGTTGAAAAGACGAACATGCCCCGCATCGGGGTAGGTTCGGTTTCCCTCAGGGGCAGTTTCGTTTATCGTTGGGAACAATTAGTACATGTTCAGGCTAAAAGAATTAAAGAGAAATTAGATTCTATTCATAGTATTCGATATTTGGGACAGAAAAAATACTACATTACTTCACAAAGATATATTTTATAATGATGTAGAATCCGTTAACTTTCAATTACGAAAAGGATTTCGATTTCTTTCCAATTAGAGGAGCCTACTTTTCAAGGACCATCGAGAGGGTCCTTTTGAGGAGGAGGACCTTTGGAGAATGGTTTTAGGACGACCTTAAATGTTTTGTGATTCCTCCTCACGGCAGAATGTGCCCCGCCTTTAATGACCGAACGTACCCCACACACCACGTTTGTTCTTTTTTATATGCTGCGAAAATACACAGCCCTCACACCAACATAAGTTGTTTGTTTCATGTACGTCACGGCATGTTGGCTTATGCGCGATTAAGAAAATATTCATAAACACAGTCAACATTTGTCAAAAACAAACTAAACTGAAGTCGAATAAGTTACTCAGCTATACATGAAACGCGGTTTTTCTTCCACAGTTTGTCAAGAACATGTTGGACTGTCGCCATTTCAAAGTCAATGTGGGATTAAAGTCATGTTGTCTCTTAGCAATTACCAATTTAAGTTAAAGTGGCCACCGAACAAAAATTATTTAGAAAAGACGAACATGCCCCGGGGCTGTGCCTGCCATAATGTGTTTTGCAATAAGGTATAGTTTTGCCCTGCACTATTATAGTTAAAGCATGAGGCCGGGAACAATACTAGAATCATCGAAAAAAATTAAATATTATAAGTATAATACCCTTTCTGCTGAGTAAACGTAAGCAACATTTTCGTGTGTAAGTTTACCTGTTGAATGGATTATACAGTCACTCATTGCTAAAGATGACAAAGTTGTTTGGTGTGTGAAATATAGCCAGGATATAAATGTATTTCATTTATTCATATATTTACCGTATCTGAGTATTTCTTTTGGGGGAAAGTGTGTAAACGGAATTTCACAACCGTAAGTTAACACTGTTTATTTCACGATGACATAACCCTGTCAGCTATAAATTATGATCTCCTGTTACAATCACCATTGTTACGAGGAACAAAAATCTCAAAATTATTACCCTTCCGGGATGTGAACTTACTGCGCGTGCATTATGGAGTTTCTCTTGCACACGGGTCTGTAAAGAATGCTAGAAGCGAACAAAGTGCGAACACAACTTACGTGGGTGTCTCTGATGGAGAGAAACAATTGAACTTAATCTTCTTTAATGTCTCGTGAACTCCTGAGGGAGAATATCCGAGAGGCAAATATAATATCAATGCTTTGGTGATTTCTAAAAATTATCAGATTAGGAGTTTGAAACCTAGGCCTCCGACAATTACAGATTACTTTTCACTCAAATGCTGAATATTTAAATGGACCGTTCTTTATACGGGAACATGACCCACTCATTCCATTGCATTGCAGACATTAATACGGGAACATGACCCACTCATTCCATTGCATTGCAGACATTAATACGGGAACATGACCCACTCATACAATTGCATTACAGACATTAATACGGGAACATAACCCACTCATTCCATTGCATTGCAGACATTAATACGGGAACATGACCCACTCATACCATTGCATTACAGACATTAATACGGGAACATGACCCACTCATTCCATTGCATTACAGACATTAATACGGGAACATGACCCACTCATACAATGCATTGCAGACATTAATACGGGAACATGACCCACTCATACCATTGCATTACAGACATTAATACGGGAACATGACCCACTCATACCATTGCATTACAGACATTAATACGGGAACATGACACACTCATTCCATTGCATTGCAGACATTAATACGGGAACATGACCCACTCATACCATTGCATTACAGACATTAATACGGGAACATGACCCACTCATTCCATTGCATTACAGACATTAATACGGGAACATGACCCACTCATACCATTGCATTGCAGACATTAATACGGGAACATGACCCACTCATTCCATTGCATTACAGACATTAATACGGGAACATGACCCACTCATTCCATTGCATTGCAGACATTAATACGGGAACATGACCCACTCATACCATTGCAATACAGACATTAATACGGGAACATGACCCACTCATTCCATTGCATTGCAGACATTAATACGGGAACATGACCCACTCATACCATTGCATTACAGACATTAATACGGGAACATGACCCACTCATTCCATTGCATTGCAGACATTAATACGGGAACATGACCCACTCATTCCATTGCATTGCAGACATTGATACGGGAACATGACCCACTCATTCCATTGCATTGCAGACATTAATACGGGAACATGACCCACTCATTCCATTGCATTGCAGACCTCCAATGTATAAGATAGTACATTACAAAAGATGTGATAAGATACCCCCTTGGTCAGAGTCATCACCAAGTCCACAAGATTCATTATTAAAACTTATGTCTGAGACACGGTGCACCAAGGTGACTTTGTCACTTAAATTAGCATATGATATGATGCAGACTATAGAAAATGAGAATACTGCAAAGAAATACAAGAACAAGGACTAAAAAATAATAGGCCAAGGGGAACTTTGAAAAGAAAATTATCTACGGAAGTCAAGGAAACCCCATGGCCTCTTATACATATTTAAACAGCGATTGCAGTCAGTGCTCAAGCGAACTTAATTTACCCTGACGGAAGTATCTCTGAAAAAGTGGAGAATCAAGCTTGCACTCTTAACCATATTTTATCAGCGTTTTAACAGAGGAAAACATAAACAATATCTCTGACTTTGAATAGAAGCAATGGTAATTGTATTGAATCTTGCAGTCTCTCAGAAGTCGTCATCAGGATGAATGCACAGTTCCACAGAAATGGAAATAACGCGAGTACAGATGTACAGATAGCAACAATAGGCCAGTAAGCCCGAAATGCATTGAATGGAAAATCATTAAACTATTGTCAGGGAGTAGATAAAGGGAGATCCTAAAGACAACGAATTAATAACAACATGGATCTGTCACAGGTCGATGCTGCGTCATGAATCTGCTCACAGTTCTTGGTGAATGGAGAGAGTTCCTAGATAGAAAAACGCTCTTTAAGTGATTGACCTCGACTTAACAACATCTATATCACCGACCTGCATATGTCACTTAGTCCCGACCAAGTCCAGATGACTGCAAAACCCTAACAAGGATATTTATATTTTCGGTAACGAAATGACAAAAAAAGGAATGCTTTATGTGAAATATTACACGTGGGTTTAGTTACAACCACAGCAATACATGCGTTTCCTGCACAGCTAACCAGTCAATTAAGAAGCATCATGGATGGATAGCGATTGATATCAGGGTATAAGTTGGAGCATACCGCGGAGACATATACACTGATGTAGCAGGATGTGATATTTCATTATTCAACTAGACTGTCAATTCAAACACATTTTGTCTCTATGACATTGATTAATTTCAGATCATACTATCTTCAATAGTACTGATTGTTGCCGAGTTCAGTGGGTAGGATGCGGAATATGTACTATTGAAGATAGTGTGATACCAAATATAACAATGTTACATTTGTTTACTATCTAAATGACATTTATCTTTTAAACATTTTGACTCTATCAAGATTAGCTCTTTAAAGTAAGCTTAAAGTCAAGGAGTGAAACGTTCAAAATATTTATTCAAAAGGCTGTCAGCAATTGACTCACACAACAATATTTTAATCTTAAGGCTGGAAATGACTATATACATTTTACATTAATTGTCGATATCATCGATATTATATTTCAAAATACATGTACGTGGCTTAGAAGACTCTGAAACAAACATCAGCGAATAAATTCAAGTCCCTACAAACACGACACAGAACACAAAGTCACAAGTAAGTTGATATTTAACAGTGTAAAATATGTAAACGTTCAACATCCCAACAAAATGGTAAACAATGAAAGATACATTAAATTCAATGTGTTATTACTATTACAGGAGCAATATCATTAATATTGCGACAACAAAGTAACATGTGTTACGTAACAGACTCGGGATATTGAGCAACAGTACGCATCACTTAACAGGGATTTTAACAATCTTAACTACAGTACTCTAAACACCACAGTCCAAATGGTATAATAAATTGAGAAAGGTCTTAAAATAATCAGAAACCTAAACACAATACCAAATGCTCCCCACTTTTTGAGGATTCACTGCCTAAAAACAGACATGTTCTGTCGTATTCTGTTACATCCGCTGTTCAGTTTATAGAATAAAAACATAACCATTGTTTGCAAACGGAATGTCACACGGCTACACAGAATTGTCATTTCACATCATCAAACAATGCTCAAAAGGTTTCCAAGCAAACTCGCAAATGTCACAATGTCTCAGGAAAACCACGTCGAAATCATATTAATCATATCAATCTTTCGTTGATTCCATATCACAGAAATAGTATCCACTACCAACAATGTTATTTGCATTGACTCAATGATTGATTGTCAGAATGATAATTGCAGTTGGCCTTTTATGTCTCTCTTGTCCGTCACCACGACACTGTCCTCTTGAATATATACATGAAATATATATACACAAGGGGCGCATTGCACTGTGAACGCCCCATAACCCTGTCATACAAAGACACAGGAGTTTGGTATCCTCACTAATAGAAGGAACTATAAATGTGAACTCGAGTACCCGGATGTGGAGGTATCGCTCGTGGACCCCGTCATACAAAGACACAGGAGTTTGGTATTTTCACGAATAGAAAGAACCATTATGTGAACTCGAGTACCCGGATGTGGAGGTATCGCTCGTATCAGTGCTGTGCGTCCGGTCAGGAGGCAGTTTAACACTATCGTTGGACCTGACAAAAGAGTTGGTGATGTTCTTCTGGTCGGTCCCGTTTATTTCCCGATCCAAGGACGACAGTGTGCCCTTAGGTCCATTCTCCAGCGCCAGGTACTCCTGAAGTGATGAATCAAAAGTGAAATATGTTTGTAGATTGTGAGGAGGTTTAGGAGGTGTTTAAATCTAGACTTCAGTATTATTTAATATCTACAAGACATGTGATGCATTTGAGAATCACAAGATCATAATAACATATATCTGAAGTTGATGGAATGCATATATTGGTGTTATGGTTACTATTTTATCACAATATCCTTTGTTAGTGGAAACTTTGGGGAAACATATATTTTAAAGTTAAATGAATACATGTAAGTTGATAATTTAAAAAAAACCCAACTTAGTTCTAGACTACAACTACGACGTCAGAAACCTGAAATATTTGAAATTGAAAATCACACATATGAAAAAAAATTGGAGTGTGTACATTCTCTTGTACCTCAGTTTATTTAAATACTGATTTCAATATTATTCTTGAGTTACGAAATTCAGACTTTTTTTATGGTTCGTTTTAACGACTGAATGAGTGTCACGTTCAGCGAAAAGTCAACCTACACGTTCAGCAACTCCCAGCAGAAGTTGGTCTAGTATATCAGCTAGTCTGTGGAATGGCGGCCGCTGTCTGGGATCCTCGTTCCAACACGCACTGATGATTCCGTATCTGTGACATGTATAAACATATCAAATATCCATGAACTTATATTCAGAACCATAAACACTACTCAAACTGTTTTAACGATCAGCCAGAACTAGCATTTGAACATTTAATTAGAAAATCAGCAGCATATGAGCCTCTTTGAAAACTATTTTATCTATTTATAAATCTCAATTTTCAATACTAATTGTTATACTGCCTATACAGGAAATGAAATGAAATTGTGTACTTCAATTTGATACTTGAAGATTCAATAAGTTGCTATTAAAATCAAGAGCACAAAATTACAAATCCCAAACAAATTGGTTGACTGATGTTTGTCATTGGAAATTAAATTTGATATACTTATATATAATTTGAAACTTGAAATAAACGGTTGATATATACTGAACGTACAGTTTATCTGGACAGTTTGGTGGTTGCGGCATCCTGTAGCTGGTCCGGTGTAGTTCGGCCAGATGGTCGGCAGGTACCCCCGGGTATGGACTTCCTCCCAGGGTAGCGATCTCCCACAGCAGTATGCCGAATGACCACACGTCACTCTTGGTGCTGTACTGTCCCCACAACAAGGCCTCGGGGCTCAGCCACTTGAAGGGCAGGCGACCCTGAAAGAAGATTAAGTCATGAAATGCAGATGCAGTCTCTTTTATATTACGCCCAATTCTTGGGGTAGAATTGGAGATGCCTGATTGGAGGCAATCAAAGTAATTGGTGCAATCAGCGACGCTGTTCTTAAATGATCATTTTGGCTACTGAATCATGGCAAAGGCATTGTAATATGAACCACCCTTTCCTTGCGAGAAGCGTTGTCATTTGATAAAGAAATTCAAATGGATTGTGGTAAACTGTCGGAACCCATTGATTTCCGCGTAATATCACAGAGGCTGTATCAACATTTCATGACTTGATCTGCATCTGTGGGGAGAGATCTAGAATGGTTAACCTGTGCATTAGCGTCGAAATAGCATATTTTCTGGTTATCAATCTGAAGCCCCCTCAGCTCTCTCTTGTATTAAAGTATATATAATTTGCTCCCCAGAGGTTCATAAAGGTAAGTGGCCCGGAAAACAACCCGATTCAACCCTGGATTTTACCTGACCAACAGAGCAAACTTGTTTTCTTCGGTATAAATGAGTTACATAATATTCGTTATTCTAATGTCCCCCTTTAAGGAAGTGATAACCTATTTAGCAATGATGGCGCCATTGTGGCGCGGACAAAACTAAATATGATAAAACATGCACACGTCTAATGGTAAAAAACTGTGATGTTTCTGTATTTAATATGCATGCTCTTTGGTTTAATTCGTTTTAGTATTCATTTGGAAATGTTCTGAATTGGAATAATCGATAGCGTAATGCTAATAAAGGAAGTTTTACAAATAATTTGTAGATAATTGTAAAAAGGTTCATAATCCTTTTACTTTACAAGTAGGCTAAAACAGCTTCAAATGAGATATTGATGTGTTCAGAATATGATCAAAGCAAAAGAAGCATCGCTGTTATTGAAATGTTGACTGCATTTGATGTCGGATTGAAAGAATATTCTTACCTTTGAGCTTCTGAAATAGTATCCGTTTTCATAAACATCTCGAGTAAGACCAAAATCCGATATTTTAGCTATTGGCCCAGCAGCAATCAATATGTTACGAGATGCCAGATCCCTATGGACACACTGAAAAGATAAATCATCGTTGATTCACATTCAATAACAACATAGTTACACACTAATACACTTATATAATACACCGAATGGATACAACAAATAACACTATAAAGCATTGCGGAAATGTTGCACATGTATAGAAAGTTTGTCGAACCAAATAACTAGAGACAATAATTTAGAAACAGATATATTCACTTTGTTATAATTGCTATACAACAAACCAAAAAAAGATATTGTTCCAAAATTATATCAGGAACAGCTTTAACTTAATACAACTAGAATCGATTGAATCTTCTTGATGAGGAGTTGACAAGCCTTACATGCAAGCCAGCAGACTATCAGGAATCTAGAACGTTCACTATGACATTGAAAAATGCCATGTTCTCAATGGTCTCAAAGGTAAATGTCATTTTAAACTTCGTGTCAGTCCTGAAAATATTACGAGAGAAATAGGATTCCTTTCCTTCATGACCTTGACATTAATGACAAGGGCATACAAAATTAGTCCATGTCTTCTCCCCAAAGTTTGCTTCATATGGGAAAACAACTTTCTGAAAGATATCCCACTAACGATCGAGCTTTATCGAGACTTCCAATTTTAAATACTGTCACTCATTGAAAACAAAAGTAAAATATAAACAAAACGAAATTTTTTAGAGGTTATTGTTTCCCTTCTTAAGAAATTATAACACTCCTAAAGCATCTTATCTTTTACATTTGTTGTTAAATATATAGTTTTGTGCAAGTTACAAATCCATGTTATTCACATTAGTCATTGTTTTGAATTTATAATGATAATGAATGGCAATTAATAAAGATAATGCCAATATAATGCCTAATATAAATCGCAAGCACGCAATATGTATACATTATTAACCTGAAAGAATTATACTTGAAAGCAGGTACTAAACGCTTCGTGCGACCATATAGGTTCGTACTTTCCATTTAAGGAACCCGATTGTACAGGTGGGTAGACTGAGTGCCTTGACCAAGCACAGAACGCAGTGTAAAACCAAGGTCACAAATCGTTGATGTCCCCCACTTGGATTCGAACCCGCGTCTTTGGCGCGACAGGCCAGTACGCTAACCATTACACCACCGTTGTCACTGGCTTCTTCTGAGCTGATATTTTAACATACCGTAAGATTCAAATCTGTTCAATTAAACATAAATCCTTTTCGAAATCTCAAATTGCTAAACATTATTCCTATGCCATAAATAAGTCATGCCAAAGGTCGCATTAATATTTACACGACTAAGAATCTCTACAGAAGCTGGCAATTAGGAGCAGGAGCAGGATCAGGAGTCAAAATAGTTTCAAATAGTTCATTAGGGCGACCTCTCACACTGGTCAATCTTAGATCAACAGTATGCCACAATATAAAACCTGTTGATCTAAATTTATTTATATTGAACCCGGGTTGATACTTTTCCACGAATTTTCCCATTACCAGTTAATCGTATACGCATTTCGTTTTTTAAATATACCTTCATCTTTTCAAACAGTTTTAAACAAGGTATTCTTTTGTCTAGCGTATATTACAAGTGAAGTAAACACATTGTGCAGTAGGTTTTTTTTGGAACACTTGGACAAATTGCCTATTTCCGAGCATTACACTTGTAGTGATTCACAGCATAAAGCTAGTTGGGCAAAGGAAGACAGGAAGTTTCAACAAGACGATATAGAAAGTTGATCAAGTCCCTTGCTGTTGTTGATATCACTAACACTGCCTACGCGATGAAACAATACCTAGTTAGCGTGAACTGCATCAAGTCTAACCTGATGCAATTGTACGGTGTTCTTTTGCTTTGTCGTGTTACTTGTTATATAATACATGATGCAATTGTACTGTTACTTTGTCGTGTTACTTAACATATAATCAAATTACACGTGCAGGGAAATTTCGGTTTTACCTTTATACATCAACTTGTTTTACTTTATTTAGCAAAAGTGATCAATGTCTACTGATGAAACATGCATACGGTTCAGTATTAGCCAAATATCATTCATGTTAATTTTGTTGATTTGTCAAATCTCATTGTGAATTTCTCCTAAGAGCAGACGTTCATCATCTTGTTTCGCATTAATTAGCAAATGTGATTGATTTCTGCTGATGGAATATGCATACGGTTCAGTATAAGCTCAGTTTCATTCATGTTTATTTTGTTAATTTGTCAAACCTAGGGGGGAAATGTTCCTTCAGCATCTACTGGTTACCTTGAGAGACTCGAGATGCGCCATTCCTCGGGCAATCTGCCAGGCAAACAGCATCAGTTCCGTCTCCTCCGTGATCTGACGCGCCTTCTCCTCTGCTATTGCTCCATCAGGGGAGATGCTCACGTAATTCTCTAACTTGGCTGACTTCTCCTTCAGGTACGACAGCAGGTTTCCCAATGTTGCGTACTCCATGATTATTGCCATTTGACCTGCAATTTCAGAAGATTCCATATCACAAAGAAGACATTTGATTTGATGTTGAAGTAGCATATGCCAAACGAACGAAAAGTATAGCTTAACGATTAACGACTACCACAATACTTATCGGTTCACCGAGATGAAATTGTAATGTATAACAATTTGCAAACAAAACCCTGATAATGTGCAAACATTTGCAGCTACCAACATAAAACAACTATATGTATGGTTAGTAGTAGTTGTATTATAGAAGATATAGATGTGAAAACAAGAAATTAGGGCAAGATATTTTGGCAAGTGATCATACATATAAGCCGAAACTTTTCATGAAAACAAGATCTTTGTAGTAGAGTCAGAGGTTAAACTTTAATAAAAGAAATTATGTTATGTACTGAAGCAAAACACAATTTAATAAAAAGACTTAATTACTAACCAATAACCTTATATGTTATGATGAATGAACAATTCTAGATCTTAACACCATTTAATTCAATACGACTAGAACGTCAAGTTGAGTTTTATTAAGTTATTTATTAATGAGCTGTCATAGGTTTGAAGAGTGAAGCAAGTTCTGCCAAAGTCCGTTATGAATCAAACTGTATGTCTGAGTCATACCTGGTTTCTTTTAATGCAACATCATGTCATCTTAATGTCATGATTCAAGTCAGAACAAAAGTTCACGTCTTTCAATTCTAAGAAATAAATGTCAAACGTAACTTCTACAAGATCGATATAACTCTATGCTTTTACACATTACAAGGAAGTCATCACTAACTGAAATAACGTCTTAAAGGGGCAGTACAATCGGGGTAGTTTTTGTGAAAACGAAATACAAGGGGAATGGAATCGGTATTTAATGCTCTTTAAATACCAAACCACTCACTTGTTTCATAAAAATGTTCTTAAACGGGACTTCGTTTAGTATCTCTATTACTAAAGTGATTTATATTTTCTATATGTACATGTTGAGAACTGACGTTACCGTTAAGGTTACAGGAGCCGACGAGTCCGATGATGTTTGTGTGGTTGCCCAGGAGGCGCATCTGTTCCAGCTCCGTCTTGAAGGCTTGTCGCTCTTCGTCACTGGCGCTATCTTCAAGAGAAAACACACATCTGCCATTGTAATCATTCGACAACAACAGACGTTTTATTACAGGGGAGAATTCTATTAATATATATACAAATACTTCTCTTGTGATTTTTTTTGCATAGGTCGTGTGGAGAGATATGATGTCTCTTGTAGGAGAGACATATGACAATGTTTATAAATGATGTACTTTGTCGAGAAGTAAAGAGTGCTGCTGACAATTGTTACTTCAATGCTTATCGGTTCAATTGAGTGTCTGTAGGAAGTCACGATTCTCATCGCAAATCGAACCCTGCAGGTTCTTATCAGTTAAAGATGATTTAAACGTTTGTGAAAAGGAAGAAGGACATGTTGGTATCGAGATTGGAAATGTAACTAGTAGTATTCATGTAAAACAGCACGAATTATTTCGGCCGCGGCACACATTACAAAGGTGTTGTTCGATATTCATTAAAAACTTATAACTGTCATATTTATACATGTATACTGAACGGCATTAAAAACGCAACTGGTAATTAATGTCACGTAACTAATCATGGTCACTTGATGATATTGAAAGAAACAGGAATAAGGATCTATGGTTCAAAAAATTTCAGTTAGATTCATTTAGAGTTCGGATCCAAGACCATTTTGAGCAGACAAACACATGGTGATGAAAACAGTGCGTTGAGCATGACGCGCAAACGCAACTACGTGCATTGATTGTAAAGTGCAGGTTCATTCACACCACTCAAGTCCTTTACAAGCACAAACAATTTTGAAGGTCAGTAAAATTGCGAACACGCTGCGCTTGATAAACTGAAACGAAGAACAAGGCCCTTGGAATGGAACCTCAGGGTTGTTGGGATTTTGCGAGTTTCACTTCCATGTGAATTTGTCCACCGATTCTTGTCAAGAAATCGATGCCGGTCAGCTGGAACATTTAAAGATCGTCCTTGACTTGGGACACCACCTGTGACATTATTTTGCAGGACCATTTTTCCGCTTTTCACACCTTAAAAAAATACAGATTCCGAATGGCAAATGACACTGATAAGAGAACGATCGGGACAAACAGACGTCAAATCAATGGTCAAATCGTATGCAGATGTCTTGTTGCTTACAATATCCGCTGCTGGTATCCTTTCCATGACAAGGCCCTCACCGACTTGACAGAGAGCAATGGACATTTACAGGACCAATATTGTTATCAGATAGTGGCATAATGTCATAAACGCTGTTGATCAAGGTTCAGTCTCCCCTCCGCTGGAGGACATTTGACTCCTTTGAAGTGAAAATTCGCTGTACACGAGTCCCATCGAACATTTGTGGGACAAAGTCCTAAACAACATTTGGGGACCATCTCACAACATTTTAGGCGATGTCAGTGTCTTTCAAAGCCGATGCGATTGCAGACATGTCTGAGCACACAAGGGAGACATGCAATATACTGACTCGAAACCACCCCTGCTGTGTTTACCCTTGTTGTGACTTCGCATGTGATTATGTTAGTCGAACATTTTCCTTTGGAGATATGCGCTGATGTCTAAATAACAATAATTTGTTGGTTTATTTATCCTGACGTGTTAATTAAGTTTTATAACAATGATTAGATTTCAAATTGCGTTTCTATTGCCATTGAGTATATATTTCGCATTTTGGATGTATCATGAAGACCGAATTCGACAAATAAAATTGCCTTCTTACATGCAAATCCTGCCAACGATTTTATGCTCCTGTATTTTGCAAAGTTGACGTGTACAATCAATTAACTTAAAGCAAGTACTAAGCGGCTTGAAGTGCGTTGTGATCCACGCTCTGCTTCATTAGCTTAATTCTGCTACAAGACCCTGCTTTGTTTCCTTGAAATGTCTCTGATCGCTCTTGTTACAAGCAAAACAAGTGGTTTAACTAGAACAATGTTGGTAGAAGTTTTCTCACTCACCTTTCAGGCGCTTCACTGCTACCGTCAATGGATGACTGTCAGATATTCCGCTGCCATAAGCGAATCCTTCATGCACATTACCAAAAGCTCCCTTTCCCAATAGACGGCCAATTTTCAGGCGCTTCACTTTGATATGAGAAAGGTCTGCATATCGTCCTTCAAACACGAAGTATTTCCCATCCGTAAATTTGCATTCATCTGAGGAGCCATGCATCAACTTGATTCCTTTGTTCTGTAATGATAATGATTCAATATGCAGAGCTCTAATGGTTATAAATGGGAAAGCCATTTCTCTAACGCAAATGGTAAAAGTTGTTAATGGAATAGCCGCTAGCAGTCATTGCAAGGTACTGGGTTATTTCTTCTTATATTAGGATGAGCTATGTTTGACCCTCTTTATATGTACGGTATAAGCTTATATTCATGTGGAACCATTTGAAGATTTATCGCTGGTTACCGTTGAGGACAGTAGTAGTTGTGAGTATCTGGAACGACGACGTTTGCAGCATACAGCGACCACAACGATGATGCAGCTAGCAGAGAGGAGTGAGGCTATTCCCATTGGAATATACACTGAAACATAGGGAACAACTTTCAACTGAGGTCGTGTGATACCTGCTTACGCTAAATATCAATTAGATTTCACTGTGTCTTTAGAGACTGTAACTGACCGATATTTGAATCAATATCATCTAAATCCATCTTACCTTTATTTTATTTTAAAGATGACGCAGTCCTTGAGCCAGTTACAGGAGGGTTAATGAAACAGTTAGGGTCTGCAGTTTAATTAGCAAGTGGCTAAGTACAAACACAAACAATAAAAATCTCCCATGTGAATTTATCTGACAAATCCACGGTGGATTTGATTGATGCTCATGAATTTGCAAACAAACAAGTTTTACTTTTCGAGTTTGACGTTTCTCATGTATTGTTTTCAAGGATGATTAAAAGTCACGGAACTTTTCGAATTAATGTCGGTCCTTGAATAATAAAGTTCTAACAACCAATAGGTGACTTTATATAACGATTTCAGTCAGCCGCCTATAACGATGAAAGTATGATAGAGTTGTTTACGCCCACATTAATGACATTCCTATACAACCACATACAGCTTACAACTAGACTGAAATTAAGTTAGTGCACTTGTATTACCTCTGGGCAGCCAGGAATCCTGAACAATATGGACCTGGTTGGCCTCCTTCCGGATGTGGGCTGTAGAAGCAAACAAAGGTATAGCTGTGGAGCTGGTTTGAGTACTCAAAATGGATTTAACGTTTTAAACTTCTTTAATAGAACCTTGATTTGTTACTTTATGAAACGCATTTGTCCGACAAGAGAGACGCTATTTTGTTTACATTAAGGGTCAAGGTCGTTCAAGCGGTGATGGCTTATTCGTTAACGACAGTCAAAGTGAAATAAATATATTTGGATTAAGTTTCTTATGACATGACGGTAAGATAAATACGTTGTATCCTTCTCCCTCAAATTATACGGTCTGATGTACCATCTTGGTACAAACATGGACGTAAAACTTCATTCAATGGGATGTATTGTTTTGAAGACATTCACCATCAAATGTACCTGTGACTCTCAAACCACTATAGGGAGGTTTGCAGGTGCCCGCTCCAAGCCTGAAGTCTCCTTGTGTGTCTCCATGCTCGCAGAGACACTGGTCGAGACTTGTACTCCTCTCAGAGCTGACTGCAAACTTAGGACAACTCCGACATGAGTGGTTACCCTGATGCGACTTGTACGTGTTGCGTGGACATTCTGGAAGATAAGTCTGTAAGCATCAGAAGACTATTCAACTTTCGTACTAGACAGAACTCGTAGCAGTCTTTATCAATCATTCTCTCCTCACAGGCAGCTCAGTCATACCCGAGTTAGCCTCTTTTCAATTACGGCTAATACATGGGATAGAAAGGTAGAACTCTGATTGGAGGCAATCAGCGACGCCGTTTCAAAAGTGGTCATTCGCAAAACCTCGGCTGTTCCAGTGTCGTTGGGCAAAGCTTTCGTTGAAATTTAACATCATTCTACAAAACATAGCTTTTTACCTTCTCATTAGTTTATATTTGGTAAATTAGTAAAATAAAAATTTTCATAAAACAAATAGTAATTTACACAATTATAAAACAGTATCTTTCTAATGAAAATATTTTCCCTCTCACACTGTTAATAAAACTAAACATAAAGGCATGATACTTGTCATATGTCACTATACGACCGTTAAGCATTCCCTAAGTCGTGGATATCCAAAAGGTGTTTTCATTGGCCGCAAATAAGGGAGATATTTCAAGTTAAAACTTTTTGCCGCTAGGGCAATCTTCCGGAAACCCAGGATCCTGGCGTAATAGAACAGAGGCTTGCGCGCACTGAGCTGGCTCTGCTGGGAGAGAATGTTATCAATGAGTTGTTATAGTTTGCCTCATTGTTTGAATACAACGTATTGGGTGAGTATTCCTGTTTATACGGCGAGCGATTGCATATGAGTAAATCATTTCACATATGCAAATTTGCTCATATGAGTAAAATTCGCCGTATGGACGCATTTGCATATATGTATATTAAACTACCGTAAGCAAATTTTTCACTACCCGAAGCAAATTTGCACCTAGTCAGGGGCAGGTGTAAATGCCATACTACCGTGAGTAAATGTCGATTTGTTTACTACCCTAAGTAAATTTTGCTTTATGAACGTGTAGCAACTTTGCTGAGGATTAGCAAATTATACAGCATGAATAGGGAATGGTAACTATGGGTAGTATACAGTAATACAATACCAGGATTTACAAAACAAAATAACCTAGAGCATTCACACACTTTCATACGCATTACACACAGGTTAGAAGCTATGTAGACAATTATAGTAGAATGAAATTAGAGAAGAAAACCCATTTCTGATAGAATTTGATATGTTTTGAAGTGTCTAATGTTTTCTATCTGATAGTAGAATTTCTCCTCGTTTTGTGGTAGACTATTTTGCATTCTCCATCTATATATGCGGAATTTAGCTAGTAAAAGTATCAAATCCAAGATTTTATCACTTTTAAAATTTGGAGAATATCCAAAAAGGATTAAGTCTACAGTAAGATTTATGTTACATGCATGTTGGCACTTTGATTTAATCCATTCTGTAAATTTGTTCCAAAAAGGTTTTGCTTTGCCTACAGTCCCAAAAAGATGTTTTATAGTTTCTGGTCCAGCCTTGCAAAAAGTATATAAATTATTGTCAACATGTAAATCTTGATTAAGAATGTATTAACAGGTAGAATTCTATGGAGCAATCTGAGCTGAAACCATCTTAGTTTAGGGTCTGGAGTAGTTTTATGTGCTTTAACAAAAAGGTTTGGCCAGTTTACAGTGATCAAGAGTTGTTCTTACTATTTTTCTATGGCTTTAAGATTATCCTCAGGTTGAGTTATGACATAATAGTATTTCTTTGAACCTTTTTTCACTGACCTTATAATTCCATAAAATTCCAGGAAGTTTATATTGAAGTTAGCCAATTTCGCCTTAATCTTACATCACAAATTACATCACAATACATTACAAATGGTAAAAGTTGTTAATGGAATAGTCGCTAGCAGTCATTGCAAGGTACTGAGTTATTTCTTCTTATATTACAATAAGTTATGTTTGACCCTCTATATATGTACGGTATAAGCTAATATTCATGTGGAACCATTTGAAGATTTATCGCTGGTTATTCATTACTCATGACTCATTACCTTATCGTGGTGTGGTGGTTTGTGTGCTTCGGCGACCCCGAGAGCTATGCCAGCTGGAGCTTACACGCTCCTGGTAGGGTCACCCAAACTTGACAGGTCGACGGGTAGAAGCCAGACCAAATTTGAGTCCTTCTAAAGCCTGCTTTCTATCTCTTACTATGCCTTTCTTTCCGTCTTTTCCCTCATCCTTTCGATCCCTTTCTCCCTTATCTATCTACTCTCTTTTGGATGGCAACATCCACGTGTTTAATAACTGAAATATTGTTCAAAACACGTTAAACACCACCTCACACACTCACTCACTCACTCATCGCAATTGCAATTTTTTTCAAGATCTAGGGACTTTTCCAAAGTGTGAGCTGAAGGGGATAAATAGTCTTTTAGTTTCTCGCAAATCATATGCATAGTTTCTCTCCTCATTCTGAAGCCAATCTGAATCATTAAAATGATTCAAAACATCATCTTCAAAGTACTTGCTTGATCAGTCTTACCCTCTCTATGATTATGGGTGAATGATATGTATTTTAAGCACTGAAAACCGAACTGTTTAGGCGACTTAAAACCCCTATGAACGCATAGCAAAAATACTTTTACATTGGTGTGTATCTATACTACATGAGCAAATTTGCATATATGCAAAGGCCGCCGTATAAACAAGGCTTAAGTCAGTGAAAGTGGGGCGAAACATGACTTGCGGGGAAATTGGAAACTGATTCTCGTTTTTAAATAATCGAAATTACAATAAAGTAAGCAACGAACAACCATCCATTTTTTGTATCCAAGATCACACAACTAAACAAATTTGTTTCGTGGAGTTTTTATCGTAATGTCTGTATATCTCTTTCGGAAACTGAATGATATTTGACAGAAGCGATTATGAATGTGTGGTGAAACTTACTGAGGAAAGGGCATAACATCGCAGAATAAAGAATAAAGAAACACTGACAGAGATAATATGTGACTCATATTGGAACATAAAATGCTCATAATGTTTCAAAATAATTGTTTGCACAGAGTCAAGTTCCCCGGTTCTTTAATTATTATTTTGGATATAAAACCTTAAGGTAGTTCTTATTGCTAAAGTTCAAAGTTTCCCGGTTATAACTCACTCTTGATTTAGTAAATTCATCCGTTGTTTTTTACTGTCGGACTGAAATAGTTCAATGTGACACGAGACGTTTGTGTATTATGTTTTGTTAGAATTTCAGGTGTTGGCAATACCGTATGTATATGTTAGGAAATATACAGTTATTACCATATACTAAAAATAATAACGTATATAATTCTAATAACATTTTAGATATTCACACAATCAGTTTGTAATAACTTCCAGTCATTGATGTCAGCTAAAAGTGACTTCTTAAAAGTTTTCATTGATAATCGGAGTGCTCTGGTATCAAACCAAATCAATTACTTGCATCTCGCATTTCGCATCTCTTGCCAACAAAATTTGATTTGGAAAATACAATTTCCGAAAATAACGACCCCAACGATATGTTAACTACACGACAGACCGGTGAAAGTAAACTGATCATTTGTAGACCTTCATTTCATATCTTCATACAGATGATAGAACAAATGCTGAAAAGGTCTCTATTTCGCCGGTCACACAAGCCTCGACTGCCATTATAAGCCCTCCGGCGACGAAAGGTAAACTTTCATGTAATAACTAATAAAAATCACAGGCCAATATCGCCAAGCTAAAGGTTATTTACGGGACGGTGGTGGTGACCATATCCCCAGAATTGACTTCTCAAAAGTGTACACAGCAAGGCTCAAAGAGCCAGTTGAAAGGAGTATACCGTTCAATAAAAGATGTTGGCATAACTTGCAACAGGTCTTAATTTAAACTTGCTTTATTGCGCCACAAGCAATGGTTTGAGTAAAACGCATTTTCGGTGTTACGGATGACAAGTTAAGAATATCATATTTTTCTGAATCAGGCGCGCTGTAATATTTAATGCAGCAAGTCTTTTGATAAGAAGTAATTGATTATAGCTTTGCGATGGCGGTTGAAAAATCAACCTTTGGCTTTCTTTGAAAGGACATTAGGTGGAGTTGTACCTCTACATTTCCCTGCTCTGAAGGTCCATCCGGTCTCACAGAAACACGTCGCAGATCCAGGAAACAACGTTGTGGAGCCTTCAGGGCAGAGCGTACAGGACCCGTTCCCAACATAGGACTTGTAGGACCCTTTAGGACAAGCTGGGGATAAACACGTATGGTATAGATGTTACAACATTTATCATGGGCACTTATGTTACACGGGTTATATCTCACGTGTCAAATCAGGTGATATATCCTAGTATTTATCATGTTTAGATATTGTGAAAATAACGGTAGCATCGTAAACTAAGCTACAACAAAGTGATATGACCTCATACACATAAAGAGTCATAAACGATACATGGCATTTGAAGACTGAAGTCACTGGTTGTGATTGATGAATGAAAGTTCGCTTACCTCTCTTCCGATACCAAATATATCAATAATCAACTATGATATTTAATCTTTAAAAAATTAGAATGATGCGCTTAACTTTGCATGAGATTTATCTATTTAACCAATGCCAATTTATAAATGCTTCTTAGTCTTTGGCCAAGGTTTGGGTTTTCAGTATATGAACAATTACCAGAACACGATCCCGATGCCTCAGAAGAATAGCCTTCCTGACACGTACATTCCGATTCTGGTCGCACCATTCGAGTTCTCTCCGGACATAGCGGACAGTCGGGGATTGACCACATGTGACGCAAACACTGGACATTGAGTGATGCTGCTGGTCAAATAGAAGAGAAGACATGGTGGATATTGTATTGTCAAGAAAATCGAACCACATTCCGATACGACAAAGCACATTCAAGGTATACCCTGCGCTATGTGTGCATTGTTCAATGTGACTTATAACCCTGGTCATAACAAATACTTCGGAATGTTAAGAAGATTAGCATGGACATACGAGTAATGAACGCTTGTGCACAATACAGGGCGTGTTCCTTATCATTGATTAAGATTCTATTGTCAATGAAGCTTCAATACCTTGTTCCTTTGGACATCTCATGTCGTTCAAATGTATACTCTTGAGTGGTATTGATGTTGGCCAGTGGCATTCAGGGTTGAATACTGTTGTCTTGGTGTTTCTAATCCATTGTCCAAGCCATAGTAACTTGCAGTCACATATCCACGGATTTTGATGAATATTACTGAAGAGCATATAGACAATGATATGTCAATACCACAATTCTATCTGACGATAATAGGATAACAGTGATTTTAGAGTTCAGTTAATTCTAAACTAAAATGGCCATATCTTTAACAATTCAGCCATTAACTAATAAAAGTTTATGATTTATTCAAAAGTATAAATAGAGAGTATTACCCGAGTAAGTGTGTCATATGATTTTTACGAAACGAGTGTGAATTCTTGTATTGCCCGAGCGGGAGCGAGGGTTATACACAAATTTACACGAGTTTCGTAAAAGTCATATGATACACTTCCGAGGGTAATAATTTCTTTATTACCGATTCTATTCCAATGTAATCTCCTAAATATATCAAGGAAACAGACCGCTTCCCTTGCGACGGCCAGCAACAGTGACGTCACGAACAATGGTTTCATGACGTCAAAGGCGAAAAAAATACGGGAACTCGCACTACAACAATCGTTGCTAGGCAAAAGTGATATGTGCACTAGTGCTCATATTGAAAATATGTCACTACTTATTTTCAACCATATGGGTAATAAAGGTTATTACTAAAGATTATCTGGGTGCATATTAAATATCAAATTGAAAATAGTTTTGTTGCTGAACATTCCAAACAGATTTAATAATTTTGACTAGTAACAAAATATCACAGAATAAAAATCTGTTTTGCTGACACGGCCTACATGACCTGTAGACTTGTATATCGGGAACACTTGTAATAATTGGTCCTCATAAATATTAATGTCGAGAATGCCTGATAGACGTTTGCATATAAGTTTCCATATCTTCAGTTAAGCATTTTGAATCTGTTTAAAATTAAACATTTTGAGAATAACATTTTGAACAACTTAGATGCATTCGACATGAGAAGCTTAAGAAAAAGAATGGGTACAAAACAATAATGTACTCACAGGAGTTCTAGGTAGTTGAAAGATACTTGAAGGCCAGACTGCAATCTGCTCAACCTGTTACCATCAATATACCTGCAATAATGGGGAGGTAAAGCAAAGCGTTAAACCTTTTTGATTAAAATTCATTTTGAATTAAACTATTGTTTGATTATTCTTATTGCACACACATGTTAGAAATATTATTGACAAATGGTTTTATAGACTGAGATAACTTACAGAGCCTTCAGATGATCCATTCCGCTAAAACTGCCCGGATGTACTTCTGATATTTTGTTCTGTGACAGTTCTCTGCAATGAGACCGACAATTATTGCCTTATATGGCATTTAGTGACCAACATGAGCTTGTTGCTTTTTTATATAATTTTTGTGTTTGTTATATACTTCTATCAAGTGGATATAAGTAAACAACAGTGAAACATTAAGATAAGAGGAAAGCACTCACAGGATCGTCAGTTGGCGTAATGACGATGTCTCGGCCAGTAGGCGTGTTATTTTGTTATAAGATGCAAACCTGCCGACGAAATAAAAATAGAAAAATATTTCATTATCGTTAGATACATGTTAAAGATATTGATTATATGTCTGTTTTCTTTTAATTAATTATCTTATAATGGAAACACATAAATGGAATCTCTGACATAATTAGATCTTAAAGTATATAGGGAAATGTTAATTGTCAATCTTATCTAATTTGATTATCTTTTTCGTAACTTTGAATACCGATGTCATAAGGGAGTATCAACCATCAATCACACGACACCTACACAATATTAGCTCACTACACAATGTCATTCTATAGTTTAACAACTTATCGGGGAAAGTAGATCATTAGCACAAAAACAGAGCCGGAACCATTATCAACATGCGGGAACATAAAACTTTTATCAGTTACTTCGGCTTAAGTTCTGATTTCGATAAAATTGTGCAAACGTGGCAATTCAAGAAACACATATTTTAATTAGATAAATCCGTTTTGGTGGTGTCCGACCTCCGTTGTACCTGCTCTCAATGTCATCTAGATCTCATGCAAATGAAACCAACCTTTGAGTTGTGACCTGACAGTTTGGAAATTCTTAATTAACACTATTGCTATTTCAGTCTCTGTGTAATAATAAGGGGAGGCGTACGTTAGTAACGAGTAATACTTACAGTCCAGAGAGTCGCGGTATTAGGCTTAATGCCTTCACCGGCAGGGAGTTGAACTCGTTGTGCTCCAAATGTCTGCAAACAAATGTGATTCAAACAGAATACTTTAACGTAACGCATTTTGCCATCCTAAGGCCAAATATAACAGACATTTAATTATCTACCAATTAGTCCTATCAAGGGACGTGTTGCTACAGAATCGATTTTAACCAAATACCAATGAGTCATGTTAAATATCAATGCGAGCGAAGTGGGTTGGATTTCAAATCCGTAAATTAAATACTAACATGTACAGAAGTACACCCATAAGTTTGATATGTCATGAAATTTAAATGTAGGGAAAACGATATGATATCTGTTTATATTTGCAATATATATTCAATCAAACATATGACTTTCATCACCAATTAATTTCGGGGAACAAACAATTACAACAGTATTACATATGACAAATAATAAAGTTTACTTAGACATATACATTGTCACACTTTGTTGGATACAATTATAGTAAACAGTACTCAAAGCTTACCGCAAGCGGAATTAAGTTCTCAAATACTTACAAATATTCCAAGCTACGTAACTCTGCAAATGACCTTTCATGAACGGACTTCAAAGAACAATTCTTCAAAAGCCTAAGAAAAATACATTCATTATTGCGAATAATTGTTTTTATTACGGCGAACCAAACAACATAATTTCTTTCAAACTTCACTGTTTTTGCATGATGTTACTTGTATATTTGCAGGTTATGCAAGGAAATTTAATAATTACACAAGAAGTAATAGGTGAACATGTATCATGTAAAGAAAAATAAAAAGGTTAAAACAGTGTTAACTTGCTTACAGTTTCGTAAGGTTATGAAGTCCGTTTAAAATCTTAGGGTTTCTCCTCAGTTGGTCTCCAATAGGGTTATTTGATAGGTCACTGAAATATTAAAGATTCTGTCATATTGATTTGTGACGAACATCACATTTGAAATGCTTTAAAAACAATTATTTGACACCAATATATGTTACCAGAATGTAAGGTGCAATATGAACGATATGGAGATCTCCAAAACTATCATCTGAGGTCAACATAAAGTAGAAGTTTGCTTCTTTCTATATTCATTGTTCAGTAAAGAAAAGTCGTCATATCTGAATGAGCATCACAGTAAGTACACAGAGATGCAACAGTAGCCAACATAACTGGAAGTCAGGGGTGAAGCTTTATCAAACTGTAAATTATGTTTGTGAAAGATGCATGTGATAACCTTTGTAACATCATCATTCAAGTTTCCATGATCTTCCCGTTAGGAATCAACATACCGAGAAGTGTTCTACATATAACTATTCATGAAACCGTTTGATACTCACAGTTCCGTCAGTGACGAGAGACCTGCAAAGGCACTGGAGTATATTTGTCCAATATGATTGTTACTGAGATCTCTGTAAATTAAAACATTGGCAGTTTCAATGTCCAGTCGAGGCAAATAAAAATGCAATTTTGTTAACTGATATTACTTTGAAAATAAAAAGAAATTAAAGTAATTCGTGATTCTGGTTATGTTCGATGAAGAACATGTCATGTTCCATGGATTTTTATTATTTTTATAACAAAGCGATAACATTTCGTTTACCACAATTTTAGAATAAGCAACATCAATGTTCACAAGTCAGCAGCAGTCATAAAACAGTCATAAACAGATAGAATGGCATCACTCACAATTTCATTAACGATAAGTCTGTGAAGGCACCAGAGTAGATTTTTTTCACGTGATTGTTCGCCAAGTACCTGTAACATTATGTGCATACCTGTATATCTACACAATATTGGAAAGATAAGGGAATTCATCGTTTCAAGTTCTGCCAAACGGAACAGTCTATCCACCTAGCCTGACACTATGCAGTATGAGGTTGGTTACTATCATACAGTTTGACATAGAAGGACATGATTTGACGAAAACAGGTATACGAGTTAATAATATCTCAGCATTTCTTGCACAAATACTTTTTTCAATGGCGAGGGTAGACTATCCTTTAATCTGTCGGTTCATATTTACGATTTTTTCCTAATATGTTTAAGTAAATAATTAAAAAAAACACCTGGTTAAAAAAATATTTACTGACATCGATTGATACATTTACAAAAATATTATTATTTTGATTTCAAGAATTCAAATCTTAACACAACTTGTTTTAAAAATAAAAATCAACGTTAAACATGATTATGATGAAAATATAGGTTCTAAGGATAGTACTTACAATGTTTGAAGTTTAGTAAAATTGTGAAACGCTTCTGGAAAAATCGTTGATATTCTATTTCCAGACAGTTTTCTGAAACATTCATACATTTTGACATGAAACCTGATGATCATTTCAACACAGCATGTGAAATCGTTTATTACCTAAAGAATATTTCTCCCTGAACATTAAAAAATCCAATAGAGATCCGTTCTCCGAAAGCACTGTCAAGCATATACAAACTAAAACCTTTTAATTTTAATGAGCTTTTTACTCCATTCAGAGTTTCAAGTACAGTTATTACACACGAGGGTCATGATTGATTATTATGGAACAGAAACTAGTAATATTGTTTTTATCAGAACATTTTCCTTCACAACGAAGAGAAATGGTTTTAATGGAGAATAAAAGATCTTAAATAGTTTCATGCAACAAGAATCTCATTTAAAGAGAAACTCTTAAAATTTCGCCACTTCGCATTATGAGTTTCGTTATGATGTTCTTAACAGAAACCTTTTACTAAATTTTGAAAAAAAATCGACACTCTTTGAAAAATCGGATGCATCCTTAATGCCCAATGAAGCAGCGGTGATCAACAATTTATGAGGCTTCGTCCTTCGGGATATTAGAGCTTACACAATCTTAATACAAATTTAATATTATGTCTCCTCTTTCCTGACATTTCGCCTATTACCATTCATCACATAGTACATAATCAGATTGTTACATAAGATCATGTTTCAACATACATAAGGTGCGGTTATATAACGTGCTGCTGGTCCCTGTTCTTGAAACTTCTTGCTCGTAGAGTTCGAAGAGTGCAAAACATTTCGATAATAGAAAGTCTGGTCGTTTAGTCATGTAACTTGATAGAGCTTACATTGGCCATTACTGAAAGGGATACGGCAAGAGCCGCCAAGTATTGACAAGATAAATAGAAAACATGTGTTTGCTAAGAACTAGATAAGTAAGAAAATGACTGGCATATTTTACAATCTGAGCTGTCTAAGCCTACGTCTTCATGTAAAACACTCTCCTAGTCTGCATAAGCGTTGGCAGTTAAAGGGGCAGTAGCACGTTTTTTGATAATTTTATAATTTGAATTTCTCACTGATAATTGTAAGTGAATGCTAAATGTATTATTTTGACAGTGTCAAAAATCTCATTACAGAAGTCAATCATCCATAGTCAGAGGACAAAGAATGAAGATTCACATAAAATCCATTGGCGGCCATTTTTGTGTGAACACCTTTAATTCATTTTATGTAAGAAAGGGAATCGCATGGCTAAACTTAACATTATATATTGGAATTATTACTGCTCCATTTAGTTTAAATACATTGTCTTTCAATTGAAATCATTAATTTTCCTTTTCCTTACATCACCCTATATTCCCCCTAAAAACGTGCTACTGCCCCTTTAAAGTGTTTTTAATAACAACGATTATCGTGATCATATAACATTTACAATGATTCTTTGAGATGAAAAGGTAGACAAAATCATGAGTATGCTATTACAGTGAGTAGTATGGGGATACATATGCATTTTATGTCTGTACGGAAAACCGGAAGTGAAAGTAACAAAAGTCAGTGGTGGATCCATGACAAGGGGTGAACTCGGCCTGGTGTGATGAAAATCGTGGAAAATAAATTGAACTCTCTGTGTCTGGATCCGCCACTGATGTAAGATACATGCAAGGAGTGAGACAGGTACATACAATACGGTCAGTTTGGATTTGACTACTGGTGAAAGGAACTTCAACCCGTCTGCTACCGAGACGAGATGTCCAGAGTTGACATATCTGAAATTTTACAAATATATATAATGTACAATGTCAATCTTTACATAGATTTGCAATAAATATGTTCATGTCAATTATCTAAAAGATTATTAAAAAGAATACAAAGCGTACACGACTCATTAAATAACGTGGCAATGCCACTGGTGTAAAAGCATTTTAAACAGAGGTTTAATAATTGCTATTTATCATCACATTATTCATATATTAGTTGAAATCAATCTGGGTACTTTTTAGTCTTCATATACATTCTAGTCGTTTAATGTCGTTTACGTTGTGTACTTCTATGTATGTGTGTGTGATTGAGCGACGTGACCTCAACACCTCGTAGGACACGTCTTTGGCACGAAGAAAATTGAAGTTAACTGTCGCAAAACTCAAATTAGTTGACCTCAAAATTCATTGTGTGATTTCCTTGGACGTTTCAGCTGATTAGATTGAGGTTTGTTTTCGGAAACGAGAGAAAGGGGTGCCATCACAATATTTTACGGTTGCATTTTTTGTAAGACGGTTATTAACGTCCCTTCAGTTGAAACTATACAAGCCGTCGATCCTCCACGACGTTAAGTTTATAAAGACCTCCAGAGAAGGTTATAAGCCATGCATATCAGTAGCCTCAGACATACAGAACAAACCACATCTTGCCTACCTCAACAAAACTTTATTTCAGAAATATGATTAGATGTTTTAGCAAAGGTGGAGACAATCAATTTTCAGAAGTTGTCAAATTAACCTATGTACGAAAGCCGAGCTAAGTGCACTCCATGGATTGCTTGTGTTAAAGTCACTGCAAGACATTAGAAACAATAGTGAATTAAGCGCAACAGAAGCACACGCAAAGGAAACCTCAGGAATAATTAAAACATTACGCGTTTCTATATGAAAGTGTCATATATGAGTTGACAATTCCGATATGATCCCATACAATGGCAACATTACGATCTTGACTCACTGAATGTTATCGGATGCATGACTACGTTTCATCTAGATATGTGCTACACTGTGATGTCCCCAGCCCCAACTTTTAATTAAGAAAATGACCCTACTCCCGATATGTGCAAAGTTTAAATTGTTTCCATGGAAACCAGAATTTCTTTTAGAATAATTATAGGCAACACTCCATCCCTAGATCTACCAGGTGATACCAAGTGAAGTCAGAACATATTTAATAATTTTTGAACTATAGCTTGGAATTGAACCCCACCCCCAATATGCGCCAAGTTCAAACTGTTGCTTTGCAAACCAGCAAACAAAATTCAGAATATCAAAATAGCCAAAGGCACCACTCAACCTCTAGGTTTAACCTCATATCATTTTTTTGTAAAAAAATGATTAGTTTTCGAGCTATGGGCCGGAAACAGATCCTAACCCAAATATGCACTAAGTTCAAGCACTAATGAACCCCGGAACCACGGACGGGACCGAAATATACGCGAGGGACATAACAATGTTGATGGCAATGGCAACTCTCAAGTCTTACTCTCAAGGTCAGAAAATCAAGAATGATTCTAAATCACCAAAATGGACGTCGGGACATTTGAAGTTACAGACGATGCGGTTATTTTTTCAAGATCGATTCATATGGAGATGTTCATTGTGATTAAATCGATCTTATGCTGAAACATTCAACATAATGTCAGGCCAACGAAATAGAATTCACCAGGCGTCTCCAAGGTGGAGGTTTGTCGTCAAAGACGAAATGAATGTGGTCTTGAAAGATACTGCGCAGGTAATCATCCTTAACTGTTACCTGAATGATCAAGGTTTTGTTTTAGTAATGCAAATGATGTCAAGTTTACCAAGCTACGTTTGCGGATCCAGAGGGAGGTACAGAGACAGTACCAAATTTATCAAATGGTGACAGTCGTATTTCTCAGTATCCTCAATCAAGTAAACAAGTATTATTTTTCTTTTTACACATATTTTGAAGCAAAATTGTCATTTAAATAAAGTTTTTATCAGACATCATATGGCACACTCCTCCAAAACTAAACTCCAGGGCCCCTATTCTCGAAAGCATCCTAGCCTAGGATATCTTTACTTTGATCCTAAGGCTGAAGATAAAATCCTACCCTATTCTAAAAACTATCCCAGTGCTAAGATATCCTAACTTAGGACAAATACTAGGATAGGTCTAAACCTGGCCCAGCTAAATCCTAGAGGAAATCAACATTAATTGCAAAAATATATTCTTTTGATCTTCAGAATATATTTCTTCAACCCTAACCTCTTTTTTGCCAAAAATATGCTTTTCTATACACGACATTGCCCTCCTCTATCACTCATCAGTAAAGTGTCAATGTCAAGGCCACTTTGTATCCGCCCCTGAAGCTACATGTACCCTGCAAGTTCCTGGCATAAAGCTTGATGCAAAATATAAATAGAATATAGGGATCAGGGTTTCCGTGTTGAATAACCATAGCTATTCCTTGAAATAATTTTCATTAAAAACTGAATCAACCATGTCCTTTATGAAGATAAAGATCAAATACATATCTCTATGGGGACTGTTCTTTCAGTGAAACATTGTATAAAATAAGAAAATAATCCAGCCAATGGTAATTAATATGTTTTTTCAATAGTACAATATGTACACGCTTCGAGTTCAACGAACAGCTAGAGATAAGAAGTAGGCTATTAAAGGGGCAGTAGCAAGTTTTTTGATAATTTCATACTTTTAAGGTTTTCGCTGATAATTGTAAGTTAATGTTAAATGTATTATTTTTACAGTATCAAAAATCTCATTACACAAGCCAATCATCGAAGGTCAGAGGACAAAGTATGAAGATTCACCTAAAATCCATTGGCAGCCATTTTGTGTGAACACCTTTAATTCATTTTGTGTAAGAAAAAGGATCTGCAAAGCTATACTTTACATTATATATTTAGGTTATTACTACTCTATTTAGTTTAAAGGGGCAGTAGCACGTTTTTAGGGGGGATATAAGGTGATGTCAGGAAAATGAAAATAATTGGTTCAAATTGAAAGACAATGTATTTAAACTACATGAAGCAGTAATAATTTAAACATATAACGTAAAGTTTAGCCATGCGATTCCTTTTTCTTACACAAAATGAATTAAAGGTGTTCACAAAAAATGGCCGCTATTGGATTTTATGGGAATCTTCATAGTTTGTCCTCTGACTATGGATTATTGGCTTGTGTAATGAAATTTTTGACACTGTCAAAATAACACATTAAGCATTAACTTACAATTATCAGCAAAATGTTTGAAATATATAATTATCAAAAAACGTGCTACTGCCCCTTTAAAGGATGGATTTTATGTGAATCCTAATACTTCGTCCTCTGATTATGGATGATTGGCTTGTGTAATGAGATTGTTGACACTGTCAATATAATACATTTTACAGTAACTTACAATTATAAGTGAAATATTTAAAATCTAAAATTATAAAAAAACGTGCTACTGCATTGTCTTTCAATTGGAACCATTAATTTTCATTTTCCTGACATCACCTTATGTTCCCCCTAAAACGTGCTAATGCCCCTCTAAGAGGTTAAAATTGGTTACTAAACGAATGAGGAGGATACCTCTTTGACAGAATTCATCAAGTTTGCTCATTCATTTAGCTTTTTAATGTTCATTGTCCCCACAATTTGACGGCTTTGTTAGCAGTTGTCGTTGTTTTGTATTAAGAAGTAACTTAATAATGTGTGAATGAATGAGCTTACAAACGATTTAGTAAGCTGAAGCTGGATTAGACTTACAACTTGAACTAGAATCAGAATTGTTCAAATACGTACGTTTCTCAACATTAAAGAAGCAATTTCTTAAGTAGGCGTTGCATGAGTACAAACATGGATAAGATTATTTCGTAACGCTATTGTTGCTTAAAAGTGATAATGTTGGAAAAGTAACGATTTTGCTTTTGCTCCGTTGACTGTTATTCTTTTGCGCTTGACCAACGGAGATTAAAGATATCAAACCTTTTAAAGTAAGTCTTGTCCACAAGATTGGTGACATAATGATGTATAAGCTAGTTGAAGCTGAAAATTGTAAATAGTAGTTTTTCTCTAGACCAAGGAAGCTTATAAGGAGCATTATCTACTGACTTTCATAACGATAAGTAAACTTTTCTGTCAATTTCGGTAAAACAAAATCCCTGAGGAATTATGTCCCAGCTGTTTAAGGTTCACGTGAGAAAGAACGATATGGGCGAATTACACATTTACATTCTTATTATACACTTACGAAAGGGACTGGTTTTGTTTAATAAAGGTTTAAACGGGGTCTCAAGTTACCAATGATTATTTGAGGGCACGTAACGTAACTTCACGAATAAGACTTTCACCTTTTAAATCAAGGTACTTTTTAATTTTGACAGCAAAAAAAATCTCCTCTATACACATTTTAGACAAATGTTTTAATAAACCCACATACAAAAGAAACTTTACACCTTGATATGCATAACTCAAAGAAAAATATTAAGCAGTTATAATTAAATAAACAGTTAATATCATAACGTAACCCAAGGAAAGAGGATTTGATCTACACCAAAATAGCATTGTTTGCGTTTTGGAGACTTCTTTGGTATGAATTGCAATGAACTTGCAAAAGTTCAAGAATGATATAAAATTATTTAGGCATCTATGGTTTGCATCCATGATAGCAAAGAACGTGCTAAGAAATGAATTGCACACGGACCGTTTGTACAGCTAGATAATCGAGGACCACATACTGCAAGACTGACTTTCATATCCTTGTCCAGCAAAACGTCAAGTCAACGTCTAGGCGCGACCAAAGAGTTCCCCTTAAATGTCGCAGAGACCACGTTGCCAAACAAGTAAGGCAACGATATAAGCCACCTCAGACCATAAATGAGCTTGACATTTAACGTCTCTTGAACTCAATTAGCCGACATAGTATTGCTTATCTAGAAGCCCATTGAGGACACTCATGGCTCTGAAACAGTTGTCTGTATCAAGAAACCCGTTGTCATTTATGCCAGTAGCGATCAAAGACATCAACCAAATTGACCTACGATTTAATCAGAGACATTGGCATACTCCTTCAACGGATAAGTGACATAAACGTTTCAGTTTCATAGACTATTGAAATAATAGCTTTTAAATGGAATGTAAATATGAATAATCACCACAATACCTTAAAAAGAAATGAAATGGTACCCTATTTTATCGTCTTTCAAGAGAAGAAGTTAGGTGTAAAGTTTCTTTTATAGGGGGATTTAGTTATGATAAGTTATTATCATCCCACACAATAAACTTACAAAATGAGACAAACAAAATAAAATGAAATGGAGAGCTGAAATGTTAATGATTTGCAGAGAAAAGGAATGAACCACAAAGGATTACTCCAAAGCAGAAGAAATTAAAAACTCTTGCAATAATTGTAGCCTTTAAAGGGGCAGTAGCACGTTTTTTGATAATTTTATATTTCAAACATTTTGCTGATAATTGTAAGTTAATGCTTAATGTATTACATTGACAGTGTCAAAAATTTCATTACACAAGCCAATAATCCATAGTCAGAGGACAAACTATGAAGATTCCCATAAAATCCAATGGCGGCCATTTTGTGTGAACACCTTTAATTCATTTTGTGTAAGAAAAGGGAATCGCATAGTTAAACTTTACGTTATATATTTGAATTATTACTGCTCCATTTAGTTAAATACATTGTCTTTCAATTGGAACCTTTAATTTTCATTTTCTTGACATCACCTTATATTCCCCCTAAAAACGTGCTACTGCCCATTTAATTTAGACTCTATTTACACCTCCTTTAATTTAAATCGTGGGTGCTTACAGGTACGTCAGAGTCGAAGGTATGGTATTACAATTGCACGTCCCTTATAACAAAACGCCTAAGGGAGTTTCCATACTTTCATGGTCGATGACTCCTCATTCTATGCAATTTCGATCTTGTTAGCCAAATCTATTATTAGATATGTTTCTTAACGTTTACTTTCTTAATGGTGACCGACGGAAGACTATTTAGTTTGAGTTACACGACAAGCAATGATAGTCACAGGCAGGATCGTTACAGACTAAAATGAAGTAAATGAACGTCAATAAGAAACGAAAACCTTTCAAGGTAATTTGCAGTCGGTGATTATTACTGTTCCGCATTTCTGTACAATTTCAGTTTTAAAAGTGTAGTCTGTTGTTTGCTAATCTTCCCAACCCATCTCTGCCTAATTAACTCAACTTAACAAACTGGTATCCCACTCATCCTATGTTTTCTTAAATTCATTTAACCCTTTGATGTAATTGTTACCTTATTCCGTTGTAACTGTTATCTTTTTCTCATTATCATGCCAAACTGTATAAATTGCTGTACTCCTCATTTTTCAACATTTGCTTGACAA
Source organism: Steromphala cineraria (assembly GCA_916613615.1). Taxonomy (NCBI): domain Eukaryota; kingdom Metazoa; phylum Mollusca; class Gastropoda; order Trochida; family Trochidae; genus Steromphala; species Steromphala cineraria. The sequence goes on along the minus strand of OU744726.1, from coordinate 70,656,765 downwards.
CGATATAAGAATAGATACCGAAACGTTGCTACTGTCTAACAAGGAAGTTGTTCATCCATACAGCTGCATACCATAAGTTTGTTCACCTGCTTGTGTTCTTAGTGCAAATATCATGTAATTTGGGTTTCGGTTTGACGTTCATATAATAACTCCAGGACCAATTGCAGAAGATCATCAATTGTCCATGTGTAAAATAACCATTCCCAAACCATATTTCGGGATCGTCTTGTCACTGGTGCTGAATGTCGATATTTGGCATTGTTAAATAGACAGATGGGGTCATATTTGTGAAATTCGGAATTTCTTAATTTTCGATAAAAATCATTCATGTAAACTTTGTAGGGAAAACATCAGCACAGTTACGTTGCATTAGCGCAAAGGAACACATATGAATAAGATCTAAAGCTGTTGATCACTTATGAAGGATATTGTAGAGCAAAATAGAAATCAGTGTTTTCGAAATTTTTACCACTAGTCACTTCAATGACCTGCCAAATGTGCTACAGCTATCTGCTAGGCATGACATACGAATATGTCAACGCAAACAGAATCTTAACTTATGCAGTGAAATTTCATCATTATTGGTTTCGTTTCACAATGATATGATGTCTCAAAGACGTTTCAAATTACATGATATTTGCACTAGAATATGAAGGTATGAAGGAATGTGAGGACCATGTTCGAGACAGGAAAATCTGCCCAAGTTGCAGCTGAAATGAAGAACTATAACCTCATGATATTAGGAATCAGCGAGACTAGGTGGACACAAACAGGACAGACAAGACTATCATCAGGAGAGACACTACTTCACTCTGGACACCCAGAAGACAACTCACCGCACACAGAAGGCGTAGCACTAATGCTATCTGAGACAGCGAAAAGAGCCCTAGTGGGATGGGAAGCTCATGGATCAAGACTCATAACAGCATCTTTCAAGACAAAAAAGAAGAACATGAAGGTCAACATCACCCAATGCTATGCTCCAACAAATGACACTAGCGATGAAGGGAAAGATCTCTTCTATGACAGATTGCAGCATGTCATCGACAAGGCAAGAACAAAGAATATCAACATAATAATGGGTGACTTCAATGCCAAGACAGGGTCGGACAACAGAGGCTATGAAGAAGTTATGAGAAGACACGGCCTTGGAACAATGAACGAAAATGGAGAGAGGTTTGCTAACATGTGTGCATCCAACAGCTTAGTCATCGGTGGAAGCACATTCCCACACAAGAATATCCACAAGGCAACATGGGTATCCCCAGACCACAAAACAGAAAACCAATTTGACCATATCTGTATTGCCAAAACCTTTAGAAGAACACTGGAAGACGTGAGGGTAAAGAGAGGAGCAGATGTAACTTCAGACCACCATCTACTGACAGCTAGGCTGAAGCTGAAACTGAAGATGAACTGGATGGAAAGGGCAACAAGCAGAAGGAAATACAATGTCAGTCTGTTGAGAGAAGCGCAACAAAGAGAAACGTTCAAGATCACACTCCGGAACAAGTTCCAAGTGCTACAAGACTTAGAGGAGGAAGATCAAACTCTGGAACATCTATGGGAACGCGCAAAGGAAATCGTCAACACAACCTGCCAGGAAGTGGTCGGACCCAAGAAACAACAACATAAGGAATGGATATCAGCTGAAACACTTACCAAAGCTCAAGCAAGAAAGAAAATGAAGGCATTATTAAATAACAGCCGGACAAGAACTGAAAAGGCAAAGGCAAGCTCGAACTTCACTAAGGCAAACAAAAAAGTAAAGAAGAGTGCATGAACAGACAAAAGACTCTACATCAATAGTCTAGCAGAAGAAGCTGAAGAGGCAACCGCCAAGGGCAACATGAAACAACTTTACGATACAACAAGAAAACTGTCCGGCAAGTTCAGCAAACCAGAGAGACCAGTAAAGGACAAGAATGGAAACACAATCAGTGGAACAGAACAACAGTTAAACAGATGGGCAGAGCATTTCACCGAACTGTTAAACAGGCCAGCTCAAAGCAATCCCCCTGACATCAGACAAGCAGAGATGGACCTGGATATGGACTGTAGAGCACCATCAAAGGAGGAGATAAGAAAAGCCATTAACCACCTCAAGAATGGTAAAGCCCCGAGCCAAGATAACATACCAGCAGAAGCACTCAAGGCAGACACAGAAACAACTACTGAGATACTTCACCCTCTGTTTGCCAAGATATGGGAAGAGGAAACAGTACCAACAGAATGGAGGGAAGGACACCTGGTCAAGATTGCCAAGAAAGGAGATCTCAGCAACTGCGCAAATTACCGGGGAATTACACTGCTCTCAGTACCTGGGAAGATATTTAACAGAGTCCTCCTTGAAAGAATGAAAAATCAAGTTGACCCCATTCTCAGAGACAACCAAGCTGGCTTCCGACAGAATAGATCCTGCACAGACAAGATAGCCACGTTAAGGATCATCGTGGAGCAATCACTGGAATGGAACACATCACTATATGTCAACTTTGTCGACTACGAGAAAGCTTTCGATAGCCTGGACAGAGGCATGCTATGGAAACTGCTCAGACACTATGGAGTACCACCTAAACTAGTGAATATCATCAAGAGCTCATATGAATCAACAACTTGTAAAGTAATCCATGGAGGACAACTCACACCAAGCTTTCAAGTCAGAACAGGAGTGAGACAAGGATGCCTGCTATCGCCATTCCTCTTCTTTCTTGCGATAGACTGGATCATGAAACGGACAACTTCCGGGAGAAGAAACGGCATAGAGTGGACAATGTGGAAACAGCTTGATGACCTGGATTTTGCTGACGACCTAGCCTTACTAGCCCATAGCCGACAGCAAATGCAAGAAAAGACCAACGAATTAAACGTCAACTCTCATCAGATAGGCCTGAACATCCACAAGGGAAAGACTAAGATCCTAAAGGTCCATGCAAACAGTACTGACCCTATCACACTAGATAACATCGCTCTAGAGGAAACAGATACCTTCACCTATCTGGGCAGTATTGTGGACAAGGAAGGCGGAACAGATGCTGATGTCAAGGCAAGAATAGGAAAAGCAAGGGCGGCATTCATACAACTGAGAAACATATGAAGAACGAAGAACATCTCGACAAACACCAAGATAAGACTGTTCAACTCCAATGTCAAGTCAGTCCTACTATACGGAGCAGAGACCTGGAGGATCACAAAACTGACAATACACAGAGTACAGACCTTCATCAACAACTGTCTCAGAAGAATCCTCCGGATCCGCTGGCCTGACACCATCAGCAACGCCGACCTGTGGCAAAACACCCGCCAACTACCTGCAGAGGAAGAAATTTCACGACGGAGATGGGGCTGTTGGCCACACCCTCAGGAAACCCACTACAAGCATCACCAGACAGGCGCTTACGTGGAATCCTCAGGGGAAAAGGAAGAGAGGCAGACCAAGAAACACCTGGCGTCGTGACCTTGAAGGGGATGTAAAGAAAAGCGGATACACCTGGAACCAACTGGAGAGGAAAGCCCAGAACAGGGGAATCTGGAGAACAGTAGTGGACGGCTTATACCCCACGAGGGGTGTCAGGCCTAAGTAAGTAAGTAAGTATGAAGGTAAGTGAACAAACTTAAGATACGCAGCTGTAGAATTACTCTCCCTTATATCATCAGCTTCTAGAATGCCTCTCAAACATCTTAGATTGTTGTTTGTCATGCTTCTCAACGCTCCAAATGTTCGCAATGAAGACGTGAACACACTTACTTTGATGTAATACATTAGTTTAGGGTACAAGGGAAGACTTTAATTAAAACTTGTAAATAGAATTGAAGAAACTGTACGTACAGAACCTTCAGAGCTGGTGAATTAATCTGCGCTGTATCAGAAGTTGCACCGACTGCCATGTGATACAGGTATCTGAAAATAGAAATACTCGTCTTTAATCATGTATAAATGACAGAAAGGATTAATTGTATAATACCATGTGAATGATGTGTTGATAATTGTAATTCATGTCTATGCTCATATATATGACATTATATTTGTGAACAGTGTCAACAGCTAGTATATTTTAGATAATCAAAATTTTGGTAATGGCATCAACAAAGTGTACGTTCTTACCAACACTATGCAAATATTTTCATAGTTAAAGTCTGTTGATAAAACATGCAGAAATCTCTAGTATATTTCGAAGGATAACATTTTAGGTCTGAAGAATATTACTTTGAATTTTAATTTGAAGCTTCAACAGGTCAAGTAATTTATAGTATTCAAAGCTGCCTTGACAAAGACTCTCTATCAGTTGTATATTTGATAAGTTATCACCCCAAATATATCACCTACATGTTATTGGTAAACATACAACATATACGAATACTAATATTGTCGAAATTAGTATGTGAAACTTATTGCTTCAATCGTTTAAATCATATAAACAAGTTCAATGTTAGTCTTATGCATAAACATATTTGAGAACGCTAAGGTCGATCGATCTATTATCATAAATTTATCAATTGCAATATAAAATTACATGATAAGAAAGACATTTGAATGTTTTCATTGAGAAAACAAGTTTTGTTTTATCAAAATGCTACGTTAGTTATAATAAAGGATAACATCACAAGTTATGTCCACGTTGAGAAAGTCGATTCGAAATAATGGACAATGTCTCGTACATGGAAAGTTCGCAACATGCTTGCAGTAGACCCAGTGACAGATATGATCTCATCACAACCAGGTACCCAACTGTACTGCTGGGTAGAATGAAGATGCATCAGGTCAATTGATGTTTTGTCTTTTTGGAATTGTGTTACTTTAGTACAATATTGAACAAACTGTTTTACTCTGTGACTAAACTACCAACTCTCGGTGGAAGTTGACGCGGATCATTGGCGGTGATTCTGATCGCAATCAACCGGACTAGGACCGCAGTCTGAACACGATCGATCGCAATCTGAATGCAATCCAATCGCGCGCGTACAATCTGATTGTGATCAGTACCGGTTAAGATAAATACATTCCCCTGTAGGTCATTTCAGGTTAAGATGACATCATTAGTTTATGAACCAATCTCAGTTGTAGCCGAAAATCACCCTTCAAACTACTATTTTTTCCTTCAGACGCGCCGGATGTTCCTGAATATCAGAGGTGAGCGATTAACTGCACAAGATAAGATGTCACCGCAGTTAACCTTTCTCTCCCAGCAAAGGTAGATCAAGTCATGTTGATCTAGCCTCTGTTTCAATTAGACCAGATTCGTGTTTTTGGCGGAAAAAACTGCAGCACAACCCATTTGAATTTTTTCAGTAAATGACAACACTTCTCGCATTGTAAGGGTGGTTCATATGCCATGGTTTAGCCAAAATAATGATATCAAGACAGCGTCGCTGATTGCACAATGAACTTTAATTGCATCCAATCAGGCATCTACCATTCTAGACAACAAAGTCGGCTAACTGGAACAGAAGCTAGATCAATACGACTTGATCTACCTCTGTGGGGAGAGCATGGAGTTCACAAGAATTTTGGTGATCAAAGCTTTCTATGTTGCATAGTAGTGGATTGTACATAGAAATGTGAACAAGTGACTCATCTTATTTGCTTTAATGCAACTATTTCTGACAAGAAGAAATATTGAACAATGACAAAAAATGTCGTAACCTCGTTTGTATTGCATTATTTTTATAGCTAAATGTCGACATACAAATAAAGTCATTATTTTTAAACTAACTATTGGAGTGTTAATGAAGGTTCCTATTATGTAGAATAAATTCTGGAATATACATTACAACAGTGTAGAATAAGAATTCAGAAAACAGTGAAGAGGTCAAAAGTAAAGTTTAATTCATTGCCGATGTTAAAAGACTATTCTCACGGTTTTATCTAGTTCAAAGTGATTTATAGACAAATGTCTTATATTATTGACAATTACATATAACAACATACGTTATTTACCCTTATAATAGAAAGGGTTGAAAGGGGCAGTAGCACGTTTTTTGACAATTTCATATTTTAAATATTCCCCTGATAAATGTAAGTTAATGCTAAATGTATTATTTTGACAGTGTAAAATATCTCAATACACAAGCCAATAACCCATAGTCAGAGGACAAAGTATGAAGATTCACATAAATTCAATTGGCGGCCATTTTGTGTGAACACCTTTATTTCATTTTGTCTAAGAAAAAGGAATCACATGGCTAAACTTTACGTCATATATTTGAATTATTACTGCTCCATTTAGTTTAAATACATCGTCTTTCAATTAGAACCATTAATTTTCATTTTCCTGACATCACCTTATATTTCCCCCTAAAAACGTGCTCCTGCCCCTTTAAGGGTTTGACCACTTGATATGAAAGACCTTGACTATTTTAGATTAATATATACAACATAAAAATATGGTCTACGACGAGGCTTTCATGTGCCATTAACTTCATTCATACATAAATTTAGACCGCATTCTCGCCAAAACAAAGAAGATTATCATCTATAACATCCGTCTCTTACCGTATCTTATCTGTCCTATTATGCTAATTATGACGGACTACTTCCATTATGTATACTGTCGTTATATAAGACAAGATAAGGGGTGGTATTATAGGAGCACTGGTAATATTGTTCATTTGTAACAGACCGTTTGAAATGTGATACATCATTAAATTTTCAAAATATTTTTCATCATTTCAATTTAGATTGAAGAGTGATTGATATATGAATTAGATGTTATCTTTTACATCATTACCTTGTTAAGTAACGATCTACCTCAAATATTAAAAATTCAGGATTGTGAAGGTTACAAAGTACTTTTCATGTTTCATGTCATCTGATCTTTATCAAATATCAGTTTTTAGTCGAAAACAAATGAAATTTTATCTGTTTAATTGCTTCTTATTATGTCAATTGTTGAAGCATTAGTAAAACTGATTACGCGATTAATATTATGTCCATCGAACATTAAAATTCAATTTTTCATCTGTAATGTATTAGAGAAGTTGTAACTTCTAAAAGAAAGATCTAATACAATGTGTTCTGATGTGTGGTGCCTTTGACAGATAATATAATTCAGAATGTAAAATTATGTTACAACATTACGGTAACAAAATAATCTTTTTGTTTGGTATTGTCAGAATTCATTCTCAGTTTTACTTAAATAACAATTATAACAAAGAAGAATTTCAAAACTCCGTTTTTCTCCCTTAAGGGAATTTAAAAAAAACAAACAGATTTTTTAGGTGGATAGTGTTATCAAAATATTTAATGACAAACACCATAATTGAGATTAAGAAGGTAAAACGAGAAAGAGAGTAAAAAGAGATAAACATGTGTTTCCATCATCTGATAATTTTTTAATCATTTTTTATGACTCTAATAACACTATTTTAATAGTATCAACTATAATTTTTCAAAGCTAAAACTACTTTAAAGAACTAGATAACAAAGACATAAATCAAATTCCTTTGATAACTTGATATGCAAAATTGAAGAAAAGTGACAATACTCCCATAAACCATATCAAAATGAAATTTTACCACAACTGCGCAAAATACTTTTTTCATTCACAAACATGTAATTCATTAAATTTCATCAAACTTTGCATAAACTTAACGGTTGATTGCTGTCACACAATACACGATAGTGGGAACAGATCAGATCCGTAATTCCATAACAAGGGGTTAGATTATAATGGTCTCGAAAAAGTTCAAACGGACGGAATATCACAGAATCAGAATACTGAATGAATGGCAATACGAAATATACTTACCTCAAATTTATCTAAAACACCAATACAGTCATAATACCGACGTGAGGTTTGTGAATGTATGCAGTTCTATATATATTCTAAACGCTAACAACCGTCAAGAAATGTTAAAGTCAACTGAATAGAGTGAGCTCCCGTTGGAGCATTTGGAAATTGTCGGCAATGTCAGAGCCCTGTTGCAAGTAACGTCGTTCGAGCTTCCCAAATACGTCCATACTGAACTAAATGTAGGTTCTTGGAAATAGAGCACATGCAAAATGACACAGCACAACCGAGTAAATGCGAACTAATAATAATGATATATATATGTATAAGAAAATTGCACACATCAATGTAGCTATAGTTTTGTGTAGATTGGCTTTTAATGGGTTTTGTAGAGAACTAAATCTATATACATGTAGTTCAATCTTAAATAGTTAGATCGAAGAATGGAGATCGACATTCTGTGTTTGGAATTCAGCGGTATATAGCGGACTTGTTATCGCTCTAAATCATCCATTTAAAACCTCACACTACTCGTTCGAGTCTACATTAAATTCGAATACTTATGCCACTGGATTCCCTGTTGGCCGTATGATCGTACATAGTTTTTCTCTAAACTTGGTCTACGGTGTTTAAACGGATCCGGTATTATCGAATCAAGTTTTATCTTAGACCGCGTTCTGTCAAAGAATGTAAACCTGCCAGGGGGTAGTTTAACATTGGTAAAAGACTCAGGACTAAAATAACACATCGACCACTTTTCATAATATAGCATACATATTATGAATATGACATTTTACTTGTTTATATCATTTTGTGTACAAACCATCATCATGAAGTTAAATTTCAAATTTCAATTGTTAAACAATGATATTAACAATTCTAATTTCTATTTGATCTTTATTTACAGCTTCAGTGCAAAAAAGCGATATCTTAAAACTTTTTATCGTTTTGTGAAGAATGTAAAAAGGTTTTTAGAAAAATGACATTTAGAAAATATCTAAATCAAAATTCTGGTAAAGTATGCCCTAGATAATGTGGGTTCATTAAGCAACGAAAGGCATGCATTGTTTCAAATGTTGTTACCCAATTAAACATGGGATAAATGTTATCATTATGCAACGACAAAGTATCGATAATGAAAACGTCCTCATAGGTCAAATTGAAACCGAAAATTTATGATTCGCAGTCGTCTGGCATCTATTTGGTTGGTTCCTGTAAACCATTTCCGTCCTAAAGAGCATATGCATTAAAAGAGTTATCAAAGAGTTGTCACGAAAACATTAATCCTCTTCATCCGGGTCACAAACTTTTGCCATTATGGTGCCAGAGTTTTACAGAGTATTTATTATATCCCTGATTTTAGTAAAAAGGTTTACCAAACATCACAGAACATGAAGTGTATATTCGACCAAGAAAGCCGGTTATCGCCACTGTCTTCGGTGGCTCCAAAAGAAGCAATCGTATTAAGTGACGTTGTAAAATCATGAACTTTAGGAAAAGATAGGAAAGTTTAATTCAGTAATAAATCACAAATTCGTCAGTACTAACAATTTTAACATTTTAGGATTGTTTTCCGGAAGAAAAAAGTTATTTTTGCCACAACCTGATATCAAACGTCAAAAGATTCGGTTGAGACGACGTGATGATGCGAGGTGCAAAATCCCATACACAAAGATCTTGTTAATTCGTGGTTCCGAAGAAGGCTGATAATGATTTTTCAAACGCGAGAGCTCAAGCAAAAAATGTCATCAAGGACATCAAAGGTGTGAACTTAATCAACAATATACGCAAGACACACCAACGACTGGTCATTGCATTGCAGAAAGAGTTTTAACGAATTGCATTCATCGGACACCATCATCTTGTCCATTCCTTGTTGTATTTCTAATGTGATTGAGAGAAACGTCCCAACCGCTCACTTGTCAAACCATATAGCCTCTTAGAAATGACCTGACGCACTAATTCCTTACAATCAAACACTGTATATCAAATGCACACGGAGAGGAGAAGCCAATCAAGCTAATACGGTAAGGATGACTACCTCTCTCTGTCCTATAGGTGTAAGACTCGGAGCAGCAACGTCACCATTTTGCTGGTCTCGTGGTGGAAGAATGGTATTGCCTAATCCATAGCCATTGTAATCGATTCGTCGCCGTAAAAATCAACGCAACAGATTTACCACTTTTGGGAACAATTAAGAAACGAACTTTAAAAATACCTTCAAACCTGGTCCATTAAGTTGGTTAACTAAAACGTGGTCTTCATAATACATACTTTGACCAAGGGTTTGAGTTTAACAAAATCTAGTTTGGTCAAAAAGTTGGTCTAACTTAGACTGGGTACGATCATACGGTCCAATGGAAAATAATAAAAAAAATCATACGGTCCAGTGTGAACATCTCCCAATGGTTGATAAATAATGAATTCTTATGGCAGAACTACACCTGTAGCGCTACCCCCAAGGGGTAAGGGCAATGTCAACCAAAACACACACATTTTAGATTGTTTGAGTACAAATGGTTATCATACACTTTGATTTCTGTTTGCATTCAACAAGAAGGTATTTGAATAAGTTCTGTTTTTTTTTATAAATTCAACAAAATAGTCACCAATATCTATGGTTGATAAAGGAAACAAAAATGGACAATTTCATTCAACCAGCTTTCGTTACTATCAACAAAAGAGAATATGTGTTACGTAAAACAATTTTCAAGGGATGTTTAATGCAAGATGCTAAGCTCAGGCTAAACTTTAGAATTATTTATGACAAACACCATAGTTGAAGTTAAGGAGATGAAAAGTCCAACTTCAATCTTTTTCATTTTCGTCTGCTGATAACCTTTTAACCTTTACGTGTTGGTCCTTATATTGATTTTAATGTATTTTGGCTATTATTGATCTGCTACATGTATATAACTAGAACAAATTGCAAACAACGACATTGAGTACATGACTTTTAGACCAACGTCATTGTTGAAAATATGGAGCTGAAATGTCTTTTCCATCTTCTGATAACCTTTTAACTTTTTCTTGTTGGTCCTAATATTGATGTTAATATTTTTTAGCTATTATTGATTTGCTATATAATTAGAACAAATTGCAAACAACGACATTGAGTACATGACTTTTAGACCAACGTCATTGTTGAAAATATGGAGCTGAAATGTCTTTTCCATCTTCTGATAACCTTTTAACTTTTTCTTGTTGGTCCTAATATTGATGTTAATATTTTTTAGCTATTATTGATTTGCTATATAACTAGAACAAATTGCAAACAACGACATTGAGTAATTAAGTGACTTTTAGACCAGTCAAAAAAATTGAACATTTGACAAGTAAAGTATGATTTTTCGTAACATGTTTTGTTTAAATCGCTCATGTGAGTAAACAGAATACCAACAGCATCCTGTTAAATCATTTTTGCAAGAGCTGAGTGATTCGGTATTCAGTACGTTAAAAGAAAAAATACCTAAATTTCTTTGAAAGTCTTTTCATTCCAAGATTACAAGACGGCCTACATTCTATCAGTGTTGGATTATAAAGGACATGACAAATGACTTTTTTATTTTGTTAAGTAGGAGAAGGAAATGCAAGCATGGAGACGTAGTTCATCCTACAATCGTATCTGATTATCAATATTTTGTTTGGAGTAATATGTTCTTCATTCACGGTCACGTACAAACACTCATCTATCGTCATATTTGTTATTCAAAATGATTCACAACCTTTAATTTTAGTTCAATTTGTACTTATTTTATAGATTTTCCACAATGCTTTCGAAATTGAAGATGAAAAATTATGGAAAACAAAACCAAAGACATTTGAAGTTATATTAAATAACGCTAGCTCTCTCAATATGGTAACATTTTCCAATTAATGATTTATTAGTTAACATAATGTTTTTAAAAAAACAGCAAGACATAGATTTCATGTCATCTGCTAGCTACTAATTTATCAAATATCAAGTTTATAATGGTTCACGTTTCAAACTTACCAATTTAGCAGTATCACAAACAGAGGTTGGAGCGATCCCAATTAAAAGCATTCGTGGATGATATCTTCTTGTCTCATCTCCGACCTGTTCGTCGATCACAAATGACAAGGCCACTACTTTATCTTGGAACATGCTGTGGTAAATGAATAGATGCCACTAATTACGCCAGGTTGTGCTAACGCTTTATTGTCATGCAATAATTATGTAACGGGACACGATGCATGACTGTTATTTGATACGTTATTAATCCCTGTAAAAGTAATATAAGGATTTTAATGGTTTAATCAATTTCTATTATGACCTTTACCTCCTAGAAAGATTGTGTCAATTTGAAATGAAATGTTTCAAACCGTATTTTACTCTACCTTTGGAATCCCAAGTTTTGAGGCACATTAATGTATTATCATTTTTGTAAGTCTTTTATAGGTGATGAAAGGTAGGCCAGCATGATTTCAATTTCTCACGATAAGATGTTTTTTTGACCAAAGCACTGGAAACTGCAGCTGATGTCCCCGCTCTTCTGGAATTGTAATGTATGTGTCGTCTCGGGCATTTGTGAGTTTATACAATGTACAATATTTATGACTGTAGGGTGTATAAGTATCAAAATGAGAGTTTTGACATTTTTTGTTTTTGCCTCAACTCACTTTGGAACACGTGGTCTCGCACATATGCGTTTAGAATTTTGTTTGGTTTGGTTTATAAACTAGACCTGCTTAATTCAAACTTCTAGCGTACTAGTGAAGAGTAATTTTCATTTGTGATAACATAATTTTACTGTTGAGTATATGAGAATTAAAGGCTATTGACATACTTGGCTGTGTGCTCTAGTCGATAGTTATTTCTGGTGTTTCTGTGATCAACCAAAGAGTTTTCTCCTTTTTTGAAGGAGTAAATTTACACACTTCATGTTTATTTTACCGTTAGCGTTCTCTTTATCAATAGTGGGACATGTTCGAGTACTAGAACTCCAAGGTAGATGCCAAATTATTGAAGAAATTTATGTTATCCCAAAATAATCAATCATCAATCTCTATATTTAAACATTTGATACTACACGTATGTCGTTATCAAATCGCAAATTAATATGTTTTGTAAACAGTGTCTTTCGATATTTGGATTAGATTCTTTTAAACTGTTGCCTAGAACCTAGTCTAAATCTAAGACAATAAACCTGCGAATATCAAGCTGATAATGTGAGTACCAAATTTAACATGGATACTTTCATTTTTAAGTGCAAATATTAAATTCAATGTTTTATTTTGTGTTTTACAATTCGAATGTACATTAGAATTGTTAAACGTATGGTGAATTACGTATACTGTACGCAACTTACAAAGTTACTAATTAGTTATCTTACAGTATTCTATACATTTAAAAATAAATAATATGAAACTGGACTCTCTTGAGATTATTTTATTTCCGATGGGGCTGTCAAAATACAATCAATACCACCAATTTGATAGTTGATGTTAATGGTATCTCAAGGAGTGCGTGACAAGGATCTTCGAAGCTTCTTATAAAAAAATTATTTTCCATATATTTAAAATCAACTGACTTCTTAGTACTCAATTAATCTATTCCATACTGAAAGGTTTATACAACACTATTCGTGATAATTTCATTGACTTTTTTTAATGTCAAGGTGAATGTATTTGAACGTACATCCATTATAATAACAGCAATGAGATTTGTTTGATTATAAGGCGTTAAGATATTTGACGAGTGATAAAGATATAATGAACACTGTAATTTCGTAATATAGTAAGGAGCAAGGTTGGTGTCATTATACTTATATGAGTATTGTTTTCTGCACTAAAACAAAATCGATTAATAATTGTAAAGAAGATGAACATAATATAACTATAAGAATAATCAAATAGTTGCGAGGAATACTGATTATCTGTCCTGAGTTGATTATTGTGATCAACTCAGAGGTTCAGCAACGAGTTAAACACATCTAATCACAAAATAGATATTCACAGATAATTCGTGTTTTTCTTATCCAAGGTCATGTTGATGCGTAAGAAAGGGAAAGAAAGGGCAACATTAAAACACACACTCAGTTGCTAAAGTACAAATTGAAATCATACATGTATGCGATTAAGTTTTGTCTTACCTCTTCTTGACGGGCGACTGTAAGTAGTTCGCAGCTTTCGTTTAAATCTGAACTAGTCTATTGTTAATTATCGCATTTCATCGCCAAAATTATTTTGATATAGTAGACAAAAACCGTTATTATTCAACGCACTGTCGCGAAACCATACAGAAAAAGTAAGACGTCGATTGAACGGAAATGCACGGCTCTAGACTCTACTGCAGCTTTCGATGAAAATGTTATGACGTCACTGATTGACGTCATAGAGCTATGACGTTAGTGGAGTACAGCTGGCGGCGAGTCTCGCACACTGCGCCGCATATATAAGTTAATAACGAATGGATGTAAAAAAGTTCTTTCAACCAATCAAAATAGGAGTTATTTTTTTGAAAAATTTAACCATTATGGAAACTTCAATACCCGGCATATCCTTGTCCGCTTGGGTAAGAAACAATAATTGTTTCCATCCTTAGTTTTGGTATTCTAAGAACAGGAAACATTAAAAAACTCCAAAATAGTGTTCAACTATTCACAAATGGATTATCTAACGATCAGAATTTTTTATTTATTTCTTGAATTGCAATGCATACAAATACAAACTAATATAAATTCATATGAATAATCAATATCATATCGTTGTGCATTCCCTCCCCACAGAGGCAACTCAGTTATACCTGAATTAGCCTCTGTTCTATTACGGCTACTACACGGGACAGAAAAGTAGATATCTGATTGGAGGCAATCGAAGTTAGTTGTGCAATCAGCGACGCCGTTTCATAAGGGATCATTCGCAAAAGCTCGGCTACTCCCGGCTATTCCCGGTGATTCGGCATTCAGGGGAGATAACTCTTCCTTCTACAAAACATCGTTTTTTTACCTTCTCATAAGTTTTTATTTGTTAAATTATTAAAATAAAATTTATCACAAAACAAAGAACAATTTACACAATTATAAAACAGTATGTTTCTAATGAAAAACCCTAGCCATGTCTGATTTTTAAAAATTTTCCCTCTCACACTGTTAATGAAAAATAAACCTAAAGGCATGATGCTTTCGAAAGTCACTGTACGACCGTTGAGAATTCCAAAAGTCGCTGATATCCAAAAGGTGTTTTCATTGGCTGCAGATAAGGGAGCTATCTCAAGTTACAACTTTTTGCCGCTAGGGCAATCTGCCGGAACCCCAGGATCTAGGCGTAATAGAACAGAGGCTAATTCAGGTATGACTGAGTTGCCTCTGTGGGAAGAGAATGATCGTTGTGAAACTTTTTGAGTATTGTTTGAGTTTAGCAATGTTCCTAGTAGCATCAGCATGTGTTTATCGGCTACAATTAATATTTATGAGAGGCTTTTAAAGAGTATGGTATGTGCAATTAAATTGTCTGATGTCCATATAACCTTTCCATTTTATTTCTTCTGTTATGTTCTTCATGTTTTATATTTTGAAATAATATAAAAATGAATATATAATAATATAACCTATTCGTATCTATTTGACGTCTTATCCATAAGAAAACATTTCTTCAAAGGAAATGTTCAAATAGAATTTGTCTCCATGAAACAATTTATACCACATTTGTGAGAAAGCAGAAGGTACTAAGGCATCACTTCAAAGGGAAGGTTTTACACATGCAATCACAATAAATAGGTAAGTAAGTAAAAATAGTTAGGATGGCAAATAAAGCAAAGTAGGAGTTTTACTCTGGAAACGGAATGATTACGAATCAGTTAATTTAAATTTCCAGATTACCCTTTCGTCATCACCATCTGGTTCATCTCAAAACCACCACAACACCTAAGTTCATCGTCCCTTTTTGATTTCAAATAATCTTCCCAAGCGTTCAGTTTATCATAATAATAATGAGGATATTGATATCGCGCTATTTCCAGGTGCTCATGGTACTTTCAAAGCTGCGATCATGCGCTATCATCCTATTTCAGGTACCCATTTTAATAGCTGTATGAACTGAGTGCAATGGGGATGAAGTGCCTTGTCCAGGGACACACCACAGACTCAGACCAAGATCGCAATTTGTTTATGTCTCCACCGGCATTCGAACCCGGGCCTTTGTCGTGAAAGGCTAGCTTGCTCACCACTTCACTACCGTGATCCACCAAGATCCAACGTGATCCACCGTGCTCCAACGTGCTCCAACGTGATCCACCATGCTCCACCGTACTCTATCGTGCTCCATCGTGATCCACCGTGCTCCACCGTGATCCAACGTGATCCTACGTGATCCACCGTGATCAACCTTGATCCAACGTGATCCTACGTGATCCATCGTGATCTAACGTGATCCAACGTGATCCACCGTGCTCCACCGTGCTCCACCGCTTCACCGTACTCCAACGTTCTCCACCGTCATCCAACGTGATCCAACGTGATCCACCGTGATCCACCGTGATCCACCGTGATCCACCGTGATCCACCGTGATTCACCGTGATCCAATGTGATCCGTCGTGATCCAACGTGATCCAACGTGATCCACCGTGATTCACCGTGATCCACCGTGACCAACCGTGTCCCAACGTGATCATCCGTGTCCCAACGTGATCATCCGTGATCCTCCGTGATCCTTCGTGATCCTCCGTGATCCAACGTGATCCAAAGTGCTCAACCGTGATCCAACGTGATCCTACGTGATTCAACGTGTCCATCTAGTGCAAGCTAGTGAAAAATAAGCAGCCTGTTTAAGGTACTTTTATTTTATTATCTAATTAATTGTCTTTATACATTATGCATTATCAATATATAATATATCATTAATATCATATAGATAAAATTAATATATATATATATATATATGACTTTTAATAAGGGAATAAATTAAGTGATTGGTTGTCAGTTTCAGTTGCCAATTTCATTTATTAACTTCAGATTCGATGTTCATAGAGAAACAGAAATAATCAATAACCTTTGCCGGAACGTCTTCCAATAAAAAAACGTTTATCAATTGAATTTTTGTTTTTTGATAGAATAATCTATTGACATGTACGCTTTGGGAATCGTTTTAAGCTTATTAGTTTAAAGAACCGTTTTTTTATTCGTGACTGATAATAGAAGCTTGAACATTAATATTTTGTCTGTTATTCCCTTGGTTACGTCAATGTGTTTTCAAAAGATTTACAAATATTTGCCAGGACGGAAAACGTTTCCCCGTATCTACAAAAAAGATGAAAAGCATTGTTAGATATTGTTAAGAGACTGAAAGGTACACATGTACGTTGTTTATTTAACAATTATTGTACTATAAACTACAATGAAGCAAAATGTACAACCATTGCTTATACAATGCATAACTAAATACTAGAAATTAAAGAATACTGTCTCCAGACAATGTCCGTAGTTTTCTTTATATATCCAGATGAAAAGCTTGCTACGTCCGGTACGTGAGTCAGTATCCCGGTTGATTCAATTCAATGTACGCTGTTGATCCCTGGGAGATTGTCACTAGGATTAACATGTATGCTTTGTTCTATAGAGGATACTAAACGACCTTCCATTTCATACTTACTTTATTAAACGAGTTAATGATTTCGTATAAAACGAGCGGAAGCGAGTTTCGATACCAAATCATTCACGAGTTTGATAAAAATAGTATTAAAGGGGCAATAGCACGTTTTTAAGGTGGCATATAAGATGATGTCAGGAAAATGAAATTACTGGTTCCAATTGAATGACAATGTATTTAAACTAAATGGAGCAGTAATAATTCAAATATATAACGTAAAGTTTAGCCATGCAATTCCTTTTTCTTACGCAAAACGAATTAAAGGTGTTCACATAAAATGGCCGCCAATGGATTTTATTTGAATCTTCATACTTTGTCCTTTGACTATGGATAATTGGCTTGTGTAATGAAATTTTTGACACTATCAAAATAATACATTTAGCATTAACGTACCATTATCAGTGAAAAAATCAAAATATAAAATTATCAAAAAACGTACTACTAAAGGGAGTTTAGTATTATGTTTATTACTTGCCCACTTACTTTATATCAAACATATTTGCCGATACATTGCCGTAACTAACATTTTCGCGACTCTTGCCACATCCTTTTTACATAAATTACCTCTTATTGTCCTGTTGGTTTGCAATTTTGTCGCATTGGATTGAGACTGTATACCATGTTACTACCCATGTCAATTTGATATAATGTACTTCATGTTGAACAGGTTTTTGTGGAATAACTATGTACACGTATGGTACCCAAAAAAAGAAATAAAGTGATAAAAAAAAAAAAACATTTTCGCGACTCGGCAACCATTGTGACGGCGCGCTTACACTGTGACGTCACAACAACACACTACTATGACGTCATACTTGCATTGTGTTATTACACTAGTTTGATATTGCGGTATAAATATTACACTGTGCTATGATATATGTATCATCTATTGATATCTATTCAGCGTTTTTATTTAGTATATATAAAGTATATAGTATATAGTATAAAGAAGGCAAGAAGTCCGTTTTTATCTGATTTACATCTATGAGTTTAAATACAATACTGTATACCTCATCATAAATCTCCTTAAGTAGGCACATGAAGTAGCCCAGAAACGTCGTAGGAAATCAACACAGTTGTTGTGGTGAGTCAGTTATCGTTTTTATATACGCCGTTTTATTCCGTGTTGACGGGTATGGACACACCTTTAGAACTGAAGCATATTCCAACAATCCTTATTGCGCAATGTGCATGTAATGAATGAATATGAAGGATAGTTGTGTCATGTCCACGACCGGCTCGTTGATTACCTCTGACAAGCTTGAAGCTTTTATCTTAAACCCTGCCAGAATTGTTCCTGATAAATTGAGAAATAACACATACAGGGGATTGTTGCCGGATATTGTAACGGCTTTCTTGTCATCATATTGGTTATGAAGGAAATAAAACATGATTTTTTAAGATTTTACCCGAGTTACAGTTACCGTTAGGGTTTGATCTCTTTAGATAGAAGGTCTTCATGGCCAGGTGAGATTGGATGAGATTAACCTATGATCTGAGGCAATAACATCTCATTAATGTCTCATCCAAAGCAATAGGAATGAATACCGGCACGTCGACATTTCGATAATTATCAGATATGATATTGAATATTAGCATTGACATGCGAGTTCCATTTCTGAAGTGTGTCTTTAGGAGGTCCCATACAATTATCCATGCACATCTCCGGCTGTCACATATAACTTTTTAGAACCTTACTGATTTTGTGATTTTTTTCAATTGCATTGTGTTGTAGGAAGCATCAAATTAATCATTATTTTTCACTTCTAATAAGGAAAGAATATATTTGTATTGTTGTGTTAAATGCTTTTTTGTTATCAAATATTTGCTTCTAACTATATGTTAATCACAGATAGACATGAAAAGGACACTAGCACTGATTCGGGTCGTTAGACACCTCCCCTTCACTAGTGCCCCAGTATGGAGAGATAACTGGATTACCCATAGGGGGTTCACATATCAACCGTAAGGATCGCCCTCGAGTGGCGGGTTATTGGGCAAGTAGACCTCTCAAACGTGAAATTAACACAACGGAAACATGTCTAAGGCGGTGTACATTGTGGGTGGGTTGGAATTTGGCATCATTGCGCCGGATCCATTGCTCCGATGAGTGTAGAATGCTATCGCATATTGCTGATGGCCGAATTCGTTTCAGTGTGGTGGTGGCTCTGTAATGATATGGGGTTGTGTCTCCGACCTTGTGACAGTTCCAGGTACACTCAAAGCTCAGAAATATCGAGATAACATCATTCTTCCTGTGGTAATTCCCCATTTCGACAACCGCTCTCTTCGTAGAAGACCAGTTTAGATGGATGACTATGCTAGACCCCGCAGAGCCAGAGTGGTAACACAGATTCTACAACTGGAAACCTATCGTAACCTGCTTGTAGTCCCAACTTGAACCCTTTATAGCATCTATGGGATGGATATCATTGGTCGCCGTATACGTAGAAGATACCCTACTGTTCAAAATGTGGCAGAGTTGAATGCAGCACTGCATCAGGAGTGGCAGCAGATTCCTCAACTAGTCACATTGAGACCGATACGTACAATGTCGAAGAGGGTCAATCAAATCATCAATGCACAAGGATCAAACACTCTCTATTGACAGTGGTTTGTACTATTCTTAAGACCGCTATAATAACTTTTAAGAAAGTCTCATTTTGTTTACTCGGCCGATTATAACAGCTAAGGCAGTAGTTGTTTTCATTGCACAATTGCTGAAAAACACACTGTTTGTCAAGTCGACACACACTTGTTACCACTGGATACCAATTTATACATATCTATAATCAGGCATACATGTGAGTTACGTGTATTTGTTAAACTTTAGTTTTGATTCTTGTGGCATTTATCATATGTTCTGAGTATATTCTTAAACATAAACGAAGTTGACGTGACTTTCTGTACCCTGTTCATTTGTTACATGAATAAAGATGTTCTTATTTTCTATACAAGGAACTTTTACGACATCAGTTGCAACGTACATGAATTCTGATATCTACTTCCTTGTGCCGTCACTCAATCATGTAACAGACATCATTACTATTTGGTCCTAATTGGATTCCAGTGTTCCGCAGAAATAAAGAACAAAAGTGGAAGCATTCTAAATATCTTTGCTCCCAGGCATTTCTGACAAGAAGGAAAAACCTTTGATCGCTTATTTCAAGTGAGCAACAACAACGTGCTCACAAATAAGTAAGTGCTTTTCTGTTTCATGATGAGGCTTATAAATTCTAAACACTTTCAGTTGTTCCTTTAAGAACTGCCACATCTTGCACCAGAATCTGATATATTTAGATCCCAGGTGTTGAGCGACCACCCTATATTTTTGCTAAACGTAGTATGAATGTGAAATCTGAAGAGTGGGGCAGACATCAAAACACATACATAGATTTTTTAATCATGACTTTGCAGCCAGGAAAATGACTTTATAAGATTATTTGTCTTATCTGTGAAGTTATGAGAGGAAACCGTATCGATTACAAAATGATGAAATAACATAAAAGCTCACTGGCAAAAATTACATGTAATTTAACATGTGGAAAAAAGAAGAAACGTGGCACTCATATTTGCCACACATATGGCTTTCCCTCGAGGCGTCTGAGTAAAACATGGCAATACTGTGACGTACATCGGTGTCCATTCTGCTTCATGTATAAAATTCAATGATTTTTGAAAGCATTTAGATTACAATTAGTGTTCAGAAACGTAATATGGACACGCTTCGTCCCAGGTGTTGAATGGCCACCCTAAAGTCGCCAAGACAGGTACAAAAGCGGTATATGAATACGTTTATTAACAAGCGACTTACAAAATTGTTTTCTAAAGGTAATGGCTAGTATTGATTTAAGTGCACTTTGACCTTGTAGACCGTTGTAACATTGCCAATTAGCAAAAACATCTTTAATTAAACATTTTATGGTGATCAAACGAAAGTTTGAGCCAAAGGTATTAATAAAATTAATCATCTGGTATAACAAAAACAAGCTGATCATTTGTTCGTCTTATAATTTGATGAAAGATAGATTTTCTTTCACGCAGTCAAGGAATCAATGTTTATAGAAAAACATGAGACAATTAAAATCATAGACAATGTTAGATGGGTTCTTATTGTTCTGGGATTAGGGCAAGCAACAAACTCATTGTGTGAATTAATATTTAAATTTGATTCACTCTGAGTAAACTTCGACACTGAACAGTGAAAACTAATTGTGATCATTAATAATAATAAATGTTGTCCCAAAATACAATCTTTACGAAGTAGAAAAGTTGTTTTTCCTTTGGAGTAAGTTAAGACATTCATCATGTTGATAAAAAAATAAGATGTTTCTATTGGACTGTTTGTATTCGTGGTGGTCCAGGAAACAGCAGAAGTTTTATCTCTATCCCGGCCATACTTGACTCTTTGTATTGGTTCTAATTATAATATTATCTTGTTGGACCCTTTTTAACGAAATGCCAAGCCTCAAAATGAATACCACAAGCCTTCTAGTCAAGCCTTCTAGTCAAGATGCAGAAACTACATTTTATGCAAAACATTCCCCTTTATATCCGCGCAGGTTCTTTTAAAATTTAACCATCTACCATATCTTCTAGGTAATGAATAAAGAGAGTACAAGAGATTACAATGACGAAAAGAAATCATACTTCTTTAAAGTTAAGACCACTTACTTGCCTTTTTTAAATTACCAAATACCTAGCTGTATGTTTCATAAATGTTGAAATGCGGAAATGTTGTTCATAAATTACTAAAATAGTTTTATTAAGGATTTGGAAATGTGATTATAGAGAAAATATTATGATAAGAACCTATGAGAAGCGTGGCCGTTCAAGAATATCCATGCAGCTTATTCTTATATAGAAGCTATATAAAACTGAAAATTAGTCCAAAACCGAACTATTCAATTGCCGTCAGATACAATCTAGCGATTTGGCAGGAAAGCATCTAATTTCGAATGACTTGAATCTTTTTACAAGTGTGAAAATGATTGATGATATACATAAGGTAAGGATTAAAAAAGCTTGGATAAACTTCTCCGTTGCACAATTTCAGACTACAAATAGACTATCAAGCTAGACATACATTGTGCACTATTCCATTATACATATAGGAGTTATCAAAATAATCTTCTTGTCAAGTATAATGGGGGACTTTTAATAGGTAGGTACAAATGTAGATACTCCCGGTAAAAGGCAGGTATTGATCAAAAGCAGAGTATCGTCATCACTGCCATTATCCAATCCCAGCACGACATAAGTTGGCATATATACTCCCTCATCATGGAGGGACAAATATCCATTCATGCCTAAATGGGGCAGAAACATGTTTTTTTCCTGATCTTTCAAATCTTCAGTTTCAATAACTAAACCAAGGGGATTCCCACAGAAATGATCAAATATCAGGCGAAAACTGCGGGCTGCCATTTTAGTAGGATCTCGGTTTAATCATTTGAGATAGAGAAATGGATTCAGTTAACTTAATTTTATTCATTTCTGCCACTTTTGTTTTTAACAAATTGGATTTCAATTGGGTATAAATATTTATGTTTCGCGAGATCCCTTTGTTTACCTAAGAAACCCAAGAAAACGTACTACGGCCTCTTTATGACAGATTGGATGGGAAAAGATATGAAGACGCAAGTAACGGACTAAAACACATCAACAATAATCAGTAGCCTCTTTTTATGAGTTTATTTACAAGGAAATGTATTGCTATTTATTATTGATTTATCTCTTCCCACCTTTGCTTTAATAGAATAAGGATTACAATTATTTTATTCATTAATTTCAATCTTAACGTGTTGTTACTTTAAAGTTATGACTAGGTGAAAACTAATTGTGAACAATATCATCAGGTATCTAACCATTGCATATAAAATTGGTAAATTTATTATAATGTGTTATGTGGTTATCATAATAAAAAAGCTGTATAAGTGCTACAAGCGCTTGAAGAGCGTTTGTGTACGTCTTCTATGCGCTATTAATGCGTTGGTTCGGGATATCAACTTGCACTGCGTATGAAGTGCATAACATTATCTATCACGATTATCTAACATAAATGTACCGACCGATGTAAATCCGATTCGTTGCCGCATAGTTTTGAAAATGTCTAGACCTATCAAGCGCATGGAATTGGTCTAAGCGCATTCCGACGTACACGAAGCCAAGGTGCGCATAAGTTGCGCGTCTTTCGTGCGGCTCGTATACTGCGTATTAGAGAAATGGCCATACGCATCTCGTACGCAGTGACTATGTAACGTGCAATCTAGGAATGATCACAATCTGCAGATTGTGAGCTCACAATCTGCAGATTGTTCGAACAATCTAGGAATATTTTTCATTCTTAGATTGTTTAAACAATCTGCAGATTGTGAGGCCTGCACATAAAGACTGAATGAATAACTGTAAGGGACGATTCCCAGATTGTGAGGGGCTATGTGTGGGTCTTTGAGTCTTTATTTAAAATTTTGAGAGACGATTCCTAGATTGTGAGGGGCGTTTTACGCGCCTTTGAGACTTAATGAATAACTGTAAGGGACGATTCCCAGATTGTGAGGGGCTTTTTACGCGACTTTGAGTCCTACTGATCGACTTTGAGAGACGATTCCCAGATTGTGAGGGACAATGTACGCGACTTTGACACTTAATTGATAACTGTAAGGGACGATTCCCAGATTGTGAGGGGCTTTTTACGCGACTTTGAGTCTTACTGATCGACTTTGAGAGACGATTCTCAGATTGTGAAGGGCTTTGTACGCGACTTGGATGCTTAATGAATAACTGTAAGGGACGATTCCCAGATTGTGAAGGGCTTTTAACGCGACTTTGAGTTCTACTGATCGACTTTGAGAGACGATTCCCAGATTGTGAGGGGCTTTGTACGCGACTTTGAGTCCCACTAATCGACTTTGAGAGTCGATTCCCAGATTGTGAAGGGCTTTTAACCCGACTTTGAGTCCTACTGGTCGACTATGAAAGAAGATTCCTAGATTGTGAGGGGCTATGTAATCGTCTTTGAGTCTTTATTAACAATTTTGAGAGACGATTCCTAGATTGTGAGGGGCTTTGTACGCGACTTTGAGACTTAATGATTATTAACTGTAAGCGACGATTCCTAGGTTGTGAGGGGCTTTTTACGCGACTTTGAGACTTACTGATCGACTTTGAGAGACAATTCTCAGATTGTGAAGGGCTTTGTACGCGACTTTGACACTTAATGAATAACTGTAAGTAACGATTCCCAGATTGTGAGGGACTATGTGTCCTTTTTTTTGTCTTTATTAATAATTTTGAGAGACGATTCCTAGATTGTGAGGGGCTTTGTACGCGACTTTGAGACTTAATGAATAACTGTAAGGGACGATTCCCAGATTGTGAGGGGCTTTTTACGCGACTTTGAGTCCTACTGATCGACTTTGAGAGACGATTCCCAGATTGTGAGGGACTTTGTACGCGACTTTGACACTTAATTGATAACTGTAAGGGACGATTCCCAGATTGTGAGGGGCTTTTTACGCGACTTTGAGTCTTACTGATCGACTTTGAGAGACGATTCCCAGGTTGTGAGGGGCTTTTTACGCGACTTTGAGTCTTACTGATCGACTTTGAGAGACAATTCTCAGATTGTGAAGGGCTTTGTACGCGACTTTGACACTTAATGAATAACTGTAAGTAACGATTCCCAGATTGTGAGGGACTATGTGTCCTTTTTTTTTGTCTTTATTAATAATTTTGAGAGACGATTCCTAGATTGTGAGGGGCTTTGTACGCGACTTTGAGACTTAATGAATAACTGTAAGGGACGATTCCCAGATTGTGAAGGGCTTTTTACGCGACTTTGAGTCTTACTGATCGACTTTGAGAGACGATTCTCAGATTGTGAAGGGCTTTGTACGCGACTTTGACGCTTAATGAATAACTGTAAGGGACGATTCCCAGATTGTGAGGGGCTTTGTGTGGGTCTTTGAGTCTTTTTTTAAAATTTTGAGAGACGATTCCTAGATTGTGAGGGGCTTTGTACGCGACTTTGAGTCTTACTGATCGACTTTGAGAGACGATTCTCAGATTGTGAAGGGCTTTGTACGCGACTTTGACGCTTAATGAATAACTGTAAGGGACGATTCCCAGATTGTGAGGGGCTTTTTACGCGACTTTGAGTCTTACTGATCGACTTTGAGAGACGATTCCCAGATTGTGTGGGACTTTGTACGCGACTTGGACGCTTAATGAATAACTGTAAGGGACGATTCCCAGATTGTGAAGGGCTTTCTAACGCGACTTTGAGTCCTACTGATCGACTTTGAGAGATGATTCCCAGATTGTGAGGGACTTTGTATGCGACGTTGAGACTTAATGAATAACTGTAAGGGACGATTCCCAGATTGTGAAGGGCTTTTTACGCGACTTTGAGTCTTACTGATCGACTTTGAGAGACGATTCTCAGATTGTGAAGGGCTTTGTACGCGACTTTGACGCTTAATGAATAACTGTAAGGGACGATTCCCAGATTGTGAGGGGCTTTGTGTGGGTCTTTGAGTCTTTTTTTAAAATTTTGAGAGACGATTCCTAGATTGTGAGGGGCTTTGTACGCGACTTTGAGTCTTACTGATCGACTTTGAGAGACGATTCTCAGATTGTGAAGGGCTTTGTACGCGACTTTGACGCTTAATGAATAACTGTAAGGGACGATTCCCAGATTGTGAGGGGCTTTTTACGCGACTTTGAGTCTTACTGATCGACTTTGAGAGACGATTCCCAGATTGTGTGGGACTTTGTACGCGACTTGGACGCTTAATGAATAACTGTAAGGGACGATTCCCAGATTGTGAAGGGCTTTCTAACGCGACTTTGAGTCCTACTGATCGACTTTGAGAGATGATTCCCAGATTGTGAGGGACTTTGTATGCGACGTTGAGACTTAATGAATAACTGTAAGGGACGATTCCCAGATTGTGAGGGGCTTTTTACGCGACTTTGATTTCTACTGATCGGCTTTGAGAGTTTGTAAATACATAGGATGAAGTATAAAATTACATATGGATTAAAGAACATGTAATGTTTCATTATAAACGTGCTAAAATATACTTGCCAATAAAAAGAAATATGATACATTGAATTACATTAAAATGAGAAATTACAGGAAAAATAATTATAGAATAACTCACAGCAGAAAGGTCACAGTAAAAGTCACAAACTATATCATATGCTGAAAAATGGTATTATACAATATCATACAAGATTCGTTGTGTTTGCTTTGTGCATACAAAAAGTTAAATGGTGTTAAGTACTGTAGCTTAGTATGACCTATGATTGTAAGGTGGTTCTGTTAAATAGTAATTCCCACATCAATGCGGTTTTTTTTGTTTAGAAGAGTGAGAAGAATCCTCTCTATTTTCAGTAATTTATTTATTGTTGAATTTCTTTTTAGATTTGTCTTAAAGGGGCAGTAGCACGTTTTTTGATAATTTTATATTTAAATTTTTTCACTGACAATTGTCAGTTAATGTTAAATGTATTGTTTTGTCAGTGTCAAAAATCTCATAACACAAACCAATCATCCACAGTCAGAGGACAAAGTATGAAGATTCACATAAAATCCATTGGCGGCCATTTTTTGTGAACACCTTTAATTCATTTTGTGTAAGAAAAAGGAATCGCATGGCTAAACTTTACGGTATATATTTTAATTATTACTGCTCCATTTAATTTCAATACATTGTTTCTCAATTGGAACCATTAATTTTCATTTTCCTGACATCACCTTATATTCCCCCTAAAAACGTGCTACTGCCCCTTTAAGTCATGTAGATTCAAGTATCAAAGTTTACTTATTTACGTTGCTTTCATTTCCTGAAAAATTCTTTTACGTATTTTATTTCATAATTCCATTCAATCATCAAATGCTGTCTTTTCAATCGACCAGTAAAATGTAAAAACTCTCACTTAGGATCTACATCGTCGCCAAAAATGACCAATTGTAGTGTGTTAATCAGTCCTTTGTGCTATCAACTAGAAGTGTTAAATCAATACGAACCGTGACATATTCAAAATGGACAAATATATATGTTTTGGTCTAGATGTGTGATCTAATGAAAAAATATGCTCTTGCTCTATAAAAAAGTTGTGACATTTTAACTGTTACTTACAAAATTGTTATACAACATGCATGTATATGTGACATTTTATTTTGATCTGTAATGCAAAAAGGTGATATAAACAAGCAAGAATACATTCATGATAGAAATATCATATGTGTATAATTTCCTCCAAAACGTGATATGATGTTACTGTTAAGATAGCTAATGTTATTATTATGATATTATCGATTGGCTTCGGCGACAATCCATAGAATCGCATTCTTCTGTATGCTTAGTTGAAGCTAAACTTAAAGATATATTTTAAAAATATTTCCACTTTAAACTGATGAAATAGTTTTATCTATCAATAATAATGTATACCGTGTCATGTTATATAATTAGACCAGCCGTCTGACGGTTCTTCAGATGGTTATCACAACAACGTGTCACTGTGTTGCGTCCATGTCTGACTTGAGCTGCAATCTCGCACAATCACACCAACTTCCTCCTTCTAAGTGAATGTATATTCATTTCAAGTACACTTGTTGGCTGATTTGAGCAGCTGATTTAGCCTCATTGGGGATTGATTAAACGTTAAGAACGTAACAATGCTATGGGTAAGGATTAATCAAGCATTTGCCACAGAGATCACAAGATTATACATACATGTAATTGAAAGATTGTGACATTTCACATAGAAATGATCAAAATCTTATTCAAAATTTCAAAATAAGTTTCTCATAAATGATAAAGTCAAATGTGAAGTCTTTGATCAAATACATGTATGTCACTGCTCTATTGAACTGGTCTTTCTTCATTCCGCCAAATCAAGGTTATTAGATTCAAATCCTAAAGAATATGAGTTTGAGGTATATATATAATGATAATCAGTAAATGTCAAAGACGGTACAGTACAGTATTCCCAAGAAACTGCATTGAAAATTGTTTAGTACCAACAATTTATTTGTGCCTTAAAAATTGGCTCTTAAAAGATATTTACTTAGGTAGAAACATTCTAAGCACTGAAAAAGTAATACAGACGGGCGTTAATAATAATAATAAGGTTTACTGCTAACTATCCCTTCTATCAGACAATATATTTTCGATCATTGATTTCAATATGAAAATCTGCTTCCAAAAGACACACACATAGCTGTTCACTATCCAAGGATTTTACCGGTATATTTAAATAGTTCTTGTTCTAAAAAATATGCACACATTCCTTCACAACCTGAGAATAACCCAAAAGATCATTTCGTGAACAAAGAAAATAGCTCACAGTCCTTCACAATATTGAAATGGACAACACCTCTCCGTCAGTTGGACATCATGACAAGCTAAGAGCCCTTCACAATCTAGGAATCTACCCCTATATTGCTTGAACTGAAGATAGATAATCGCTCGTAGTCCTTCACAATCTGGGAATGGACCATACTAACCCATCAATTGGACACTAAGACCAGCTATGAGCCCTTCACAAGTTAAGAATCGTTCTCTATATTACAAAAATTGAAGATAGAAAATCGCTCACAGCCCTTCACAATCTGGGAATGGACTACACTAACCCGTCAATTGGACACTAAGACCAGCTATGAGCCCTTTACAAGCTAACAATCGTTCTCTATATTACATAAATTGAGATAGAAAACCGCTCATAGCCCTTCACAATCTGGGAATGGACCTTACTAACCCGTCAATTGGACACTTATACCAGCTATGAGCCCTTCACAATCTAAGAATCGTTCTCTATATTACATAAATTGAAGATAGAAAACCGCTCATAGCCCTTCACAATCTGGGAATTGACTACACTAATCCGTCAATTTAACTCTGAGACCAGCTACGAGCCCTTCACCATCTAAGAATCGTTCTCTATATTACATAAATTGAAGATAGAAAACCACCTATATCCCATCACAATCTGGGAATAGACCACACTGCCCCGCCAGAGGAACACAAAGACTAGGTAAGAGCCGCTCACAATCTAGGAATGTAACCCTATACTCCATAGAATGAAGATAGAAAGTCGCTAAGAGTCCATCACAATCTGGGAATAGACTACACTGCCCCGTCAGAGGGACCCCAAGACCATGTAAGAGCCCCTCACAATCTAGGAATATACCCCCATACTCAATAGATTAAAGATAGAAAGTCGCTAAGAGTCCATCACAATCTGGGAATAGACTACACTGCCCCGTCAGAGGGACCCCAAGACCATGTATGAGCCCCTAACAATCAAGGAATGTACCCCCATACTCAATAGAATGAAGATAAAAAGTCGCTAAGAATCCATCACAATCTGGGAATAGACTACACTGCCCCGTCAGAGGGACCCCAAGACCATGTAAGAGCCCCTCACAATCTAGGAATATACCCCCATACTCAATAGATTAACGATATAAAGTCGCTAAGAGTCCACCACAATCTGGGAATAGACTACACTGCCCCGTCAGAGGGACCCCAAGACCATGTAGGAGCCCCTAACAATCTAGGAATGTACCCCAATACTCAATAGATTAAAGATAGAAAGTCGCTAAGAGTCCATCACAATCTGGGAATAGACTACACTGCCCCGTCAGAGGGACCCCAAGACCATATAAGAGCCCCTCACAATCTAGGAATGTACCCCCATACTCAATAGATTAAAGATAGAAAGTCGCTAAGAGTCCATCACAATCTGGGAATAGACTACACTGCCCCGTCAGAGGGACCCCAAGACCATGTAAGAGCCCCTCACAATGTCGGAATGTACCCCCATACTTAATAGATTAAAGATAGAAAGTCACTAAGAGTCCATCACAATCTGGGAATAGACAACACTGCCCCGTCAGAGGGACCCGAAAACAATGTAAGAGCCCCTCACAATCTAGGAATGTACCCCTATATTCAAACGATTAAAGAGAGAAAGTCACTAAGAGTCCATCACAATCTGGGAATAGACTACACTGCCCCGTCAGAGGGACCCCAAGACCATGTAAGAGCTATTCACAATCTAGGAATATACCCCCATACTCAATAGATTAAAGATAGAAAGTCACTAAGTGTCCATCACAATCTGGGAATAGACTACACTGCCCCGTCAGAGGGACCCAAAGACCACGTAAGAGCCCTTCACAATCTAGGAATCGTCTCCTATATTCCATTCCATACACAGTTGCTTATAGCCATTAACAATCTGGGAATTGACAACACTACTCCGTTAGTTGGACCAAAAATATTCCTAGATTGTGACCATTCCCAGATTGTGCAGGTCTCACAGTCTGCAGATTGTTTAAACAATCTAGGAATATTGACATATTCCTAGATTGTGAGCTCACAATCTGCAGATTGTTCGAACAATCTGCAGATTGTGATATACCCCAGATGGTTCGTAACAACTATACGCTGAAGTGTGACATGGTCCTAAGAGACGCGTCGCTGATGTTATCAGAATGTCAATTTGCTTTGATAAATAGTTGATGTAACTTTTAACATGATACTCCATGAACTCTTGTTGTTGAATTCAAATAACAGACTTTGATAACCTCCACTCTTCTTCGATAGCCCATATATAGCCCATGATAGCTGATGCATTTATAGACAACAATTTTGATGACAAACAAAACTTATTCTAAGTAATATTTTAAGAGAAAATTCGAGGGCTGATGATAATTATACAATATCAATTAGGTTTCAATGTCAATCATTGGATTCAGGATCTCTTTGGGGTGCTTCAATGATTTTACCAGAAGACCAATTAGCTCTAATAAATATTTCATGTGACCTTTTAACATACTCATATAGTAAACGAAGTGATTTCAAACCCATATATATAAATATATATGTCTTGGAAATGTAAACCGATCTTTGAGACATGTTATTGTTATCAACTTGACTGAAACGCGACACATGACCAGTGCATAAAGTATAAGAAGAAGAACTAAACGAAATCTGGTTTCAATTTATTGATAAGAATAGGATGAAAACCTCAGATTCATGGTAAGGTTAAGTAACACGATAGGTGCAAACATTGCGGTTAGTAGTATTGAGTGAGAAAGGTCTTAATGTTTTGTTGAAGTTTAGGCTTACGTTTTCATTTCAACAAAATCTCCAGTTTGAATATCAAACGAAACTTAAGACGTTGTTCAGTAATAGATAGCCCCTGTCCGTATGAGACTTACTTGAATGTAAGAATGATAATGCTTCTTAATTCTACCTGGATTGTGTCATAAAAGATAAGCGTGTGTGTGTGTATGAACAAGTCCAGTGGCCATGATCAATTGATGCACATATATTCTGAGAATAGCATAACTAATCCCTATATAAATAATATGGTTTTGAAAACTTCTTTGATTTACTTTGATATTTTGTCGTAATGATGTGGTATGTCGAGGTCAATTATTTTAAACATTAGTATTCTTATTATATATATATATATATATATATATATATACATGTATATTTAAAACGTAGACATCTAGTAGGTAATATATCACAATACTCAAATTATTTCAATATTAAAACAGAAACAAAATGATGAGTGTTCCAATTTCTTACTTACGAACTACTTGATCATGAGACGCCTTAAATAGCCTTCAATAATGTAAATGACACTGGTTCTATTTCCAGTCCTAATTGAACTGCATTGCACGGCTACTAAGAAGTAAAGGACAATAGTTGAAAAGGGGTCAAAATTACTGAGCTAAAAGCCATCCCAAGATGTGATCTTTATATTCAATGTGTACAGCACCAGCATACTCAGGAATCATGAAATACATCACAGCATGTAGACTTTGATTAGTTTAGTTTCTATATGGATGTTTTGCCTATAGGTATGCAGTGAACAGTATCAGGCGTATTATGCCAAGTGAATGGTTAACAAAATAGATC
Source organism: Steromphala cineraria (assembly GCA_916613615.1). Lineage (NCBI taxonomy): Eukaryota > Metazoa > Mollusca > Gastropoda > Trochida > Trochidae > Steromphala > Steromphala cineraria. Next base: position 70,624,480 of record OU744726.1, on the reverse strand, counting down.
AAGATGTATAGAAGAACTTCTTAAACCTTATCAGAAACAATCACGAGATGAAAGGAAAGGGGTTTTTTTTATCAAAAAGGATGAAATAGGTATTGAGGTATTGTTAAAAGGTCTTAACTGAATTATTTACATAAGGAGTAGTTCCTTGAATATTACGAATGTATTAACGTGACAACTATTGTTTGGTGTTTGCCGATACAAGTGATGCATTGACCAGAGGGGATAATTTATCTATTTTCACGACTATCAAGAGAAGCAAGTGTTACGGATACGACAACAAATTAAAAATTAGCAATTTTTATTCAATTGCAAAAAAAAACGACATTGATTATGATTTTTTTCTAAATGCATTTCATTTTCTCTTATATCATTTTTTTTATGAACAATTCTAAAAACATGGCCTTATTTATCTTAAATGTATTTTGCAAATTGTTACCAATATCGTTTTCTTAGTTTCTGATTATGCTTTGGATCAATTTACGTTCTCGTATGGAATTTACAGAATAGTTTCGTGCTTTTGAAAATGTTAATCCATTGTATGATTGTATGCAAAAAAAGCAAATATCATATTACGTCTATATTGATAACTATCAGATATAGAGTATTGTTCTTTGCATAAAAGTCAAGCTGTGACATAAGGACTTTGAAAGTTATTTTTATTCCGAAAACTTGAACTATGTACAAGGTTACAGTTGTAATCCTTTCGTTCTTATTTTCAAGCGATCAGTAGCTTCGAGTGCTTGGAGTAAAGAGACACAGAGTAAGTTGATAGGATCACATATGTCAAATTTTGAAATCGATGTTATAACATCGGGAACCACTAACTGTTACTGAAAACAACAAGTTAAAGGTCAATCAGTACATTAGAGCGAAAATACGGCCATTCAAAGTCGGGATTTTGATCGAAAACCGGACAATGTGGCTCAAGTGGCAAACGTAATTTTGAAACCTTGTCATAAGCTGACAGGAAGATATATTCGATTCGATAGTGTTTATTAGGTATTGTAACTAATAGGTAGATTAATTTGATGCATAATTTCGAATATTAAACGTATTTGAGATGTTTTCTTGATTTTTTCATAAAATCAAGCATTTTAGAGATATCATTCATAAATGGATATATTTGCAAGTCCAGTGATGAGATATGAACTTCAATCAGCATATTAGATATTTTGTAGCTTATCAAAAGCAAATATAATTTTAAGAAAGATATCCTGTGTCACTTTAATCTACATGTATGTAGGCGTTTGGCATGATAATATAGGATAAATATCAATCTACGTGACAGCTGATGATGCACGCTTCACACATTCTCCCAATCCTGCCATTGGTGGTCCAGCCTGCAAATTATTCCCCTTAAAATTAAACATAGTTGATACTTTTCTGAATAGTTTTATGATGTAAGTCGAATTGAATCAAGAAAATTGTCACGTAACATAAATTTTAAACATATTGTATCATTGATAAACAAAACTGAATTTTAATTCTTAAAAGTTTTTCACATTACGACAATAAAACGTTACCCTAGTTTCTTCAAAGTAAAAAAAAATACTGCTTCCAGATAAAGTCATACAGGTAAAACCTGACCAAATAAGGTATAACAAAATATAAAATTAGATAGTTGGTTTGTGAAGAAATTATGTTATATTATGTGCATTTAACTCGCTCTCCGTGAAGATGGAATGGCATCTTTTGCAAACATAAACTCATGTATAAAAGTAAATGTAAAGTTAATAAGACTTAAATAAGCAAATGATTAGATGATCTATAATTAATTAAGGGAAAGCTGACTGAGACTCTTACCCTGCGATTTTAATGACTTTCCTTCCCATCAATAATGAATAATCATTTACCTCTCTGTCTAGTCTCTTTAAGAACCATTTAAAATCGTGTCCAACTGCTATAACATCAATCACCAGTTGTACTGGCTGTACTGATTTGTTTTGGGTGAAACTTGTCTGTGTATGAGTAAAACACTGGCTTGATAAATAGAGGACACTACACGATCTGCCGTTTAATACTATTTTGTATTAAACGAGTTAATGAGTTTGTACAAAACAAGAGAAAGCGAGTTTGATACCAAATTATTCACTAGTTTAATGAACATATTATCAAATGGAAGAAACTTTAGTATTCTGTTTATAACTTGCCCGAAAAAACAAGAACACTTGCCGAAAATGTGTTGAAACTAACATTTACGCGACCCGGCAGCCATTGTGACGGCGCGCTTACACTGTGACGTCACAACCACACACGTCATACTTGCATTGTGTTATTACACCAGTCAAAGTAAACCTAGCCTGAATATTATCCGTTTCACTCCTATACTGAGTCTAAACAGGTCTAGTAGAGGGTCGCGTCAGCCGACCTTTCTGCGACCTATGACCCTCCAACGTTATACGTGCGAAGGCAGACTATTGTGGCTTGCCATGCTGAGTTCTGATTGGTCGATTCGATAGGTGGGCTGACGCGACCCTCTACTAAGCCTCTCTAGATTCAGTATAGGAGTGAAACGGATGATATTGAGGCTAGGTTTACTTAGACTGGTTTTTACACTAGTTAAATATTTAAAAAATAGAATACGAGTGGGTGTGCATCTATCGTCGAATAAAACTTAGCAGAGAGCATAAAACACTTAATACTACTTTTTCTATTTCTAATATGAGATATCCTTAACAATTACTCGCTTTTTTATATAAAATCATTTGAAAATAATGGTACTTTAAAAAAATACATTGTGAAAATAATAATGCCTCACATCGTAGAACAGTAGCATTGGACGAGTCAATCATTGTGTATAAGGGTGGGCTCTCGGATAATAACAAAATCAAATGAATTGAACAATGAATGTGGATTTTATTTATTGAACATGTACAATTAAATATTTGCAGAAAATATCTATTCTCAATGTTAATGACATGTGATTTGGTTTCGAATAGACAGACGCCGTGTCAGCCATGATGGACAATAGATGCCCCCTCGAGTTCGATCAATGGACTTGACCAATATGACGTCATTTGATAAGTAACGTCCTTATAACTGAAATGACGTCATTTATCTCGTGCACGGTTTATCGTAAAATAAGGCACATCGTCGGTCCCATTGTCCGCCATTGTTCTAATGCCGTGGGTATCTTATATTGCCGTGTAGATTTTACACTGCGATATCTTACACGGGCGAGTAATAATATAAAATACTACACTGCAGCATTTCTGAGGGCGATAATTAGATATATTATTATTAATAGATATATGAGATATAAATTTATTTTAAGACAGCGAGCGTAAGTGATTGTCCCCTCCTCTACTTAACTGCGCTGAACACCCACTTTATAGCTTAGTCTGGCCACTTCATGACATTCTCACAATTTGATTATCTCTTAATTTGATTGACAAAAATAAACACACCTTTCTGCAGATGAGTTCCCTCTTGGCTTCCATTTACTATGCAATTAGTTTGCAGCAAAGGTCAAAAACAAAAGAACAACTTACATCTTTTTATTTAATCAGGCATATGATATTTATTTAAAAATATTTAAAACATGATGATCTCATCTGCGTTATATACTCCTAGAAAGAATGTTATGATAGAAACTGTCCCCGGGGTAATTCAGGTTTGATCAACAGTTTCAGGAAAGGAAATTGCTATTATAATTATAATTTTCAAACTTACAAACCAAACTTGATTCATTCTTAAAGCTAAAATAGTATACAGGTGGCATTTGAAGATAAATGACAAAGTTTTGTTTTCAAAATGATAACAAATTCTTTTTTTGGGATGGTATATTTCATTGATATCCTGAAAGTTGATATTGAAAAGAAATCATATTTGGGTATGCAATATTTAATTAGGATTTTAAAATGACTTTTTCAATATCAGAAAATGTTATTATAAAAAAAGTTAAAACTAAAAGAACATGTTTCTATTTTATAATTAATTAATTCCAAAGAAGTTTGATAATTATAATATAGCAATTATTAGCAATTGTTATTAGCATTCAGGATGTCATTGAGGCGTTTCACTGATTTTATCAGAATATCAATCAGCTTTTATAAATATTACATGTAACCTTTAACGTACTTATACACGTTATTCCAAATGACTGATTCCAATAATCGCCTTTTGTTTGGAACCTCTAAATCAATCTTTGTGACATTTTAAGAGCGTAAACATCACTGACACACACCATATGCTAACAAAGAATCAAATCTTCAAATTAAGCTAAACAAAGTCTTGTTTAATTAAATGAAAAGACTAAATACCAACTTAAAATTAAGGGCGATCTAGTATTGTTCATGACTTACGAATTTTCAGGGAGAACAAAATGGAAAAGAAATATTGAGCTTATTAGAGAAAAAAGTTACATCAAATCTAGGCTCAACTGTGAAGAGTTTAAAAAAATCTTCATTGAACATAATAAATGATGCTTCTTTGGGGGAGTAGAAGAGGATTGTAATTGTAGACAGCTGTGAAATGATCAACCCTGTTCGTCTGGGTTTTATTTAGGTGGAGAAATGCTTTTGGGTATCAGTTCTATCTTGACTAAAGATTAGGGAATGAGATTAAGGTTATACTACACCCTGACATCATACACTAAGTGATAATATGGAGCGTGTGAAATAGTCCAGCAGCGGCCTAAATTTATTGCTGCGCATTGATTCTAAGAATAGTTAAATGGGTCGCTCAAAGAGCGGGGTCGATTGAAATACGGGGCAATTGCAAACAAAAAAGCTTTTGAGACAACCCCTCTATTTCAACACCTTCATACTAGTGGCAGAAAAGGAGGGTTGCGACCGAATCAAGCGTTGTGATTGGTCGAACTCATCAAGGGTTATCTTTCACAGCACTTGATTCGGTCTGAGTTGGCTGGGCAACTTTGTCTGTAGTAGAGAACTGTTCTACACACAGTCAGGTTTGGGTGCAATGCTACACTGAATTTCAGCGTAGTACCACCCATGGTTCGCTAGTTCCAGTCGATTCTAGCAGGTTTCACCGCAATGCATAGGCACAACGGTGTTGCAGGCATTCTTCCTGCAATGATACTAGCAGCCGCGATATAATTGAAATACTCTTGAAAGCGGCGTTAAACCCCACATCACCTCACCTCACCTCAACTCACCCACCTCGGACTGAGTTGCACTGAACTTTTAATGACAAGGGTCCGTGGTAAATTGTAATACGTTGGGTACCCTTACTCAAATGATCATAACTTGATAAGTGCAAGTAAAAGCAACCCACATGGCACCTAGATAAAAAGACGAGATGCCACTTCACATTGAAGCACCGATTTCTTCAAATCCCGTGACACATGCAACAATTAAGGCAAAAAAGTAACAAGTGTTACAATTGCCAAACGTGTTATCCTCTCTTCTAGTACAATAGCCAAGCCTCTTTTGCTGGTCGATCTGCTGTCGCGCACATGTCACATTGCAATATGTGTGTAGAGTTGTAGAGTGAAAAGAACCGTCTGGTATATTTCCCGTTGGCATTTTAGTTGGATGTCTAGTGTTCAGTATACTACATTACTCACATGTATTAGAGTTGTTGACGTCTACTCAATAATATAATCATATATGGTTGAACAAACATAAACGTGGGTGAGGTGTGGTTTGCGAGGTTTATTTAAGTAGTTCCTTAAGCATGCACATGTTCTATTCCTCTATATAAAGAAGTTTGGCTAAATCATTTGCAAACTTCTGAAGACTCAAATCGACTGCCTTTGATGGTCTTTCATCATGAAAAATTCACAAAATTGTTATTTTTAAGTTGAAAGTGACTGCGAGGCTCTCTCGAACCAAAGAACAACAGTTGCAATCGAAACAATGAAAATATCTTTTCTCTTAGTTTTACAGAGCTGATGGAATAACAGTCGATCTATTATTCCATTTGTACAGCGCAACCAGGCCAACGAATAAGGAAGTGCATTACTGCCTGTGGCTTCTTAAAGGGGCAGTAGCACGTTTTTAGGGGGAAAATAAGGAGATGTCAGGAAAATGAAAATAAATGGTTCCAATTGAAAGACAATGTATTTATACTAAATGGAGCAGTAATAATTCAAAATAAAAAATAAAGTTTAACCATGCGATTCCTTTTTCTTACACAAAATGAATTAAAGGCCAATGGATTTTATGTGAATCTTCATACTTTGTCAGCTGACTATGAGTGAATGGTTTGTGTTATGAGATTTTTGACACTGTCAAAATAATACATTTATCATTCACTTACAATTATCAGTGAAAACTTTAAAATATAAAATTATCAAAAAACGTGCTACTGCCCCTTTAAGGATTCCAAACCACAATAAATAGAAATCTATACGTGTCTTCATATGAATCTTGTCTCGCATAGTTTGATCAAGTCGGATGTTCATCCAACTTCTGTTTCAAACGGCCTAGTGTGTGGGCTGGAAAGTGAGAAACCTTATTGGATCATGCAATCAATGTTAGTTGTGCAATCAACAACGCTGTTTAAAGTTCTCAGTTTGGCTACTAAGTCGGGGTAAGGCCTTGTGGAAGTGTTTTCTTTGGCTGATTTTTTTTCAAATATTTTATGGCAACAATTTTTGCGCAGAAACAAGGGATCTGGAATTATTCAAACCAAATTATTTGACAAAAAATGTATGATTTGATCTACCTCTTATCTTAAAAGCCTAACGAGAGGAAAACGATAAACGACAGTCATTAAGGGTTTATACGCTTATATAATTACTCAGGATTAGATTGTTCTTTACAAACACAATGTCTCGAAATTAATACTCCCCATGTTCCAATCTGACCGAGGCTGCAGATTAATAGAATAGAAATTCGATATTATTTTGACAGTAAAAGCAGCATTAAACGCAACTCTCATATCCTCAATTTTCTCATTTTTGGTAATTTATCTGCGTTGCAGTCAGAAATGTCCTGATCGGGGGAAACATTTCACTATATCCGAAAATGAACTGTCGCATTTACATTGATTCATAGAAAACAGTCGCTGTTAATCAAAAGATAAAAGGTTTCACAAATAAGAAATTGGTATTGATAACCGACTTCCAGGGTATCTTATACCTCACGCTAAATACATCCAACAGCGCATTATTATAGTGGTATGAATCTAATTACATTCCATTTTCAGAAGAAAGTTTTTACCACATCAATTTCCTTCAAGCTTAAAGCACATTATCTGGAAATCAAACACCAATTCTATTTTCCCCCGGGAAATGTCCGTAGTGTGTGAAAAATGATTTAAATTATACAGTGAATACGTTCGCTACTGGTGAGAGATATGCCCTCTGTGGGACATCAACCAAGTTTAAGTTAGGGTAAGATTTATATGTTTGCTTTTTAACACAGGCAGTTGATACGTTTTCCAAAAGTTATATGGGTAATATAAACAATAACCAACACGTGACGGGGAACACAGGTTATCTTTCCCTCGTTATATCAATTGTGTAATTCTCTCGCAAGGCTCGAGAATTACGAAATTAATATAACTCGGGAAAGATAATCTGGCATTCCCAGTCACCCGTAAGTTATTGTCTAAATCATGATTGATTTTATCATATCTTTACAATACGGCCATGCCCTTGTATACGTAGTGTGTGTATGATGTTTGAAGTTTACTATGTATACATGAAAGCGCTACACTGTTCCACAGCATATTCATGGATGAATAAAATATGTTCTAATCAACATTGTGACAGTCACATCGGTAAATCATCAATAACAGTCTAGTCGTAATCAAAGGAAAACAAACTAACGCCACAAGCAAGGAACACAAGCCGGTAATTCTTGATCTCATGAAAGATAACCCCGCAACTTCATCACGTGCAACAACCAGATTACATTGTAGAAAGCTTTTGTCATTCAAAAGTTCAAAGGGTTTATGTACCTTAAATCTTTAATGATGTAAAACGATTGTTTTTTTTTGTCGTTGGTATCACAGAAATAAATCAAACTTCTGAAAAACTTATCTTTTGGCCGTGTTTCAAAAGCACATACTTACATGTCTGAAAACACTAATATTAGATTCACATGAAAAGTGATTTTCATATGATGCCGTAAGGCAAAATATAAATTTGTCATTGTGACGGCACTCATTAAACAACGCTTTTCTATGTGCGCCGGTGCCGGTAAAGACGCCCATATTTAGAAGCAGACTTTATTATCATCTTTAACTTCTCGACGTAGAAATAATATGTCATGGGCACTCATATAATATTATCTTTATATTTAACCGATGCTTTGATATTTAAAGACTGTAAAACTATTAAACGAACAATGGCAAAGTACAAAGCCAATTAATCTCAATATTGCAGATGTGATCGATATAAGACGATATTCATTCATTAAGTGTAACTCTTGTGTCTTATGCAATACAAAACTGCTTTAAGTATTTTGATTTTAAACATTTAAAAATGTTGTCACATATGTGTGAATAGTACACTTACAGGAACGGAAAGGAAAAAGTAAGAAACTTCTATACTTGAACAGAAGACGTTAGGACTTCCAATTGACTTCCAACAAAAAACATGACTGGTAGAATGACACACAAACACAATAACCTGATCAAAAAGCCTGCAGGTGTACAGCGCCGTTGAGCAGCTTAAAGTTGAAAAATAGGCTCTATACAAATGAATTATTATTGTAACAGGATGTTGCTGTAGTATTTGGTGTGTCCCATTGCTGTCAACAAAAGGCCACAAATTGGAAAACCACGACCCACAACACATCGTCAGTTCGTTACATCGTTGCACTGGCCATTGACAATGCTGTGCATGCTCCATAATTGGCTAGTGAGTTACATGCTGCCACTGGGTCTCACGTTACATCTCAGGTTGTAGGGAGGAGACTCACCCAGGTCAACGTGTGGCCTTACAGACCAGGCAATCATGTCTTTGATAAGCACCACTGATCTTTTCACGTCACCATGTGCACTGGGGTAGACGTCGTTGATACTCTCTTCTTTTCGTAGATGAGTGCAGGCTTTGTCTGGACTTTAATGATGCCCATAGACGAGTTTGGGAACATGCCAGAGTTACAATCCGTTTGTTCGTGGATCGGACATGATTTACGATGGCATTCCACTTGCTGGCTGTACATAGACGGTAGCCGTACGAAACTGAACTCTAAATGCTATCCAGTCGTAAGGTCTTTGGTTTGAGGCGTGGGTCCAGAATTCATTCTGATGAATGATAATTGTCGTCCATAGAGTGCCAGAGTGATGAATAATTACCTTAAAATGGTTTTGTGGCCTGCAGCTGCGTTGTCTCCTGATCGCAATCCCATTGAGCATGTTTGATTTCAATTGCAGCATGAGTTATCATAGCTTACAAACCAATCTTGATGACCCTAAAAAAGCAGACCTATGACTCGACCAATTTCCAACAAGTTGAGTTAGATTGTTAAACACGACTTTTAGCTGTCGTGTCTTAGTTTTTCAGCAGTAAACAATAGTGATATTGATACGAAACTCAATGCTAATTAGTACAAGCTCAACACAGGTGGTAAAAAAATGGTTAATCAAAAATAACACAGAGAGAATTGAAGTTGATCCTATATTTTAATGAATTTAAAAAAGGAATTGTTGAGATGCTCAAATACCTCGGTATTATTCAACCACTGACTGGAATATTGGCAGATCATATCGAAAATATAATATGAGTTCCAAGATGGTAGAATCTCCCAGAAGTCTAAAATATATTTTGGGTTGTTTGTTTATGGTTGTCTTAATCAGCTGTCAGATGTGTTAGATATCCTCAAAATTGTACAAATGTTTTTCATTGAAAATCAAAAGGGTGTTATCTTGTGATATCTGAATGACCCAGACACTTCCGGATTCCTATTTCGTTGTCCATTACATACCTACTCAATGTGAAACTTAAGCGCTCACGTCAATTTCACATGATCGCAGTAACTGGTTATCTACTGCTTATGACCTAATTTAATGTTAACACAACTTATATCAATCTGACGTCAATGACGTTAGAACTAATTTGGAGTCCTGATAGCATTTGTGACCATTTGATATCCACTATGAAAGACAGTATGAATCCTTGAATGTCAACCAATTGCAATCTGCCCACATCTTCTTTGAATATGAGTGCTATAAAATAAGTATATGGAAGTTGAATAATAACGTAACCACACTTAATTGAACGATATCATCCAACATCATTACAAATCAGCCTAACACTGAGGAATTAAGAAGAATTTGAAAGCGGTTCTTATAAGCAAGTACATCCATGACGACAAATTGTGTTTGAGATCTGTGATTTCCTTCTAAAAGCTACCATTATTATGCTCATCAACTGGCAGGGTATGACATTTGGAAGTTATACATGTATTGTGATTGGTGGTAAAAGCTGCCTTTCTGTCTAGACTGATTTATCGCTACTCAAACTGTTTATAATCATTAACAAACTTTTATGTTAACAATCTTTCCATTTTATCCCTCATGATATGGACATATTGCGTTTATTAAATCAATAGACTGTACTTCTACTGTCAATAACGTTTCAGAACTGACGTAAAATGTGGATTAGCTTATACAATATAAGTAGGCAAGTAAGATGACAAGTATTTCGAAAGCACATAAAATACTAATTTAAAGATTTATTTTAATGGTTGGTTTTAACAAAATAAATGAGAAACCCAATTTGCCATTTTGGAATAGATTATTTTGTTTTGACCTTTTTCCTATCAATTTACTAAATGACTATTCCGAGAAGTAAACCGACAGAAAAAGGAAACTTTAAAATTTCATATGAATACATATCATAAATAAAACGATAATTTTATCAACTGATATCACCATCGGGATTGAGAAGTTTGCTTCCGAAATATGTTGGTTGTCCTTTAGAGACTGCATGAAGTTTGTGAAACATGACTTTTTTGCAAGTTAAGATTATTCTAGAATAGTTTGCATCCATGAGAACGTTTAACAATGCCACGTAGGATTTACACATTGAATCCTTCTGCAGTAGGCAATGTCCGAACCTAAAGCGTCAGACTGAATGGACTTCCTCGAAAATAAAACGTCAACGCCAACTCCATAACCCGGCGTATAATTGCTTGTCTAAGAGTTAATTGAGGACAAACAGAGTACTGAATCAGTGTCTTCGAACAAGACATCCGTTGACGTCAACATCCACTGAAATGACTTCATTATTGGTTAAAGACGTTGCCATTTGACTTCAATGTTTACGTGATACAAACGTTCCGTTCCTTAAACTCAAAAACTAATTGCTTTGATTTGGAATGTAAAAATATATACACGAAACAGTAGCTTATGAAGATACCCAATTATTTGCTTTTAAATTCACTTTTAAAGCGGAGAAGGAAAATGTAAAATTTCTTCTGTATACAATATAAAAATAAACCAAAATGGCATACGATGTTCAAATCCTGATTTTACCGACGCAAAAAATACGTTGGACCTATTCTAAAAATAAAATCATCGAACAAATCATAAATGTCTTCTAATACTTAAAGGATAAAGATATTTTGACCTTTTAAAAAAATGGCATTCCCCCTGGTGATTGTATAATAATTCTTCTAACCCTAACGCTGTAAACCCTGGATCACCCCTTCTCTGTAATAAATGACCATAGTCCAACCAGAAAGCCCTTTTCAAAACTACAATGGTCTGCAAACAACATGGCGGCCTTTATGTCCATCGACTGAAAACATTGTCAAGAGATAGTAGGGCCTGTAAAATGCACATCGAAATTATTAATTTAATTCCACGTTTAGTCAATTAGAGCAAGAAATTCAATACCGGAAACAACCGAGAAAATAATTGTTGGAAAAGATTTGCCAAACTTGATTAATCGAGGTCAACCGACACAACTACAAAAAGAGCGTGGGCGATTGGTTGTAGCAAGTAAGATAACTAGAGGTAACAATTTAAAGAAGGGCTGCATAACCTTTTTTAAATATATTTTTCAAAAGATATTGGTCAAATAACTATATAACATAAATATTAGGCCAAAACAGCAACGATACACAGTTTCTCAATGAAGCTACAGCTAAGTAAACATTGCGTAATAAGGCGTCTGCTTGTCGCCGTCCAGCGACAAACCAAAACAAGGCTGAGAGGCCACGGGCAGGGGATACCGGAAGTGACGTGGCAGTAGGCGAAGCGTTCGTCTGCTTATATGGAAAATGATAGGCGAAATCCGCAGTTCTGCCTTTTCAAAGCGATTAATAGTATGTTATATCACTGTGTTGCTGTCAACTGTCCTAGAATATCTCCTGATGAAGTCTCCGTAGACAAATTCCCATCATATTGATGGTTTCACGCCAAATTGACCCGCTGTGTTAGGTCAAACAGAGCAATGTGACAATCTACATCGAACTCGCGTGTTCCGATCACTACACCGATTTTCTGCTTCGAGCTCGCATTTTCACTGAATGAACAGTTTGGCATGCAGAGAAAAGGGAGATTAGTAAAATATAAAACATAGCACAAAGTTTTGGGCTGATTTATGGTAATAATCCAAATATACAATGCTCACATTTAGATTTGAACGTTGTGTAAAAAGGTTGAATAAACAATGACATTGGTCTGCAGGTGTTACTTACTCTCTTTAGATCAGATACTCACTTATTACACAATTACTTTACTGTCTATCGTATTTCCTGTCTGTTTCCTAATTAGATGATATCAAATGATGACTATAGCAGGTAGGTTATATAATGCACAATCATCAACACCTGGCTATTTTATGACATCAGCTAATTCGGTAACATCAAATAGCAATTGTATTCCTTAACATCCCTTTTTTCTCCGATTGGTAAATCATAACCTATTAACCTGAAATTAGGAATACCGTTTTTGCTCTATCTGATAATTATTTTGGATAAGGTTCATTTAATAAATCTTCATTCTGTTTGGCCATGTATCGGGTATTGTTGTGGAAAATATCTCCTCTATGTACCAGAGTGAAAACATTAAGATTTTCAGTGGAATGCCCTATTAAAATAATGTTTTAAACAAGACATCAGTGATCATCCAATACATGTCTTTCATTGAGAATTGTAAATTGTCCATCACTAAAACGAAATAACTAAGAAAAACGTATATATTTTTTATCCTGTTACAAAATGAAGTCAAAGGCAATTCTAAAAAAATGGTTTAAATGTAAAAAAAAATAGTATTGTATAATTACATCCTTTCTGCTGTGCTACTAAAGTAATATTCAATAACAACCAACAACTGTGCACGAAGATAAAACAGTTCACACGGGAGCAATTGTTTACATAAACATCCGGGTTCTCACGTGCAGTCTTATGACAACATTGCGCAAAGCGAGACCATCTAGGCCTACATGCTGTAGCATTATGCGCACAACTTCGTTTTTAATCAGGGTCTTACGTTTTCATCAATACAAATTGCCAGTTGAATGAATAAACTACCGATTTATTGAAGATTTGAGATGTGTGGATGTTGTTTAGGGTGTTTAATCGACGGTTAAACATCAAGCTGTACTGTTAGCTTGTGTTGTTTTACATAACGAGGGCACACGAGGGGGTATCACATCGCCTACTAACACGTCACGAGGCAGTCACGCTTCAGTGCGTTTTATTCTGTTCGCCGGCCTAATTAGGCGGTGTTCTTTATACAGTCGTAATTAAGCCGTTTCTAGGTCGATTTCAGAAATTTAAAGTTGAGTCCATGTGAAATTGTTATCACTATTTCATGAATCCCGAAAGTTGCCATATAGCATTTCAGTCCCTCTTTAACACCAGGGAGGACGCTGTCATCAGACCAGGAAAGTTAAGGGTCGACAGCAAGGGTAAAATAGACGTCTTTGATCTACGCATAGACAGATGTGAAAGATATTGATAACTGACTCTTGGGAAAGGTATTTCTAATGAATGAAAAAATGTCACAGAGAAATAAAAACTCTGATTGATGTATTGTTTAAAGGATAACAAGGGAAAGCAACATGTCACATGAAAATTGCAAGCAGAAAGGTGTGCGTTACCCTTGTCAAGATGTCACAGCCAGTGCATCAAAAACATAAAACTTGGTAAGATCGTATAAAAGTTTGCAAAGATATTGTCATTAATGATGTAGCTGGTCATCTCCGAAAGTTTTTCTTTTCAAATCTGACTACATTGATTGTAAAAAAAGCATAACCATGCATATGCCATGTAAAGAAAACTTACAATCTATTTCGTTGGTCCGTTCTGTTTACTCCAAACGAGTTCTCCGGACACTAGCAAAAGGAGCGAAATTTTAACAAGAGGTGGAGGTTTTTTATCAAAAGCATCCACAATTTTAGAGAAATATCAGCAGGAAATGCAATGATTATGTTTCTTTTATCGGTAGACACATAGTCCAGACAAACACTTTCAGCTTCTTATCTGAATAAAAACCTTGTTTTTTGTTTTGATGTCGTGCATAGCATTTTAACTTCATATAAATATGGCTTTTAACCTTTGACTCCTTTTTTTACGCTGCGACGCCCTGTTGGATTCCGACTGCACCACTTCAAACTCGCGCACAGATTGAACAGTGAAAAAACAGTGTTCTCTAAAACTCAATAGACAAAGTATATGTACTCCGAGTTCTGGCATCATCAGTAAAGTCAATGGAATAGGCACGGAATATAAATATCATTTGCTTTAACTTCAATATTTTGACTCTGCAGAGAACGAGGATGTAATATAAAGGCAATATTCAGAGAAAAAGGGTGTTACTTTAAAGATGTTCCAATGTAATATTAAAAAAAACAGGACGTTAATGTAAATATGATCCAATGCAATATTCAGAGAAACAGGACGTTAATGTAAATATGATCCAATGTAACAATTGAGAAACAGGATCTTCATGTAAAAATGATCCAATATAATATTCAGAGAAACAGGATGTTAATGTAAATATGATCCAATGTAAAATTCAGAGAAACAGGATCTTAATGTAAAGATGATCCAATGTAATATTCAGAAAACCAGGATGTAAATGTAAATATGATCCAATATAATATTCAGAGAAACAAGACTTTAATGTAAAGATTGTCCTATGCAATATTCAGAGAAACAGGACGTTAATGTAAAATGATCCAATGTAATATTCAGCTCTTTATGATCTTTAAGATCTTTAATAAAAATCATTTTGAAAGAGACTGTAATGTTTAAAATGTACAATGAACGGTTTTGTGCCAGAATTTTCTATTTGATGTATCTTATATATTATTATTAAATCTGTATCAACTTTCATAACATGGAAATGAGTAACGCTATAAAATATTTAAGATCACGTTTAGTCAATATTCTTTGAGATCACTGAAAACTAAGAAATTAAAGTATTGCTCAAACGAAAAACGGGAATGCTTTGGTACAGATCTGTATAAGTGAAATAGATTCATTACATCTCCAATTATTGGTTAGAATCGATTAAAAGCACAAATCTTTTCCATTAGATTGATTCTGTGTCTCTTGAGGGATCTCTAAGCGAACAATCTATACTGATTACTTGAATTAGAATTGAAGGAAAATTGATGGCAATCAATCCAGAGACACCTTAACATTTCAATGTAGGAGTACAATTAATCCTTAACATGTTAGCGCCAATGGTTAATATTGAAATATAAGCAATATTCAATATTCTTAAACTAAGGATAGCATCAAGATATACAAGGTCCATAACCTGAAACATATTAAACGAAATCATTCGTCTTTGATCGCTGATACGTTGTTAAGTTTCAGTAATTATATATATGTAACTGAATGAATCTTAATTCTTTTTGTACTTGTTGAGGTAGGACTTATGATAATTTCGTTGGGCAACCGATGGGCGCTTTTAAAATAAGACTTTTAGCATGCTTTATCACATTTGATGTAGTAGTATAGTTAAATAAGACGTTCGACATAAATTTCCATCAACGTGTTTAAAAATTCTGTCTTCGATGCCCTATATATTGTGAGGAGCAAGAGTGTTTATCTTGAGCTTCAGATTATGACCTTCCCATTTCAGACCTTATTTCACACCAAGGTTATTGCTTCTACGTTCTACCTTGTCAAAAAATAATCGACCAAGAGCACATAAAAACGAACAACTTTTGTCTATAGTCTTCATAGATAAGACGCCAGTATATTTATCTCAGCACGTCCCTCCCGTGTGTGTCAGTCCCTTGACAGTTTACTGTAGGTTTAGATATGTTCACTTCGTATTCAGTCAGGTTATTCCGGTTCTTAGACAGTTCCTATCCGTTATCAACTGGACCTGATTGTAAACCATCATATAAAAAGGACGTTTGGAAGGAAATATCACATTTATGTTGTTTAATTTGTTTTTACACTCGACACAAATTCGCAAACTCATCTATGCGTTTCTTCTTTGAAAAAGTATATTTGTCCTGGTGAAACTTATGTAAAGACTTACCACATTCTTGTATGTGTTCAATAAGATGCTTACTTTCAAAATAAAACAACAAATAAACATAGTCGCAAAGGGACAATAACAGGTTTATTCCCTCTAAATTAGCTCCTGTGACCATTTTATTGTTTAGTCTCTAGCGTTATTCTAAGCATGAATTACGCTTGTGGTACGTTTTAGTACTGGTCAAAGTGTGAGAAAGTCATATTTTCATGACATAGTGCAATGTTTGCAAGAGCACAAAAATATAACAAAGTTGAGAATATTTAGTCGGGAGGAAATGCATATTCAAAGTTTTGAAAAAAAGGTTACTTGAGTACGTCAAACACTGCTGAATGAAATGCCAAAATTGTTAGGCAAAAATCAGCACACCTACTGAAAATTATTAATCAATCGTAATCCTTACAATGGCAAACACTAATACTCCTATATTGCATTCAATGACATACCTATGTTTCATAAGATGTGCAAGTAAAAAACCAGAGTATTCCAATTTGGCAATTCTAATACCATCTTTCGATTAAATAATGATGGTTGCTTAATCAGAACAATTGAACAAACGAATTCATCATAAGGGGCAAAACATTCCTTTATAACGATCAGTCCTTTCAAATCTGAAACGTTTCCGCTCTTATCTTTGTGTTTAGTACATTACCGAAGGCGGCATTGATGAATTGCAACATCACCGTGTATTACAACATGATTGTTTTATAGCCAAATGTCAGGTAGTTAAGAGCGTTTCTTCCCAGGAAGATGTACAATTCCCCTTCCGTTAATGACATTGTCGTTTTCTACATTGATTCATGGCTAGTTGCCTAATGACTGCATATGACATGGCATGGCGTACGGTGTCAATCAACCAATCCTTCCTTCCATTTATTCAGACTTCTTCACAAGAGCCAAAAATCTGAAATTTTATGTAACGTCATTTTGACTTAAGATGGAATTAGAGGTATTCGTTTAATGATCCTGTGGCCCCTTTCAAGGACCTAACAAGGGCCAACCATAAAACAACAAATTGCATCTTTTTTCCCGGAAGCATAAACTATATATAGAAAGTTGATAGTTGAGTAATGTCTAATCAGCTTGCATTATAAAACTGAAATCGAATAATCAAAGACCATAGAAACCAAGATGTCGTTTCTTCGAATTAAAAAATTGTCTGAATAAAAATATCTCAAAGAAATATAAGACCGCAACTTTTGGACAAAAAGATAATATTAAGTAAATAATACTAATTTTCATTTTTTAAAATTTTAAATGATCGCATTAGCTTCAAATTATGATCATCTGAACACCCAATAAAATATATATTCTAGCTTTTATACACTTTTCATTTTCATTCATGTTTTATGTGACAAACGGACAATAAAACATTTTATAACATTTTAGATTTTCGCAATAAGAACCATTTCCAGACAGCAGCTAACAATTACGATTTCTATGACAACAATCTGTGAATATATTGTTAGAGGCCATTAAAAGCTATACTGGCTACTGTACGTTTTATATTGATTGCTCTATCTATCTATCTAATACCAAACTATTACAAGAAAGTGTCGCATTATGGATTCTAATGGAACCTTTTGAATCATCACCAATAACAACTAATATATGTTATCCAACTTAAATATACACCTTGACGGAAAAGGGGTTTTAAATAACATGGTAAAATGTCTTTATAGATCCGAATGTGGAATTAAAGATCCACTTGAAGACATGTTTACCTATTTGTTTTATGGAGAAATCATTAACATTGAATCGAGTACAACGATGTTTTGGATTGAACAAGTCATCATTATAATTGACGACAATTAATATTACCATTACATAAACGTGGATATAGAACAAAACCTAACCCTTAGTGTGTCTAAACGATTACACGACATTTCATCGGTAACTTAAATAACTTTTTAAAATACCGATTTATTTTGTTATCATCAGGTTATATAATCGTTCATTGTTATCCGATCTTATACATTGATCTTATAGTCGAAACAAGAGACAATCAACTGGCACATAGACTCTTCGCAAATCATTTACATACTTATCTAACAACCAAAATGTTCTTTCTGAAAAATGTTCAATGTTTTTCATGTCCTTGGATGGGATGAAATTAATTATGCAACGCCGAATTTTACAGGCACATTTTGAACTATTCAAATTGTTGTTTAGCTAGATTCTTTGGTTGATAGCCTAAGATTAATTTATGAGATCAGACAAATGATATTGTACATAACTCGTATCATACTACTAATATTTAATGTTCGACATGTATTCAACTAAATTCCTCAATCCAAATTATCTTGAAAAAAACCCCAGTAAATTTAGCTTTTAAACAAAGATACCTTATAAAATGTAGGTAAATTCTTATTAGTGACATTTCAGAACACTTAAATATTTTGATTTGATTTGGTATTTTGTTTGAAGTTGACAACTCATTAATATTTCATTGATCTTCATATATACATGTATGGGCCGAAGGCATGTTGTACTATAGCCGTGGATAATATAAATATCGTCCTCCCATGTGGTGACAGATACAAAACCTTCAGGCGATTCTAATCGGAACGAAAAAACATGTAACAATCCTTTATACAAAGTCTCAAAGTCGGTCATTGTATCGAATACCTCCAGTCAATTCTTTCTCATCTTTTGGAACAGCATCAGTACCGTGCAGTGGCTACAGCGATAGAACTTGAACGGATGCATAGAAAATTCAAGGTTTTAACATTTCAGAGAGAATTACAAAGCAAAGGTTATTCGTAACCTGAGTATTTGAAGATTGTTATTCATCAAAACACCAGTAGGCTCTATCTTCTTTGACATCGCTGTTGTTCTTCAGAACACGTGTTACATTCAAGAACACGTTATAGCCTTTTACAAAATTTGGACTGGCCTTCTGTTGGGTACAAACCAACAGCATACACAAATCACTTACACAAACCATCGCACGACCTTGTCCATTCGGCTAGCAGTTGATGCCTTTTTTCCCGGTTTATATAAAATAATCTCAATGTAATGAGCGATAACCCGTTCATTTTGTTTGATTCTTAAACTTCAGATTTATATTTTTTCTCTTTCTTGGTAATTGGTTTTCAACTCATCATGTTATCAATATCAGAGTTGTTTAATTTCTGCAACATTTATTATTATCGGTTATTCAATGACAACAGCTGTCAATACATTAAACAATTCAGTAGTGAGATCTTTTGATCTTCTTACGAGAGAGACATTGATTCCTGGTTACAGAATAACGAATTTCGAATGAGTGATAAAGGTGACAGATGAGTTGAGATATTGCTTGATCAATTCCTAAAGGATAACCAGAGAAAGGAAACTGTCAGCCGAGAAGGTAATGTGTTTTAGTTGTCAAATTGTCAAATTGTCACATCAAGAGATCAAATATATCATCGGCGAAAGGTTTTAAATTCCCGGTCATTTCTGGTAGCTATCAATAGTCCTTTGTTGATTTTAATCACAGCGCTAGAATATGCAGACAACATAAAACATACCTCTTTGTAGGTCTTTTGTAAGTGAAAAATCATTTCGATCAATCTTTGTCATCAGTTTTGTCTTGGGAATTGCTTTAATTAATATTTCTTCTTTTGGTTTACTTGTCTAACATTATAGTTTTTTGGTTACAGAAATATAATTGACATATTGTTGAAGTTCATATAATCTAAAGAAGGCATATCATAATGAAAATTAAAAATTGAATGAGGTTCTATTCGCATACACTGCTATAATTTTCATCTTCAAATATAAATAACGGGAAAATGGGTAACGATATTGATACGCTTATCGGGTTCAAGTAAATCATATATATTCGATGTCAATACCCAGAATTAGAAATTATTGTAATATTCGACGCAAATATCAATATAGTTCTCTGAATGTAAAATAAGAAATAGTTCGTTAAGGTTCCGTTAAGTATTTATCACAAAGACAGCATTTCTCCATACGATGCGCTGTCCTTGAGTGATCTGCGCTGTAATCGATCCTCTTTACCGGGGTTAGAATTGAATTATTGAATCATCTTGAAGGAAGGTTAACGAGGAGTTATATCCATGGGAAGTGCGTCATTATTGAATATTCAGTTATATATCTATATATATACATACTTATATTGAAGATCTTAAACGTTTTATATGGGATAGGATCAGAAGTGTGAAGGTTCCTCGCACCTATTAACCTGTATATGATGTTATTGTTTAATTGGTCCTTCATCAAACTTTATGTAACCGGTTATACGTTGTCTTTTTGTCCTTTTTATAATTATTCTTTGCTACCTAATAAAGGCGCTTTAAAGCAAGATTATTCGTTGACTGCTGTTAAAGCCACCAAACACTTTTGAGCATGTTTAACACACATAAAATGTTAACTCTAGTAGTTGTTTCGCCATAGTTTTAAGAGGTATTTCTGCAACTACAGTATCCTGTAAAGAATGAAGCGCGAATCTTTTTTCTTTTAAAATGCAATTAAGAACACTTACTATACACAACAAATCAAAATAAGTTGTAATGATAATACACAGATATTAATGATGAACAGATGTTTCATAATTATGACTTCTGCATGAAATGTGGCATTAAAGTTACACTAACGTCCCGTCTTTTTCATTCCACAGTTTCCGATCTTATGCAATTCATAGCTTATCGGGAATCAGCAATTTATATACAGAATGTTTTTGGGATAGCAACGTTGTTTATACTAATGGTGCATTTCTTTCGATAACTTGAAAACACATAGTTCGGAAAAAGGTTTTAGTTAAAGTATATATTTGATTAAAATGGACAACGAACGCTTGTCATTCACATGTCTTATTATTATGTAGGTTGATTTACCATAATGACTTTAAGGTGAAATTTCACTTAAACATGTGAATTCTAACCTTCGTATCACTGAAAAATTGGTTTTTTGATCAAAGCAAAGCAATCATTGAAAACAGCCTATGCGTTGCATATTCAAAAGTAAATACATTTTGGCACACCAACTGGAAGCACTAAACAGGCAGCGCCTATGTGAAGAATCCAATGACGGTTCTTAATTTTAGATCTTTAACATCATTTTGTTATTATTGAGGTTTTCTGTAATTTTGCTTTAAAATCTTACTGCATTTCCTCATCAAAGTGCTTCATGTTGGAACAAACATCGGCAACAGTTAGTTTTTTTTCATCATTGAGCATATGCATAAGTAATAGTATCGGCGTTTTTCAGATATATCATAACCAATGGACAGTAGCATTATTGTGCAGGCCTGAACATATTAATAGATCGCTTATTCGGATTGGCTAAAAGTTTGACAAAACCATCAAAATGGATAAAATTATATCTCCTATGTAAATGTCAAAGTCTTATCGGAAAGATATCTGATGTTTGATGCCTTTGTGTTAGAATTTATATTTTACAAAACCTCATTAGTTCATTGACGTTGTCGCTATTGATGGCAAAGCATGTGATATTTGCCCTTTAAGTGAAATGTTACCTTGCCGTAGACCGAGCCTATTGTAGCCAAATGTCAGGTAGTTATGGGATTTTCTTTCCGGGGACATCCTTTATATCCCTTTACCTTAATAGCGATGTAACTCCGTCTTTATCGCTATAGTCATTATATCAGACATGGAAACTGGTCGCATCGCACCGCAAAATTGAGAATATTGCATCATACATAAAAAATTCAGAAAATCGAAAGTTTAAATTTCACCAGTTTTATCAAACTTTCACATATTTAAAATTTTTGATTTGCTTGGATTAAATAAAATCAGAACTTGAAAATTAGTGTGTAATATGGTTTCCACATTTTAACATTTAAGACACAATGGACATCAGTGGTTCTCTTTGATAACCAGACACCTCTTTATCTGTATCACTAATGATGAATGGATGCATAACATATCGTCAGTGCTTGAAGACAGTTATCTCAGTTACACTAACTCACACTTTTATTTCCGTTGGTTAAAGCTGAATGTGATCATTGATATAATGTATAGAGTTCATGAGAGGGGAACTGATGAACGGATATTCTTAGGCTACCATTTTAAAGGCAGAGTGACAACATCAACATCAGACAACGTTGCGACTAAGCTCCCTGCTCACTAGAGTAAGAAACCAGAGCTTCCTGACATTGATCTTTGTAATTAATTTATTCTCAACTTGAACTTGTCGAGGGAAAATCTATTCAATATCATCCAAATTAATCTCTTTATCTTTCAAACTTTGTTTTCTGTAATCCATTCTATCAAATGTGCAGATTTTGTATTTTGCTTTTCTAATAAGGTACTGTCTGATTAGCACACCCCTCTGTTGTCTCCAACTTCGCTATCTTCAGTACATTAGACATCTCGGAGATGCAATTCATCCTACGGTTACGTTTAAGTATTAAACATTTATCAAGAATATCATTGATGAGGGCATATTCTCTTGACTTACAAAAACCATTAGTTTCAATAACAGATTGACAAGTATCACAATCATTGGAACGTTGGTAAGATGTAAATTTGTGTTTAAAATGACACGACTGTTTACCAAAGCAGATATAAGGATGCGAGGTTTTCTATCAGCAAACATTACTATTTCTTGAGTAGCGTTCCGGCGTTGTATGGATTGCAGACACCAATAGAGGCAGCGTGCAAGTGTTGACAGAAGACAGGCTAATCAAGGACGGCCTGAAGCTTGGACTGAGTGGGAGAATGTTACTCTTTCGGGCTTCCATTGCGTGCGTTAGACACGTTGTCGCACATGGATTACTTACTAACGTGCCAAGCTCAGACGTTTTGATACTATTTCCCTACTGTTCCTACATTCACGTCAAAAGTTAAAGCCAGTTTGCTGTACTTCGTTTAAAAAGTAACTTTTTTCAACGGAAAGGGGGGATTAAATAGGGCAAAATATGTTTTGTCGAGGAAGGTGATGTGAACTACATATCGAATAGAGTTCCCTTCGTATCTGTATCATCTATATTTTATTTTGAATGATTCATTATCACATATTGGTCATCGTACAGTATCGGTCTCACAAATATAAATCATTGACAATGCAAATATATTCAGTTGTTTCATGACGTCTCATATCAAATTTTGCATAAAAGGATGGTTAAAGACTATAACGAGCCAAACCTTTCGGAGTAACGAGAGATAAAAACTATCACCATGTTTGAACTAATCACAAATATGAAGTAAAAGTACACACACATCAAGATGTATAGATATTGTCAACTTCATAACTAGAATACCTAGTGTAACTATGTGTGACTTCTCGTTTATTGCTAATAAACCCAATCTTGGATGTCAGACATATATCGCGGGAAGATCATTAGAAGGCTTTGAGTAAGATCAATTATCTACATGTATGATGCCACTGCAAGAGCATAAGTTCGTGTTTCAGAGGAATTATTACCCACTGCTATTGGTCAGTTTAAATATCATAATATATACTTTATATGATCCCATTACATAACGCATTATGTTTAACAATCTGTTGAACTTTCCATGTTATGACATTAACACCCTTCCTAACCAGGCGATGGCTTAAACGTTTAAAGGAAAGTTATTAAGATCTCACAAAACAGGGCTAAAGGTGCTGCATTGGTTCTTTGATCTGATGGATTTTAAACCTCTCTGTGTTCTATGAACCACTTTTTCTATTACTGATAGTACATTGTCGTCAAAGATTACAACTTTGCATTTGTTGACTGACCAAAGGGGAGCAATTACCGAACATTAACTTCAAGGCCAAACTTACTTGCCACTTGTAAGACAAGTTATCAACCTACCAATTGTTGTAAATGATAATAATCACTATGGCAATTTAGAAACTTGCTATTTTCTTCACTTTTGTTCAGTTTTCGCATTTTTAAAAACAGTGTCAATATGTACTTACACATTTGTTGTTTTTGCCGGAAGGTTGGTAAAAGTCGAATGTAAATCCAATTGGTTTATTCCAATGCCGCTACAGTTAGTGATCATCTCGTTAAGCCTCGGGTCCTCGATACAGAGACAAGGACTGGGGCAGTCTATACACGTGCTCCACCGGAGGAGGAAGACATGCCAGACACTCAACACCTTGATCACCCAGTAGACTCTGCTAGCCATCCTGTAGTCCACTCCTGCTCTGTGGGCCCATCACAAGCCTCTATCACACGCATGCTGCAGACGAGGAAGCTATAGTCAGTTATCAATGAGAGTATTGATCCAACAGGTCCGCCAATGAAGTCCTAGTACGTTTCACGATACTGGTACCGCGGCAAGATTTTCAATCCTTTACAGTTGAATATACCAATAGGTCTATGTGAGCTAGTAGCATAGGATAACAAGTCAAGACAATTTTTAAAAGTTCAGTTTGCTTTAGTCAAAGGATGATTGTTATAAGGTCATGTTTCTGTCACAATGTTGTTGGTTTGTTATCACTTTCGCTAAAACATTATAGATTACTTTACATCGTGACTAATGCTTTTGATGTCTTTTAAAGTGGTTTTAAAAAACTATCACAGGGAAATTTTACTTTTACAGTTTACTTTCAGGATGATGAAATTGACAATCCTTTTACAATAGTCCCATTTCATTATCACAACTTCAGTCAACGCTGATAAAATGACTTATTCAGTGATAAAGGCCAACAGAATGGTAATAAATTACAGGTTATTTAAGAAACTTTTGACACCAGAAGTTGATGTCACTATTTTGTTAACAAGATCTCAACGTGTTGTACTGAGTAGGCTGCGCTTTGGCACATTACTACTTGAGTTAGAAGTCGCCTTAAACGCCTTTCCAGAATAGGATTTGTAAGTTTTGCAATCGCAATACCATTTAAGATGAAGTGCTGAGTGTGACTTTTATTCGGATCTCAGGTATGATTTATGGCAGGATGTTTCTCGTGTCAATCCTTTCTTTACACAGTTGTCCTCAACCACCCAATCGATATTCTGATTACGTAATGAGAGGTTTGTAAAGCCTCTTGCCGCTCTATAAATAAAAATGTATTATAGGCGAAAACACGCTATTAGCCCATACATAAATTAAATATCACCTTAAACTCTTGTATGTTTGATTCTAATGTACATTTATCTTTTATACATGCCTATTTTTAGATTTTCATTTGTCTCATAGGCCTATTGGCCGGGTGGTACGATGTTTCCAAGATGTTACTATGTGTTGTCTTCAACTGATTATGTACCACGTGATACATTAATAACATAATAAAATAAAATCTTCTTATTCTTTTCTTCTTCTAACAAAACAGAAAAAAGTCCCTCCAAATAGATCCACTACATAGGTCAAATTAGCCCTCACCTAAGCACATCACACCCCATACATTATGTATTGAAACAGGTAAATATAGTACTTACAAAATACCGAGGGATAAACGTTTATGTACATTTTGTGATTTGTATGAAATAGAAGATGAATTTCACTTGTAATTGCAATGTCCATTGTACGCAAATCTGAGATCCACTCACTTGAAGAATTATTATTGTCAACGATATTCTGTTTATAAATGTATACAGTTATTGTCAACAGGAAATATTAGCATTCAGCGTTCACTTAGTAAATATGTACATCAAGCTTTCCAATCTAGAAACAACAGTTAATTTCCTACGTCGATTTTTGTAACCTCACCACCTAAACATGATTGTAATATTTGATGTAATGCCACAGGCCAATTTGACTTGCGCAATAAAATCTGTCTGTCTGTCTGTCATAAGCCGTCTCCGCAGGAAACGACCAGCATTGATCCAACAAAGCTGTTAAAACATCTTATACCAAACGGAATAGGTAACAACACTGCGATATTACCCTATCTGAGAGATAGCCTTGTAATATTAAATACTTTTGTCTTAGAAGCTGCCAACATATACCACTCAATATTTGACATTGAATCCCAATTTATGAATACTCAATATTTGACCTTGAATCCCCATTTCTGAAAAGAGTCTTAGGAGCCCTTACCAGTCTCTCAACTGGAAGCACACTGTAACCTTGGCTTTCAATTCATGAGACAACGTAACTGTCCTGAATAGATCGCCTTAAGATAAGCGTCTGCGATAACAGAGATCAGAGGGG
Organism: Steromphala cineraria; assembly: GCA_916613615.1. Taxonomy (NCBI): domain Eukaryota; kingdom Metazoa; phylum Mollusca; class Gastropoda; order Trochida; family Trochidae; genus Steromphala; species Steromphala cineraria. The sequence goes on along the minus strand of OU744726.1, from coordinate 70,598,051 downwards.
ATCAAATCACCGCCTGGACAATCATCAAAGAATTATAGACTTATAGCTATCAATCTATTGCAATGCTACGTGTAATTGTCCATGGTGTCATAACATTCAATCATTGTATTCACTGATAACTAAGTATATACTATAGAGGCTACTATAGACTTTTGTTGTAACAGTACAAATCCATTGATGTTTGAAGAACCATAGTGGTAAACCAATATAATCAACGGAGTTTCTCCGCTATCTTTCCAATTCCTCTTGAATGCTGACGTAATTGCCTCCGTCATTACAGTCATGTATATTGACCTCTTTCGTGATAATTTATTTTGACCCCATTAAACAACAATAGTAATTTTAAGAATTATTGTTTTACAGTAATACAGATGTATGATACAGATGCCAATTTAGATAATTACATTTGGCAAAACGTTGTGTGCTGTTTTTCACATTGCCGAATGTGCACTTGATTGTACGTGCAGCTCTGAATAAAACCCAGAATGTGCGGCTTTGAGGGGCGATAGTTGTGTAGCTAATGATTTAGCTTTTGATGGCTGATACTAACGTTTGTTCAGTTTGCTTGAAAGAACTCCAATTAAAAACTACCAATATTCACTTTCATTTCTCAGAATAATTTACATGTTTTTGACACGAGAATTCACAATTTTATGAATGTGAAACCTTTTTTGTCATATTTATTTGTATGTAGGGCAAGGTCATGTGACCTTGATAGAAAGGTGGTTCGATCAGTACTTGAATACATACCTCCTGCTTAGTTATCCTGTACATTAATATTAATATTATTTACGGAAATAGTAAACCTGATACCTCGAAGTATGTTAACTTCACTAGAGTTACAGAGGATGGAGTTATGTTCTTCTTCCACAGATAACCTTATTGCTGTTATAATGATTGGTAAGAAGTGAGCGAGTTATTGTTTTACGCCGCTTGGGCAATATTTCAGCCATTAGCGGAGATAGGTAAGAAGCAGCAGGGTTAAAGCCAATGTTTGTGGATCGATGTCTCCACTCCCTGTTCAATATAACTTGGAAACATGGGAGTGTGTAAAGTGTCAGCGAATACAGTGTGCTTCTTTTGATAATCTATACAAAATATTAACCTTCCTCCGATATCAATTGGTTCATTATTTACATTACAATAACATGCATTACATGTTTACTTTGCTTTTTTGACGTAACCGGCGCGTAGATGCACCATAGCAGAGCAGATCGATGGGTAAAAATCAGATCAACCCTGAGTGGTCTAGCTTATCTGGCCTGAAAGGCCCGATGAGGTTATATGAGGTCCGGTGTCCATCCGTCTGTCCATCCGTAAACTTTATACATTTTCGACTTTTTCTCCAAAAACACAAAAAGCTGAAACTTTGTTTACAGACTCATTGACAAGTGAAGACTATTATTGATAGATTTGGTGGCCCTGGGACCACAAATTAGGGCTACATAGCCACTCCATTGAAACCGATTTTCATCTTCTTCTCCAGAACCATAAGGCCTAGAAAGGTGTTAGTTGTTTTACAGACTCCTTGACAAATGAGGATTGTAATTTACAAATTTGGTGGCCCTTTGGCCATTTATTAGGGCTACAGGTGCCACGCCCTTAAAAACCTATTTTTTGTTCTTCTCCAGAAGCATAAGGTCTTGTGTACAGACTCCTTGAGTAGTGAGGATTATGATTTATAGCTTTGATGGCTCAAAAGAAAGTACACAACCACAGATTTTCATAGTATTTCATATTCATTAACAAAGTAGCATTTTTTTATGCTCTATCCTAATTTTACGAACGGAAACAATTAAATCATATCGGCAAAACGCATCCGAGGCATGTCATTTCAGGTTAAAGTGATTTTTTCGATAATCACGATTTTTTCAATTTTTACTTGACTTGGGCGCGCTAAGAATATAAAAACCACTGAATTCTACCATTCACTACTAGTGTTCCGAACAAAGTACGAGAAAATGTCACGTTTAACAGCAGCAGAGCGAGAAAGAGTCGTTTAAATGTCTGAAGTTGGAGTTTCAAAAAGCCAAATTGCCAGAAGGTTTCGACTCCTTCAACGTCATAACCAGACTGGCTAGACATTGGACGGTCCTAGAAGTGGAAGACCCAGGGTGACGACCCCGCTGAAGACCGTTATCTGCGCACACTGCATCTGCACGACAGATTCGTCACCATGACGTCAACGGCATCGACGGCGTTAGTACACCACATCAGCAGAAACACTGTCATGAGACGTCTTCCAGCTGCCGGTATTCGGGCTTACCGACACTGACTCGCGAACATCGCCTGGACCGTCTACGCTGGGCAAGGAGAGTGAGACGCTGGCTACGTCGTGATTGGGCAAGAGTTATCTTCAGCGACGAAAGTCGATTCAACCTCTTCACAGCAGACGGCAGAGTGAGGGTTTACAGGCGTAGAGGCGAGAGACAGGCTGCAGCGTGTGTCCAAGAAGTGGTGCCCTATGGCGATGGCAGCGTCATGGTCTGGGGCGGGATCTGAGGCGACCAGAAGACCGATTTGGTGACAATTCGTCAGACCCTTACAGCCCAGAGATGCAGGGATCAAGTGTTGCAGCCTGTGGTGGTCCCCTTCATACAGATGCAGCAGCAAGGGATGATTTACCAACACGATAACGCCAGACCACATACTGCCAGGATCACCATGGACTTCCTCAACCAACAAAACATCCAGGTTTTGCCTTGACCATCACGCTCCCCTGATTTATCCCCAATCGAGCATCTTTGGGACCATTTGGGAAGACGACTTAGACGTCGCTCACAGCAACCAGTCAACCTACAACAGCTGGAACAGGCACTGCATGAAGATGGCAACGTATCCCTAATGACGTCATGAGGAGACGTGTCTTTGCTTGCATTAACGGCAATGGGGGTCACACCCAATACTAACTCCTCATTTATGGACATCAGACCACGGAATGTTGCAAAAACAATGAGTGTAAATTTCCAAATATACCCCTAGTGGACACTATGAGAAGTAGAGAAGTGATGTGTGGAGTGAGAAGTAAATACCTGTCCTTGCCATGTTTGAAAATGATTCACTATTAATACTATACCTTTGAAATGCTGGAAATTTTGTCCTGTTATCTTTTATTAACAAATTACTTGGTTGTGTACTTTCTTTTGTACTTCATTTTATCATAAGTTTATTGAAAACGATGATTGTACCAATTTTAGGTATTATTTGTTTTATCAAAACTTTTTGAAATCTAAAATTTAGTCTTTTAATTTAGTTGCTCAAGGCCATTTCAACGATATGGTTCGAAATGAGAGATCTGTCAGTTTCTAACAGGTCAAAGGAAGGAGTGACATTTGAAAGATGATCTTTTCGCAAGTTCTAATTACGTTGTCAGCTAATATAATGAGCTTTGGGAACTTTGGGAAACTGTGATTATTGTTCAGGACGACAATACTTTAGTTCATGTAATATTTTCAAAACACCTAGAAAAATAAGATAAATCATTCCGGCAACACTTCATTCATTACTGAATATTTGCATAAAGAAGAAAACCAGCCTTCTCAAACATAAAGAACATTAATTAAAACTCAACGTCACAAAGTGATGGATGAGAGCCCAATCTATTGTTATAGTAACCCTCTGAAAAATATCTAATATGTTATCAAACATGAGTAAGTGAGATTTGTATGAGAGCTTTATCTTGTCACATGTAATCAGATGGGAACCGTAGGGCTTACGTAGCTTCCTTTGTCCATCGTTCAATCTATTTCGTTATACCTTATGTACATTCCTTTTTTACTAGTTATTTATTCTTTGTGGCTTTTTCGCACGTATTTTCGGTCTCAACTTGACTATTTCATGGCATATAAGGGCAATTTCACTTACCTCAGCATATTCTACTAATAAAGTGTGTTATATCTCTCTACTATCCTGCAGTCAGTACTACAAGGGTTGCACGGCCAATAGGAGGTAATCAAAAACAGATTTTGTTCATAACTGTCTTTCAATAACCCGAATACGCACATTTTCCAAATAAGATAATGTATACTATTAGATATTACATGAGTGCAGATCTCTTGTAGTATCGACAAAAATCCATTTTCGTACATTCATACAACTACTACATGTGAACAAAGCAACCATTTCCGAGTCTCAACACATTAGGCTTGGTTTTGATGTTGTTATTAGATTTTAAAAAACCTTGATAGCAATGAAATTTTTGAATATATGAGTGAATGTCCAGTATCAGATGTTTTTTTTAAACTAAAAACTGCATTAAAACCATGATAGGTAACAATCTTTAATCTACATTCACCTCCCGCGAGGTGTATTGAGTTCTGCGAATGTAGTCTGTGTTTTTAAAGTTGATATCGTAATTCTAAGATGTGAATACTGTGTTTTACTGCAATGATTACACCATTCGTGTAACGAATGCAAATATGAAACTCTGTCTCGATTATCTTCAAAAATGTAATTACGTCAAGGTTTGTTTTTGGCATTGCTTTTAAATTTATATGACGACGGGTGGCCATCAAATGGTTAAAAGTATGCCGTGGGCATTTCTTTTTATTATCCGAATCTGTGTTCCACAGGATTTATTGCTTGTGGAAGATCAATCGATATCTCCTTGGATATATCGTTTTAACAGTAGATTTTGAACAATGCCTTGTCATCGGCACATAGATGACATCACACACGTTTTACATCATCAGTTATGATGTCACAATGCTATGACGGCATAAACACAATGGCGTCACATGTTGATATATTTGATATCAGAAGACACTTTGGTGAGATTTTCTATATATTTCATGACGTCGTTAACATATGATGATAATATATTCATATCTACGTCACACTGTGCTGAACCTGTATATCAGTATATATTTCGATTTTGCTCCGTAAAAACAAACACTCAGTAATTGTCGTAAACATTATATGACAAAGACATGCATTATGCTCTTTTGAATATTAAACATTACGAAACTCGCTAAATAAGCTGTCCGTTAAGTAATTTCTGCTCGATTGAGAGAGAGTAAAATCCTTCTTTTATCAGAATGTTTGACACTGATATGTTTCAATGTATTTTGCTATTGTAATTGAAGATACAATCTTTTTTCCTATGACCTTGAGATTTAAAAGGTTTGTTTTTCATGAATATCATGCCTAACAGCAGTTTTTTGTTGGTGAAATATGTCGAATTTAATACAGACGAGGTGGAAATTGCGCTAATGGAGTTCCTAACTCATTTCCTCTACTAGAAGACGCATCGGCAACATCCGTGAATAGCATGAGGATGTTTTATTATTTCATGCTTTTTAAGAGATTATGCTCAACAATTCAAAGAAGAGTACACAGTGAGGTGGAAGAAGTGACTTGTTCTGAATATTCTTAAATGTTCTGAAAAATTATGCAACTAGCTTAAGGTTTTAAAGTGCATTTTCTTATGCCTCAACTCATTTGGATTATAATCATTATGGTAAATTGTACAGTTAAATGTACACTTTGTCTTAGGTGCAACAACGTTCATTTGAAAAACGAATTGCCAAAAAAAACAAGCATTGCTTATTCAATATCCGACATGCTACAGGCAATATGTACAATATAGAAATATGTGTTTCAGTCGACTGAATATTGGAACTTGATATGTGAAAAATAACTGGTTCTTTAAAGGCAGGAGTACGAGGATACTGAAAACAATCAAATTTGCCAACAAAACCTTTTAATTTGATACAACTCCTAACGAATTAAGATTAATATCAATTTAGTTAAATTGGATTAAATCAAATAAATAGGAAAACCTATTTATGGGATTACACATTAATATTAGACAGAAGATGTCTATTTAACGTATGGATCTATAGACTGTATCAAACGTTTTCCCCGGGAAATGCGAGTTAATTATTGGGTAAAAAAGAAGCAAATTTGGGCTAATATAAAAAAATTTAATGTACTAGAATAATTATATTTCATGAAAGGAAGCCGAGCATTCTTTTACTCGCTTATTTTAATCGAAAAGCCTTAGGATAAAAGAACGATTCTGATTATTATATTGGCACGACTACGTAAATTATAGCATAATAATAGCAATAAACACTGCCATCTCAATATTGCACTAGAGTATGTTTCATTGTTGTGTAATGTTGTTATTGTCATACTTCATGTTACAAGTTTTAGATCAGTTTCTATCCTCTTAGTCTGCTCGCCGCTAATGGCTGCAATATTGCCCCCAAGCGGTAACTCACTCACTCCTCTTATTCTTGGCGCCAGATGGAATATTATTTTCACGGAAAAAAATAGAAGATAATGAAGATATAACAATGTCTAATGGGATATTTCACAAGTATGGTTTCCAAAGCGAAGTGCAGGTAAGGAAATCTGTGAAATAAGTGAAGACTATTATTGATAGATTTGGTGGCCCTGTGACCACAAATAAGGGCTACAGAGCCACTCCATTGAAACCGATTTTCATCTTCTTCTCCAGAACCATAATGCCTAGAAAGGTGTAAGTTGTTTTACAGACTCCTTGATAAATGAGGATTGTAATTTACAAATTTGGTGGCCCTTTGGCCATTTATTAGGGCTACAGGTGCCACGCCCTTAAAAACCTATTTTTTGTTCTTCTCCAGAAGCATAAGATCTTGTGTACAGACTCCTTGAGTAGTGAGGATTATGATTTATAGCTTTGATGGCTCAAAAGAAAGTACACAACCACAGATTTTCATATTCTTTCATATTCATTTACAAAGTAACATTTTTTTATGCTCTATCCTAATTTTACGAACGGAAACAATTAAATCGTCAAAACGCATCCGAGGCATGTCAGTTCAGGTAAAAGTGATTTTTTCGATAATCACGATTCTTTCAATTTTTACTGACTTGGGCGCGCTAAGAATATAAAAAACACTGAATTCTACCATTCACTACTAGTGTTCCGAACAAAGTACGAGAAAATGCCACATTTTACAGCAGCAGAGCGAGAAAGAGTCGTTTAAATGTCTGAAGTTGGAGTTTCAAAAAGCCAAATTGCCAGAAGGTTTCGACTCCTTCAACGTCATAACCAGACTGGCCAGACATTGGACGGTCCTAGAAGTGGAAGACCCAGGGTGACGACCCCCGCTGAAGACCGTTATCTGCGCACACTGCATCTGCAGGACAGATTCGTCACCATGACGTCAACGGCATCGACGGCGTTAGTACACCACATCAGCAGAAACACTGTCATGAGACGTCTTCCAGCTGCCGGTATTCGGGCTTACCGACCGTGACTCGCGAACATCGCCTGGACCGTCTACGCTGGGCAAGGAGAGTGAGACGCTGGCTACGTCGTGATTGGGCAAGGGTTATCTTCAGCGACGAAAGTCGATTCAACCTCTTCACAGCAGACGGCAGAGTGAGGGTTTACAGGCGTAGAGGCGAGAGACAGGCTGCAGCGTGTGTCCAAGAAGTGTTGCCCTATGGCGATGGCAGCGTCATGGTCTGGGGCGGGATCTGAGGCGACCAGAAGACCGATTTGGTGACAATTCGTCAGACCCTTACAGCCCAGAGATGCAGGGATCAAGTATTGCAGCCTGTGGTGGTCCCCTTCATACAGATGCAGCAGCAAGGGATGATTTACCAACACGATAACACCAGACCACATTCTGCCAGGATCACCATGGACTTCCTCAACCAACAAAACATCCAGGTTTTGCCTTGACCATCACGCTCCCCTGATTTATCCCCAATCGAGCATCTTTGGGACCATTTGGGAAGACAACTTAGACGTCGCCCACAGCAACCAGTCAACTTACAACAGCTGGAACAGGCACTGCATGAAGAGTGGCAACGTATCCCTAATGACGTCATGAGGAGACGTGTCTTTGCTTGCATTAACGGTAATTGGGGTCACACCCGATACTAACTTCTCATTTATGGACATCAGATCACGGAATGTTGCAAAAACAATGAGTGTAAATTTCCAAATATACCCCTAGTGGACACTATGAGAAGTAGAGAAGTGATGTGTGGAGTGAGAAGTAAATACCTGTCCTTGCCATGTTTGAAAATGATTCACTATTAATACTATACCTTTGAAATGCTTGAAATTTTGTCCTGTTATCTTTTATTAACAAATTACTTGGGTGTGTACTTTCTTTTGTACTTCATTTTATCATAAGTTTATTGAAAACGATGATTGTACCAATTTTAGGTATTATTTGTTTTATCAAAACTTTTTGAAATCTAAAATTTGGTTTTTTAATTTAGTTGCTCAAGGCCATTTCAACGATATGGTTCGAAATGAGAGATCTGTCAGTTTCTAACAGGTCAAAGGAATAGAGTGACATTTAAAAGATGATCTTTTCGCAAGTTCTAATTACGTTGTCAGCCAATATAATGAGCTTTGGGAACTTTGGGAACTGTGATTATTATTCAGGACGACAATACTTTAGTTCATGTAATATTTTCAAAACACCTAGAAAAATAAGATAAATCATTCCGGCAACACTTCATTCATTACTGAATATTTGCATAAAGAAGAAAACCAGCCTTCTCAAACATAAAGAACATTAATGAAAACTCAACGTCACAAAGTGATGGCTGAGAGCCCTATCTATTGATATAGTAACCCTCTGAAAAATATCTAATATGTTATCGAACATGAGTAAGTGAGATTTGTATGAGAGCTTTATCTTGTCACACATAATCAGATGGGAAAGGCAGGGCTTACGTAGCTTCCTTTGTCCATCGTTCAATCTATTCCGTTATACCGTTGTACATTCCTGTTTTACTAGTTACAGTTGTAACTTACATTTTCTCGTTATGTCCCATTTATTATCAATGTTTGATTGCTCTTTCCTGCGTATTGGAACTCGTAAAATAATTTTTCATTCTTGTTATCTAAATTCGGCTTTCTGAATATTTTTGATTTAACGGTAATTATTCCAAAGGAAGGATTGTTTCCCTGTTTAAAACAACTGTTGTTAATCTATGTTATTCACAATGATAGTTTCTTAATGTTCAAATGAATCGATCGGCCCCACATTTTGAAAGGAATTCGAATTTTCGTTTTGCAGCCCATTTTTTTGTGGCATTTTCGCACGTATTTTCGGTCTCAACTTGACTATTTCATGGCATATAAGGGCAATTTCACTTACCTCAGCATATTCTACTAATAAAGTGTGTTGTATCTCTCTACTATCGACCTGCAATCAGTACCACAAGGGTTGCACGGCCAATAGGAGGTATCAAAAACAGATTTTGTTCATAACTCTCTTTCAATAACCCGAATACGTACATTTTCCAAATAAGATAATGTATAGATATTACGTGAGTGCGGATCTCTTGTTATACCGACAGAAATCCATTTTGTACATTCTACTTCATGTGAACAAAGCAACAATTTCCGAGTCACAACGCATTAGGCTTGGTTTTGATGCTGTTATTAGATTTTCAAATACCTTGATAGCAATGAAATTTTTGAATATGAGTGAATGTCCAGTATCAGATGTTTTTTAAAACTAAAAACTGCATTAAAACCATGATAGGTAACAGTCTTAAATCTACATTCACCTCCCGCGAGGTGTATTGAGTTTTGCGAATGTAGTCTGTGTTTTTAAAGTTGATATCGTAATTCTAAGATGTGAATACTGTGTTTTACTGCAATGATTACACCATTCGTGTAACGAATGCAAATATGAAACTCTGTCTCGATTATCTTCAAAAATGTGATTACGTCAAGGTTTGTTTTTGGGATTGCTTTTAAATTTATATGACGACGGGTGGCCATCAAATGGTTAAAATATAAAGTATGCCGTGGGCATTTCTTTTTATCATCCGAATCTGTGTTCCACAGGATTTATTGCTTGTGGAAGATCAAGCGATATCTCCTTGGATATATCGTTTTAACAGTAGATTTTGAACAATGCCTTGTCATCGGCACATAGATGACATCACACACGTTTTACATCATCAGTTATGATGTCACAATGCTATGACGGCATAAACACAATGGCGTCACATGTTGATATATTTGATACCAGAAGACACTTTGGTGAGATTTTCTATATATACACAAAGAACTTAGTTAAGCACCACCAATGTTTTCAGAAAATAAGCTTCTGCTAATAAACCATACAAGGTTCCAGAAAAACACCCAGGGTTTTTCGATAGAACGATCATTTAGCAGTGTAGAAATGAAAACTTCACTCTATTTACGATTCACCGTCTCTGGATAACTTATTTCCCCCAACTTGGTATTTTTGAAAATTCAAGTTTACATATAACTGAAAATGAAAGTAAATATTTTTTGCTGCAATATGGTAATGATAATTCTCTTGACTGAATTGATGATTTTAAGTAAGGACCTCTTAGGAAATGTTAGTCGTTAGAGCAGTATGAGCCTTCAAAATCACAAAATTATCACATATCAAATTTGAAAAAAGCTTCCCTAAGAAAAAACTAACGACTCTTTAAGATAATGGCTTATTTAAGGGGAGAAGAAGTGTTTGACCCACAAGTCCAACTCAAAGAATCTCAAATTCACTCACAGATTTGAACAATTTTAAAATTTTCTTAATTATGGTTGAAAAAAGTACTGAAAATTCAATGTCCTGCTAGGCTTTTATCGTGCATGATAATAAAGGTTTCTCTAATTGAATGTCAACTAGGGATCAAAAAGGTTATTTTTGATTGAAAAAATCCAAAGTATCATGCGTGGTTTCTCACCAAAGACAATAGTTATATTTTGCCAAATTTCAGTGGTCTCACATTTTTTCTCGTATTTTCAATTATTTCGTGTTATAAGGATCTTTACGTCAATCAAATAATAAATAAAACGGCAATTGTTATATCTAGAGTGGTCAATACATCAAACATATCACAATATTCAAAGAGCTCCCAATTTCATTTTACAAAATGGGCGGTGCTTAATTAAGTTCTTTGTGTATATTTCATGACGTCGTTAACATATGATGATAATATATTCATATCTACGTCACACTGTGCTGAACCTGTATATCAGTATATATTTCGATTTTGCTCCGTCAATACAAACACTCAGTTATTGTCGTAAACATTATATGACAAATACATGCATTATGCTCTTTTGAATATTAAACATTACGAAACTCGCTAAATAAGCTGTCCGTTAAGTAATTTCTGCTCGATTAAGAGAGTAAAATCCTTCTTTTATCAGAATGTTTGACACTGATATGCTTCAATGTATTTTGCTATTGTAATTGAAGATACAATCTTTTTTCCTATGACCTTGAGATTTAAAAGGTTTGTTTTTCATGAATATCATGCCTAACAGTAGTTTTTTTGTTGGTGAAATATGTCGAATTTAATACAGACGAGGTGGAAAGTGCGCTAATGGAGTTCCTAACTCATTTCCTCTACTAGAAGACGCATCGGCAACATCCGTTAATAGTATGAGGATGTTTTATTATTTCATGCTTTTTAAGAGATTATGCTAAACAATTCAAAGAAGAGTACACAGTGAGGTGGAAGAAGTGACTTGTTCTGAATATTCTTAAATGTTCTGAAAAATTATGCAACTAGCTTAAGGTTTTAAAGTGCATTTTCTTATGCCTCAACTCATTTGGATTATAAACATTATGGTAAACTGTACAGTTGAATGTACACTTAATCTAAGGTGCAACAACGTTCATTTGAAAAAAGAATTGCCAAAAAACAAGCATTGCTTATTCAATATCCGACATGTTACAGGCAATATGTACAATATAGAAATATGTTTTTCAGTTGACTGAATATTGGAACTTGATATGTGAAAAATAACTGGTTCTTTAAAGGCACGAGTACGAGGATATTGAAAACGATCAAATTTGCCAACAAAACCTTTTAATTTGATACAACTCCTAACGAATTAAGATTAATCTCAATTTAGTTAAATTGGATTAAATCAAATAAATAGGAAAACCTATTTATGGGATTACACACTACTATTAGACAGAAGATGTATATTTAACGTATGGATCTATAGACTGTATCAAACGTTTTCCCCGGGAAATACGAGTTAATTATTGGGTTACAAAGAAGCAAATTTGGGCTAATATAAAAGAAATTCATGTAATAGAATAATTATATATCATGAAAGGAAGCCGAGCATTTTTTTACTTGCTTATTTTAATCGAAAAGCTTTAGGATAAAGAACTATTCTGATTATTATATTGGCACGACACTACGTAAATTATAGCATAATAATAGCAATAAACACTGCCATCTCAATATTGCACTAGAGTATGTTTCATTGGTGTGTAATGATGTTATTGTGATACTTCATGTTTCAAGTTTTAGATCAGTTTCTATCCTCTTAGTCTGCTCGCCGCTAATGGCTGCAATATTGCCCCCAAGCGGTCACTCACTCACTCCTCTTATTCTTGGCGCCAGATGGAATATTATTTTCACGGAAAAAAATATAAGATAATGAAGATATAACAATGTATAATGGGATATTTCACAAGTATGGTTTCCAAAGCGAAGTGCAGGTAAGGAAATATTTACCGTAGGAAACTGTAAATGTGCGTAGCAACAATATCAAACTAGCATTTCATAGACATTTATATGTTATAATTTGTGGGATAGAAAATCATGACATTAAAAACCACTTCCGCATTTACGACAATATTTTGTGACTGTGTTTTATTCTTGTTATTTTTTTCTCTGAAGGAAACGAACTGATAAAGTATTAATATCATGCATTCGTAATTTTAATTTATAATAAACATTTATAAATCAAACATTTAAGAAAACCAATTGAATTCTGATCGCGAAATAAGAAATATATAATACGCTCTTTTTATTTGTAAATTTCGATGTAAATATAAGCACATCTACATTACTACCCCAAAAAGTTGTCTGCTTCAGAGAAAATAATATCAATTGTATTTCATGACCAAATCAATATTAAACAGATTAACGAGTAAACAGTCATTCAAGGAAGGCTTCACCACTGTTTTGATGTTTGCAAAATCGTGGTATCTTACTCTCCAAATACAGTTTTTTTAATGTAGGTAATTCTACTCTGAACAAATAAAACGTAATTCACACCTTACAAAAGAATAATGCTTCAGAATCTCAAAGACAGTTCAGCAAAACCTTTCTTATAACACCGTTCCACTTAAATAGAATTGGTCTTTAAATGGACAGTAGCACGTTTTCTGAAAATTTCTTTTTTCAGTTTTTCACAGATCAATGTACGTTAATACTATTATTTTGATAGTGTCAAAAATCTCACTACACAAATTAAACATCCATAGTCAGAGAACAAATTTTAAGAAATCAAACTCCATGCCGGCGGTTTTTCTGTGATCACCTTTAATACATTTTGTGTAAGAGAAATGAGCTGCATGGGTGAACTTTACATTATGTATTTGATTTGTTAATGCTTTAGTGTCAATACATTGTCTTTCAATTTGAACCATTTAATTTCTCTTTCCTGACAATAATACCTTATATCCCCCTAAAACGTGAAGGAAGCCATTTGAATTCCTAAGAGGTATAATGTGCATGTAATCAATATATATTTAATTTATTGATTGTTGAAAAAAAAAGATAAAATTACAACAAAATTGGGTGGTTTCGTGTCTGTGCATGGGTAAAATTGTGAAACATGTAAGTCCTTCGGTTTATCGCATAATTTCTACACAAGCAAAAAAGTTATTTGGGTTAAACAAGTCAATGCCCCATTACATTGCAGCAGCCATTTTCATATTTGTATTTGCGACTAATATTCATTTCTCTATTATTATTAGGATATGTATTTGTCACATCAAGACTTACATTACAATAAAAGGAAATAATGCGTTATCGTAGAATACAATATGGGTGACAACCAATAAAACTGATAAAACAGCAATTTTACTTATTCGCGTTTTCGTGGACACACACGAGCAACGGTTTATGATCTACTATCACCTCAATAAATAATTTCAAAAACCTTTTACAAATAACAAATGTAGCAAATCATAGAGCAATGTCAAAGAAACTTAATGAATTAATAGGGCAATTGAATTTCAGGTTAATTAATTGTGATGAAAAAAAAGGTTAGGGATGTTTAGTGCGTGTTTTATAAAGTATGTATGTTTAGAATCACAATCAATGTAATACAATGCTTCTTACAGGGGCAGTGATAATGGTACGTTAATGCTTCATGTATTATTTTGAACTGTCAAGCATGTCATTATACAAACCAATCCCTTCCCTTCCAGTCCCTTGATGGTTATTTTTGTATGAACACGTTTAGTTTATTTTGCGTAAGAAAGGGAATAGCATGGTTTAACTTTACATCATGTATTTGATTTATTACTGCTTCATTTAGTTTATATACATTGCATTTAAATTGGAACCACTTCATTTTCCTGACACCATCTTATATCCCCCCTAAAACGTGCTACTGCCCCTTTGAATAATCCAACGGGTGATAAATAGGATTTTAACAACTGAACATGTGGAGTTTTCGTTTTTGAAAAGCACATGCACGTCCTTAATCAGAACAATAACGTCTCCACGTGTCTTGCTTAACTAACGCTTTTACAGTTACATGTGATTCAGATGGGCAAGTTATTTGTGACTTCAGAAATCAAATTAATACAAAACTGTTTCCTGCAACATATATATGTTACAGTCATTATCTAAAATCAGTCAATCTGTAGATTGACTGAAATTTTTAGTCAATCTGTAGATTGCCTGATTCACAATGTATAGATTGACTGAAAAAACAGTCAATTTAGATATTGACTGAAAAGTTAGGCTGATTTTCAGACAGATTGACTGACATGAATTATGCTCATAAATGGGTCAAAACAACAACAAACAGTAATGTATGATGCTCATAGTTTTATTGACATATCATGAATTATCTCAATTTTTGTTTGAACATGTGAGGCTGGAGTGACACCTGCTGTTGCACTTCACACCTGACTTGAAACATTTACATCTGTTGGTCTGACATTGTTTGCCATTTGCTGCATAGTTGCATTAGCATATCCCTGGCCACCACATCGGGACTCACTCTGTACTGCATGACGTAGGCCACCTTCAACATCCCTGGACATGTCCTCGATTGTAAACAGCTTCTGGGTGCACAGATCAAACTGATTTCTGCTGTAGTGTCCCTTAAGAATGCCAGCCTTGACAGCTACACGATACAGGTCATCCTTTTTCCTGTCTACAATGACACCCATTATGTTGCGAGGATCCCCCTTACCACGATCAACTAGTGGAATAGGGATGGTCACATTGTCACCCGGATTGCCAGCAACATGCTCTAAACGACTGCGTTTGACCATACGTTCAGCTTGTGAAAGCTGACCATCTGCAGCTCTTTTCCTCTGGACAGCGATGTTCTGTTGATTCACTCTTAGCTATGCATCTTCAGCGTCTGCTGTATCAGGTTGCATGGTACTAGTGGCCTCACTCTCTGTTACATCTAGACGTTGTGCAAGACTGGTAACTTCTCTCTCGGATGATGGGGCTGAGTATGCTGCCAGAAGGTCATCTTCAGAGACATTTCTCTCCAGTATTTCTGTTGGAAGGGTGTTTGAACGCAATCCAACTTTTGCTTCAGTTCCGAACAGGGCCTTGTTTGGTGATTGCTTTATTCCAGAATGGTAGCTGCTGTTCTTTTGAATTGTACAAAGCGAAGACCCATAGGCCAGTCTGTTGAGTTGTTGTCCCCTAGCCATGCAGTGAGCATGTCCTTCACGTCACAGTTTAAACGTTCTACTGAACCTTGACTCTGGGGATGTCTCGGCTTACCATGTACCATGAGAAGATCAGGCCATAACAGTTTTAGCTCTGTGATAACGGATGCCGTAAACTCGGAGCCATTGTCGCTTTGTAAAATCTGAGGTGCTCCAAATAGCAAGAAAATGTCCATCAAGGGAACTGCAACTTCTGCAGCACGTTTGGACGTAATACAGGATTACAGGATTGAGGAGGAATCTGACTATGGCTTTCCATTAGTTATTCACACAATCACATTTATCAGCTGATTAACCGTTTCTGATCTCTTAAAACATTAAACAGAGTTAATCTTTGGCTTAGAAGAAATCGAATTATTGTTTGAAGTGGCTGCCAATCTGTTGTCAAAGCATACCACATCAATTAATTAACTTTCTGTATGATAACAGGAACGTTATGTGATTTCATTAATGAGCATAATTCATTTCAGTCAATCTGTCTGAAAATCAGCCTAAATTTTCAGTCAATCTATACATTGACTGCTTTTTTCAGTCAATCTATACATTGTGAATCAGGCAATCTACAGATTGACTAAAAAATTCAGTCAATCTACAGATTGACCGATTTTAGATAATGACTGTAACATATACACATGGTAATTGAGGTTATGTAAGTTTACATCCGGGAGTTGCTATTAAAATACTAGTTTTGCCTATATGTATTGCCATCTTCTGCAAGCCAATATGAACATTCCTAATTTTATACCACAGTTGCGGTTGCTGTGATTAGTGACAAACACCGCTGAAAGTGTTCATATATCAAATACATAATTATTATGTTCTCTTGCGGGGGAAGCATTTCCAAATTCAAGGCGGCCTTACGGAGGTATAATACAGAGGTGACACAATCTGTCTTGTTTTTGTGGTATCTATCGGTTACTAGTCGTACATTTCTGTTGCACGTCAGCAATGTAGACTATGAAATATGAGGTGTTGTCATAATCAATACTCAGTGATACATACGGAATCATTATTTGTACACAAATATGCTGTTTGATACTTTTTATAGATATTCATGTTTTATTTTAGATATCATGGTTCTAAGAACAAAGTCTTTCCAGAAGGAAGAGCTTTATGGCGCCAGTTGTTATAAGACAGCTATTACAGAACAAAGGCTAACATAACAGTAGATAATGATCTTTGTATAATGACTCCTGGTACGTGAGAAAACGTGTCCGTGGGACATTCAGAAGCGTGATTTCTTTTTATCGATTCACGTTATATATCATCTCAATCCTTTTAAAGACTGCATAAAACAGAAAAGTCTTTCTATTTCACTGTTATTTCCTTCATCTGAATCATATTTCCTGATAATAAATTCAAAGTAGAATATTTATAAGCATTTCCGTTACACACATTGGAAAGCTTATACACGTAACTCGATGCTTCTTTAATATCAAATAGCGATGACACATGTTTTGATGAACACAAATCATTTTTATGACAGAGAATACTAAAGATAAACCCGAATAATGCCTTCGCAGTATTTGAGATCACATTTACCTTTTTTTTACATATACACGCAAGTATTGCCTACTTTGTTCACATTAAAAGGTTTGCTCCCTCAATATGTTCTATACTTTATGATTTATGGGAGAATTAAAGTGATGATTTCCCTTTTTCTTAAAATGATTAAATGTCAAAAACAATAACTTAAAAAAAACCTTTATTTCTATAGGTGGCTGTAATGCTTATAAATGATACTCGTATCCAAAAGTTGGAAATGTTCTGGTGTTGAATGAGCCAAAATCGTTTGCAAACAAGATGACAATCTACTTTTAACAAACAATAGATGATGAAGAAGAAGAAGCAACATATCAAAGTGACACACAGGGTGCATGCCATTCTCTCCCCACAGAGGCAGATCAAGTTCTGAAATGTTGATACATTCTCTCTCCACAGAGGCAGATCAAGTCATGAAGTGTTGGTACATTCTCTCCCCACAGAGGCAGATCAAGTCCTGAAATGTTGATACATTCTCTCCCCACAGAGGCAGATCAAGTCCTGAAGTGTCGGTATAGCCTATGTTCTATTACGCCGAAATCCATTGGTTCCGACAGTCTTCCCTGGCTGAAAGAAATTTCACCACAATCCATTTGAATTTCTTTATCAAACGACAACGCTTCTCGCATAGAAAGGGTTGTTCATATCACAATGCTTCTGCCATGTTTCAGTAGCCAAAATGATGATTTAAGAACAGCGTCGCTGATTGCACAACTTACCGTGATTGCCATCAATCAGGCATCTACCATTCTATCCCACAAACTCGGCGTTATATAACAGAGGCTGTATCAAGATTTCAGGACTTTATCTGCCTTTGTGGGGAGAGAATGCGTGCATGCTGAAGACAAATTATAATACGCGGCAAATATAGTAAGTCGTCCGGCCAACGATAGCGCATGAGACACCAAGATACATTAAAATAGCTTAAAGCGCATTAAGCGCTATAATGGTTAAAATATATCACAATTATCATATATCAGAGGCACTATATATTTAAAGGGTTTGTAAGAAACTAATCCGTAGAATTGGTCGTTGTTCAGTATAATTATGAGTTTCCACACTACATGTATCTCATGGTACCGAGTGCCTCTGACATGCAAATTTTGCAATTGGTTACACCCCATAGCTTAAGAATATGATTACTAAATTTTTTGTCTTCCTTTTGACTTAAATTGTGATAAACGCTAATTGAATCATTATGTAACCAGTGTATTATCCAGGATCGTTGCGATTCTTATTGTCCTTGTTACTTCTGCGTAATTCAGAACTGTTTATTTTCAATGCTGTTGACATTTAGTTTATGTTGACATTCTTGTACTTTATAAAATACATAACAGTACGGTATTCCTATTGACAACATAGGATATGTTTTTTCTGGTAATTGGTAACCTGTTGTTGTTATTGTGGTTCGACTTTACTTTGTGTTGACATTCTTTTTGTTAACAAATGTGCTTGCATTTTGACAAATTTTCCATACGAAGCTCGTTTCCTTTACTGGAGTGATCAACTTCGAAAATGACTTCATTTCACAAAGTGATAAAGATTTATACTAAGGAAAACTGAATTAAGAATAATAATTACCGGTACCTTTGCGGATGTTAAAGAATCAGAAAATTAATTCAGATATTTGGATCACATGTAACTAGACCTTCTCATCTAAATGATCCTCTGATCGTGAAGAAAACGATGAAATGTCAGTGGTTTCAATGACAAAGTTAGTCAATTAATCATTTATACAACAGTTTTTAAAGGTAATATTATGTAACACGCAACATTATGTCATACTTTGATTAATTGTTTTGAAATTGTAACTTCCAGTAATTTGATTCAAATACAATGACTTCATATGCCGTCGAAATGTTATTGCATCAGTAACATTTTCTCATCAATAAATTTGTTTATGTCAATTTTCATGTAAAGGTATATAACAAGTCAACTTGATAAGAGTGGATATTGTGTTTATGTCAATGTTATATTACTAACTGTTTGCTAAGGATCATAGATATTGTTTTGAAAATATACAACTATTTTGTGCCATTTTCAAATGATATAGAACATCGTTTATATTGACCTAAACCTCATTGATAATATTGGAACATGCTGAAGTGGGAGAATGGGAAAACCTTCCTGTAGTGGACATCCGGGTCTCATTGACAGCATGAATCGACGGTATAAGGTTGTCAGTCATGCACCTAATTGAATTTTTAATTAATCTTTTAATAATCTTTCCTAACATTAATGTTAGGTTAATCATATTCAGAAGAATAAATAAACATGGTATATAAACATAGAGTCGTATATTTTCCTCATGTTCGCGAACGTGCTATAGAAATTGTTCATGGATCAAAGTTAAAATTAAGTAAGAATTCTTGAACAAGTCTCCATATGGATTACAGGAAACATCGCTGACACACGTGACTATTCTTGACAGCACCATCATTACATTCTCTTAACTTGACTGACAGATTAATATTGATATGTTCAATTCAGTATCAAAGAATTTCATTTGTGAATTATCATATTGAATTAGTAATAATTATACGACACAAGTGTACAATAAAAACCTTTCAAAATGGTTATTTGGTTTTTAATTAACACAGAGTATTGCATACGTAAAACAAACGTTTATGTAAACGTTTATTTTCGGGCACCTTTTTATTTTGAATATTGAATATTTTATTTTGAGGAGAAAGTAGTGAATAGCAGCGGAAACATTAATTTAAAAAAAAATTATTATCTAATTTTCCTCAACATCGATTCAAAGGATTAAAATCTTAGATAACGTCATAATAATCATAACCAGTATGAACAGGAAGAAACGTTGACAAAATGAATTAATACTCTAAAAGATAATTCAATTAAATAAAGTAAAGATATTGTGATCATAAAGCCAAAAGGCTGCTTAGAATCAATGAAAAAGTGTTTGTTCATATCAACGCGACACTACGTATTCTTAAAATCTGTCAATTGATTATGGAACTATTCATATTCAAGTAAATCTTTGAACCTTTCAAGCTTCGCGCAGTCTCTTTCTTCGATTAGCTTCATGGCGCCAGATGTAAATTGGGATAGTTGTTACACAACGAATGAAACAAACAACAGGAAGCTTATTTCTTTAAGGCTCACGTAATTTAAATGAAGATTTTTAGAGGGGAAATGTGAGAATGTGAACGTGGATAAATGCTTGCCTGTCAAAACAGTAATTGTGTAAGACAAAGTGTTTGATTTATGAAACTTGGCTTGATTTATGTGCTATGTGTGAAAATATTTATTGTGTGAAATCAAATATTTGTTTTTTAATATCCTCTAAGAATGTAACATTTACAACTTGTCATTGACGCCTTCCACGACGTTCTGACATTCTGATGGATTTGACTAAATATTGCGTGGATGGTGATGGTCACGCCCTTTAGTTTTTCTCTATATGTCATATTATCATATAATGGGCAGTGTTATCTGTGCAATAAACCCATCTTGTAGTCATGTTATCAGATCCCTGATAACAATGCAAATGAGGTCAAAACCCGAACTATTTTCTCAAAGCTCCATGCATGTCATGCGAGTCCTAAACCGGTATCTAAACATTGATAACGTCGTCGGGAGTTTTCAGGTTTTGTGGGGTTTTTATCGAATAAAATATCGTAAACAAAATCTGTCAAAACTTATCACGCATTCGTATTTTAGAAATAGCTTGGTTATCGAAGCATTTCAAGTTGTTTTCATTGTGCGTTTAAAAATAAAACGATATGCAGCTAACAATATCGGCTATCGAAAAAATAGGTGCTTCAATTTTCGTGCATAACATAGGCCTAGATCGCTTTGGTCGTGTCGGTTACCAACTTATCAGCATAAACAAATCATATTCTAGTGATAGTACAGATTATCTAGTAGCGTAGTTACAAACGCAACAACCTCACCTTCGCAAATAGTCGACGTTTAGTCTAAGGATATCGTAACTGAACTGCGTAACAACAATGTCAATGCAGCTTTTCAAAATGCAGTTAGAGTTACTTCCCCTGTTGTAGCGACGTTGACAACTGGTTCTTACACATTTTGTGTTATTAAAAAATACAATGTTTACTCGTGCATTGGAAATCAGACTGAAAATGTTCATAGATTGAAGGAGACGTTTCTATCACTGTGAAAAAAAATCATTTCATGAAGGAATATTTCTAGACTGTTCACAACTGTACATCGCCGACACCATGACCTTCACCTTGGTTTATTGTGAAAGCAATTACTCCGCGAAATCTAGGTCTAACATATTTTTAGAAGATATCATATTTTCGTTAAAATCCTTTTATTTCAAAATGACATTATATGATAAAGAAATTATTAACCTCGTGTGTTTCCGTATCATTAATATCATATAATAGGAATAAAAATATATGTATTATGCTCGCCAAAGGCTCGCATAATACAAATTTTATTCCTATTATATGATATTAATGATACGGAAACACACTCGGTTGATAATCTCTATTTAACGTGTAGAAGTACCTTACTTCAACGTTATCATGGGATGTATCTTTCTCGCTTGGCTACTCGAGGTACTAACTCGCTAACTAATATGAAAAACTCATACAATGTTTTTACCTTTTATAACAAATTCAATTAAAGCAAATTACACATCATTTTACAATCAATACCTTAACATTCTATTGGTACGACTTAACCTGCTTAACTTAACCCTGGATTGCTTACTTAAATCTAATCCTTAAAAGTACATTCTTATTCCTTATTCCCTACCTAACCCCCATACTACCATAAACATCACATACGATACCCATACGGTTCCCTCTAAGAAGCTGCTCCCGGCCTAGCCGAAGACGCCTGCCAAGGGTTAAGTTGTTGGTACTTCTGAGATTCCCTGGACTAACTCCTCTAAAACTACTGTGCAGCTACCTTTTGTTGTACCCAACTGTCACTCATTCTAACACGCGGTACGCAAATCTACCAACCCCTGCACAGGTCATAGTTCACATTTAAATATTTCTAAGTTCCCTACTCATCAAAACTTTTCCACCCTTTTACCTTAATCATATCTTTTAATTACTAAAAATGGTTTCTGACCAACACTCTGACTCTTGTCGATCCTGCAATCCACTTATCTTCTCAATATTGCATGCCATATCAACCTAACTCATAATCCCAAAATATATCGCGTCCATTGTCCCCCTAAATCCACCTCTAACTCTTGTCCGACTGACAGGACATTAAATATATCTGTCACTGTTGTAGTCAGTTAATGTATTTTGCCAATCTACTTCCATGACCATTTCTCTCTTCTATACATTATCTAAATTCCCGTGACAAGCACCACACTAAATGATATCTCTCTATTGTCTCTTTTCTATTTCCCCATATTACTACCTTTTTTTAATTTGTTCCGTCTTCATAACTGCCTTTATTCTATCAAATAACATTTCCTCTAAACATCTGCCTCTCTCTGCATTTTCACCCAATAACATATATAGATACAGGATACGAATGAGAGCCATCACATGTGATCCACGTTCATTAGCTTTGAAAACTTAAAACAGAACTGAACTGTAAAGAAATATTCATCCAATTTCAAAGCAAGACGTTCATGTGATATTGATATCACAGATATATATTAATAAAATCTATTGTGTGAGCATATCCGTATCAAAAACAAAATTAAAATCGGTCGGTTTAAGCTGCTTATGTTCAGATTACGTTAATAATAGAACTTCTAATTATGTTTCCTGTCACATGGAATAGCTTTCTGTCATGAGATGTTAGACAGCATGGTTCATAATAGTACGAATGCTTGCAAAACAACAGTGAAGGACACTTGTATAATATATCAGGTGATGTTTTGAAGTATTTTTACAGAACGAAGACCTATTCTTTGAAAAGGAGCGTGGGAAGTAGATCATAACATTTATCATATACTTGCATATAAATACAGAGA
The DNA here is from genome assembly GCA_916613615.1 of Steromphala cineraria. Classification (NCBI taxonomy): domain Eukaryota; kingdom Metazoa; phylum Mollusca; class Gastropoda; order Trochida; family Trochidae; genus Steromphala; species Steromphala cineraria. Next base: position 70,574,888 of record OU744726.1, on the reverse strand, counting down.
TTTTGAATGCACGATACACCCTTCGTCAAGCGCCCTGTATCAGCCCGTCGTCAAGGGCAAAAACCTGTATCAGCCCGTCGTCAAGGGACTTGAACGTGGAACCCTAGGCAACGAATGCAAAAAAAAGATCGAAGTCGCGAGGAATTTAGAGTTGTCTCCCTTTGTACAGCTGACGTTTGAACGTGGCCGACATCGCGAAAACGCTGCACAATCACTTGCGGATAGGATTTGTCAGTTTTATTATTCTTTGATACCTTTCTTTCCAGTTTTGAAATTCAACCAGAGATTAAATGAACTCAAAAGTCGCAAGAGGCGTAGGCTCGGGAGCTGAATGGTTATTGGTAGTTATCTAAAGCTCTCGGGCTGATATTGGGGTCTCGGGCTGATACCGAATGTGATATGAAAATACCCATATAATACTATCTATATATTCCATCAGGTATTTGGTTCAATTTCTGAACGATGAGAGAAAGCAGTTGTTATTGTGTTGTCCATTGTTATTCTATAACTTTTTATGTGGAGTTTTCGCAATATTAAATGTCAACATCGTCATCTTGTTCAGTCCAGAGTTCCAGTATCAAAAGTAATAATCTTATTTGCCCGATAAGGTACCTTTTAATTCTTAATGCTTTTTATGTATGTAAATTTTTAAAAGCATTATCTTTCACAACTGTGAACTTGCGATAGTCTGTATCGATGTTGCTTAGGAATCACGTGAGTGGAATCTGGTGGTCAAGAATTGAGTGATTGTGGTTTCTTTTCTATGCATTACCCTAATGTCCATCAAGTGAACTTGTGTTTTAGATAGATATTTTACCTCGACTTTTCCTATCTATCATGCCCCCAAAAAATGTGTCAAAGGTTTTTCCAAAGTGTTTAAAGTTAGCTATTCAAATCAATTCAGCAGTTTTAAGAAATACAATTACTAGCGTATGTCTTTATAGTAGGAATTTTTTTTGACTTGGGACCATCCATCGAGGCATTCTTGTCAGAAAAAAAAGATAAAAAAAAACCCATTCAGTTGGTCGGAAACACAAAGTATTGGATGCAATACCGTGTGGAATCTTTCATCATAAGATTGGCTTTATCAATCTCATTTTTAAATACGTGAAAGGTAGTAGAACTAGTCTCCACATACACCAGCTTTCAAACTGTTCATTATATGCCTTGCCTGCTTGTTACTCAACGAGTCGTTATTCAAGGCTGTCTGTACCTGCATTCTGGCTTTTGTCATATCCCGAAATTAACTTCGAAACTTTCCCTAACATGTGTCAAACTTTGAACATGTTGTTGGTGAAAGAAACAACGTGATGCTTTGTTAGAATATTGAATTACTGTAAGACCCACTTCATTCTAAACATGATACAGCTTCACAGGAAGAAGGATCAGATCACATTAATATTAGTTAAATTAAAAAATTATCATAGATATCATCTTATTACTGGGATTCGTATCCAAAGTTTATATGAAGAGGACAATTACTAATTCTTTTAATCTCATACAAGTTAAAGAACTGGTGTCAAATGAGCCGAAATTGCTTACAAATAACATGACAAAATAAATCTAAAGGATAACATAGAGAAAGAAAGGGTAATGAAAATAACACTTTTATCTGCATTTACATCACCATCTTTTAAAATTGTTAATACTTTGTTATTTTCTCCCAAAACATTTTATTTGCAATTAAATAATAATGATGAATTGACAATCGTACAACTGAATATTTATGAGCGTTTCTGTATCATATCAAGAGACAAATTTTCTTAAAACTAATGTAATACACGTTTTGGTTCATGCTAATTAGTTTAACGTTTTTTATAATCTCTATTGTTTTGAAATGTGAATAATTAAAGTAAATTTTCGTCCTATGGGGATGAAGATATCGCATTTTATTCATTTTATTTCTTCTCGGTGTAATTGTTTAGTTTAGTTAAAGGATTGTGTATACAAAATGAACTTTTATTTTACTATAGTATTGACCTTTGAGACTCCAGTTTTTCTTGATAGTTTGCTTATTTTTGACCCTGTGGTTATCAGTGTTTTACGTCTATTTATGTTGTCATTCTTTTTTTCTATTGTATTGGTCAGCTTTCGAAAATCACAAAGCAATTAAAAACCACTAAGATGACAAAACGCTGATTTGAAAATTATAAGTTACACGCATCTTAGTGGATGTAAAGTGAAAGAGAACGATCAAAAAAGATAAAAGATCTTTGAAATATTTTTGTTCTTCTAATGTATTCTGAAATAAAACAATTAAACGTTCAGTAAAACAGCAGTTTCACAAAAGTACACAACATACAACACATTTTCAATTTTGGAAAAAATGTTTTGAAAATTTGAATTCTACGATAATTGAATCAAAATGTGCATTTCATAAACCGTCTCGTTAATAATACCTTATCCTGTACTAATTCTTTACAATAGGTGTTTGCTATATGTTATAATCTTTTATCAAATATTGCTCACGTGTGTTTTATGTAGAATTAACTGTGACAATGTTCTTCAAAATGTTTTACAGAGATTAATCATTCGATATTGATCTGTAACACAGATCAACATTAAACCCGAGGACATAGGTGTTGTAAATTTATCTCGAAGATAAAAGCGTTTTCGCAAACCCACCTAACATTATTAGCATTGAACGAACATATGACTCAAATAGTAAGTGTATATGGAAATGTTATGGTTAATATTGTATCATCATGAATTATTAGTTGTTTGGAAATGCCCTATGGAATCTAAACGGAAACTACAACTACAGAGGCTAAAAATACATTTACGTAAAAAAGAACTTGCAAAAAATAAAAATAAATCTCACACATTGCAAGAGTTTGTTTCTTAAATTTAGGGTTGCAGTTGTAAAGCTGACCTAACAGTTTCAGTAAAACTAGGCTATATCCCTATCTATATTGAACGTGTTCATAATTAAATGGCCGCCAGGAATATTTGCTAGATATTTGGTAATTCCTTGTACGATAACGGATAATCAAGATAGTTATGTTATGTTATGTTATGATCTTGTATTTACATACATTTGGCATAATATTAAGTTCTCAAAAACGTGCCTCTGACCGATGTGACATTTAGTTTTTCTCAAACAATCATCACAGGACAAGATTAAAATTTAAATTTGAAATTAGAATATTTGATATCATGCTGATCCAATAACTACATAGAGGATATAACAATTGTTAAAAATGAGTTACATTATTTAATTTGATTGTTGGCCTGGAAGCTCTAACCAATTTGTGAAATATTGGTCATTGATAAAATTGGAACATCATGGATTCTACAAATATGTCAGATGATACTACCGTTTCTCATATTCTAGGAAGGTTTTCATATGTTTTGCCTGCTTTAATATGACTAGCTTTAATGATGTCAAATCGTGCAATTTTTACAGAACAAACGATTGGAGGAGAGCGGGAGTGGTATTTGAATAAAGACTCATGCAATATATATAGAATACATTGTGAGAGTATGAAGGCGGGAAACTGTTTTGGCTGGTTTGTCAACATATTTATCATGCAAGAAAAATGTTTGAAATGCGATTTTTGTTTTTTTCTTGTAATATGAATACACAAATGAGAAAATAAAACATCACAATAACAAGTTCTTCTGAATATGTGGCCATTGTGAAATACTATTTTATCTATTTTTTTAATATTTTTTTTTAAAGTAAAAAAAAACCAAAAGAAATTAAACCATAGCAGTGGATGTTCATGAGAACAATATGAAGAACAATGAATAAGACTGATTCTGTAAACCTCAGGTTTCGTTTTAGGCAATTGAGATAAAAGGTTTCCATATAATAATTACAATCTCATAAAGTCGCATATTTGGATTATCAGAAACACAAATGTTTAGGGTAGAAAGTCACGTCAAGGCTGCCGTGGAGAAGTAAATAACTCGCAAAACATAATTGTTTGCAATTGGAATTCACATTGATCGACACAAAAATGTAAATATGGCCAGGCAGTCACGGTTGTGGAACTGTTTATATCTTTAGGAAGGTCAAAGTGCATAGAAAGCATGAGCTTTATCAAGTTCCTTCGCCTCTTTCTTCAGCAATGTGATTCTTCCATATTTACGTATACAACGTGCAAGTTTCACCACAAAAAGCATCATCATCATTAACATCACTTAGAGCCTAAAACAGAAAGCTAATTAATCCTATTCCGCTCCTAAAGAAATCATGTATATAAATTTGGCTTAGTTTAAAGATGTATAGTTATAATGTTGACCAATATCTTGTAGTGTAATAATTCATTAAAATGATGAAATTGATATGAAAAATGATAGCTACAAATTACGGCAAGCTAAAGAGTAGGGGAATCAATATATATGAGTTGTTTGCTCAGCGCCAGAATATAATGACTACTAAACCAATAATATTTGTTCTATAAAGTACGAACATTGTTTCTTATTTCATTTTGCTCTTGCTTCAAGATCTCATTTAAAAATAACGTGAACAATAATTAATTTGGATCATTTTGATAACATGAGCATGTTAACAACGTGACATTCAGCGCAGAGTAAAATGTAAACAATATAATGATAAATCGTATTTTTTCACCTTTGAGAGGGTTTAAATTACAACGAATGACTTTGTTAATTTATTTGCTACAATTTCCATTTCAGCTGCTTACCGAAGGTTTGTCTAACTGTAAAATATGTCCTGTGTAATATCATTATTTTTATATATATTTTCAAAATATCGTATAGACAAAGTTTTTTTATCCATTTGTAAATGTACCCTACAGTCTACCCTACATATCAGATATGTGACATGTCAGTTACAATTCTGGCTCTCTCAAAGATGGGCTTGAAGTCAATTTCGATTTTCTTCTTTCTGCCATATGTTTGTTTTTCTTTTGAACACATTTACAGCAACTTTTATGTCAAAATGCTCGCTATCGGTCAACATTGTTATATAACCGAGGTTTTAACAATAAATATTTCAAACTGATATAAGATTTTACAAGATGGCGGAATTTGAGTGTTTATACTATAGACCCCACTTTAACGTAAAACCCTGTCAAATTTGTTCAACTAATAATATTGAGATTATAATTCGGGTTTTGATGAGAAGATAATTGTTCTTCATCTACCCAAAAGATCATAATTTTTGGTACGATACTGATTTGATAAGTCTACTTTAAGTGAACGCCATATTACACGATACTTGCACTGATTTTTACAGAAATTAAACAAACGTTTGGTTAGCATTTGTACATAATGTCAAACTTCTAATTAACAAATACCAAAGTTGAGAAATAATACTTAGTAATAGATCTTTGATATCCCTGTGAGATTCTTAGTTTGATAAAAACGTAAGCTTGATAAACTGTTATCTTGTTAAAGTAGCAATAGCACGTTTTTTCTAAATTTTATATTTTCAATTATTCATTGATAATTGTAAGTTAATGCTAAAGTATTACTTTGATAGTGTCAAAATCTCATTACACAAATCATCCTTAGTCAGAGGAAAAATAAAAACAATTCACATAAAATCCATTGGCGGCCATTTTTGTGTGTACACCTTTTTATCTATGTTGTGTTTGAAGAGGGAATCGCTATACAATATATATTTGATTTATTACTGCTTCATTTAGTTTAAATACATATTGTCTTTCAATAATTGGAACCATTTATTTTCATCCTGACATCACCTATATTCCCCATAAAACGTGCTACTGCCCCTTGAAGTGTGACAATTGCGAAAGGGTGTTATGCGAAAATTTCAAATTTCTTATAGAAAACGAAACTTCTGTATAAAACCTAACTATTGATGCAATAACAGTTTATAAAATGAGAGGAAGGATAATTGTCAGTGAAACTAGAAAATATTCAAACTTCCTTATTGCCATGCGTGAACTCTTCTGAGTTTGGAATTTAGTGATTAAATTTGGCAAAAAGTCGGTTGTGTAATTGCTCAATTTGAATATTGTCATTTACCGCGGAAGAACAGAAATTATGTTTGAGCCTGCTGACAACTTCATTTCCCTTTGTTGAAATAAAAAATATAGTTTACTGTAACACCGATAATCGATAATCAAGAACTTATTTTGTTTTCCAAATAAAAGAGATGTTTTGCTAAAAGTTAGATGAATATATTCTTTTCACGCAACCAAATCGGATACCGATGATGTTCGATAACATAAAGATAAAATAGGAATGGATTTGTTTGAATATTTGTGAAAAACCTTGTTGTATTTTCATATGGCCAAAAATGTCATCAATGCAAAGCCCGGAAGATTTTTAATTGGTGTTGAATAAACAGAAGTTACTTATAGTTTGTTTCAACTTTTAAATTTTATGTGAAATAAATTGTCAAAGCAAACCATAGGTTTTGGAGTAGTAAAAAGGTAACACGAATACAATACAATGCGTTATGACAATTGACTTTATATAAAACAGAGAGGGACAACTTAGACAATAAAAAAAGTATTTGACTTCATTTATGATTAATGTACCTAAAAACAAAAGAGGAATAACAATATTGAATGTTCAACATGACATAATGATTGTGTGTAACGGGATAATGATTGGATATTTCAACGTTTAGTAGGGTTTAATTAAAATGGTGTTTCAATAGAGGCTTTCCGCTTTTACGTATAATTGCCGTCTATTATTAAAAGACATAGCTGATTATCTGCCTACAGTTTCCGGTAGTATTATATTTCCATTTTGACGATGATATACACATCTCAGACGCATTATATTATTTGACATTGCTGAGTAAAATATATTTCCCAGGGCTGTTCCCTCACACCCAATAAAGGAAACGTGTTACTGTTTGGTGTTTGTCGAACGTGTCCCTTGATAACTCATAAATCAAAAACTCATATCTATTTACTTGATATATCTGCTACAAGTCGGTCATTTTGATTCAATATCGACAACGTAGAGTCTGACAATAAATGGATATTGTAACATGGGTGAATACTGAATTTTTATGTGATGATTGTCAAGATTTCTCTGCGCTGAATGGCAATGAACAACAGCAAATCAGCTAAGGCGAATCACGCGAAATGACATATTATGTCTACATGATTCGGTACGACTCAACATTGAGGTGTCGTTGTCATTTTCGAACTTGCGTTTGGCCGTAAGTGCCACAACTAATTTAACATATACCTTAGCGTCTTGCTACTGTTTTTCGTTTAAGCCGCCTTGTTTCAATCGGCCGATTTCTTTCGAATGACGTTCCCTTGGCACGGCGTCACAAAGTATCGCATCAATGTCATGGCCAGGGGGCGAATTTAGTATGTATTTATTCTCATGGTTCTTCTTGTTGGTCATGAAGTTATAACTTTCTTCTTCTCATAAAATACCACCGCGGCCATTGTAAGATCTCCACGCTGGTTACTTGTGCTACTCTTTCAAAATATGAGTGCACTGTTTGTATTGATAAAGAGGAATTTCTTAATGTTTTTCCCTGACTTCACTATTTAAGAATAAAGCAGTCGAATAATCCTTTCACTCACAATTCTTACGCAAAATCGGAGTTCTCTTCTTAAATTCTTATAACTTTTACTCGCATGTTAGAATATCGATAAATCGTTGCGTTTTTAAGATTTCCGGGATTCAATATGTAATTCAACATGTACACCCGCATATATCTTCCAATTTGGAAACTTTTGTCACCGACAAGGACACGTGTAAAATGATTCCTTTGTTTTTTGGAAAAGTTATTTTAGGACAGAGATGCCACTAAGGAAATGAATTCTAGCTTATACAACTGATGTTATTGGATTTTGTGTAAAATATGCACTGATTGATGATGATGAAGAAATTATAACTCTATTCAGTAAAGTCAAGGTTGTACTTAGCATGACTGCATTAACATCAGTATTTTTGTATTGTATCCCATTTTGCTATGTACCTCTCTAAATGGATATAGTTTGTCAAGTGCAGTTTCTGATATCATTTGTTTAAAATTAGATGTTGTTTGTCAATGTCCATGTACATAGACATGTGTGATCGCACGACGTTCATTTATGCATCCACTCTTCTACATTCCGTATTTAGAAAACAGTCCACTTGATAAAATCCATTCTGATATTTGAAAGGTAACTTTGATTATATGTCGACAATGTAGCATTAAATGGAAAATTCAGACCTATATTATTCTACCATAACAACCTTTTAATGTTATCCAATATCCTGTAAGAATGACACATCACCAATTTGTCATTGACGCCCATGCACAACGTTCCTACTCTCAAATATAATTAACTGAATGACGTAATTACATGGGTGTTGAAAAAATTGATTTAGCTCTTATAAACTTTTCAACAAAAATCGTAATTGTACGCAAGAAGACTGCATTAAAGCGACATTCATAATGCAAGCACACACTTAATTAATACGTACACTATGATTACTAAAAATCGGTCAGTCCATACAAATAATGACGCAATTAGGTTAACTTGTCCTTAGATTTCACAAAGAATAACCTTCTGGCGCCAGCTGTTTGATAAGACTTGTGTTCAAAGAATAGATTGTCCTAGAACAGCAGAGAAGGTCATATGTATAAGGACTCATGCGAAGTTTTTGAAAATATGATCTGAAGACCACAAAAGACTGCTGAGGAAACAGGAGCGAGGGAATGTGACTGTTTAACAACAGTTGCCACTTTATTCCATTCCTGAGTTGTGTCAGTATTTTGGGTCATGTAATATTATCAAAACCTCATCAAATGATAAAAAGATCGCGATAATAACATGTCCATTTACGGGCATAACTAATTACTTTTTGCCTTATAGTTTTTCTGTTTTAGAAACGTTCACTTGGCTTAAAATGGTTACATTTTGATTTCAACGAAAATTTATTTCAATAGTCTATAAATCGTTTAAAGATGAAAATGTTGAAGACTATTTGTTTTCGTCTAATATCAGAGAACAGTTTGATTGATGATGCATAATTAATGTATATTACTTTCTCCTTCATCTTGATGACCTTACAATAACAAAACTCAGAATAAATCATTAAGATATTATCGAGGACAATTTTTACTGTATTCATGAAGAGTGAGTGGACCTGAGCATGGGCATGTTAACAACGTGACATTCAGCGCAGAATAAATGTAAACAATATAATGATAAACCGTATTTTTTCACCTTTGAGAGGGTTTAAATTACAACGAATGACTTTGTTAATTTATTTGCTACAATTTCCATTTCAATTTGATTGCTCTTTTCAGCTGCTTACCGAAGGTTTGTCTAACTGTGAAATATGTCCTGTGTAATATCATTATTTTTACATATATTTTCAAAATATCGTATAGTCAAAGTTTGTTTATCCATTTGTAAATCTACACTTCAGTCTACCCTACATATCAGATATGTGACATGTCAGTTACAATTCTGGCTCTCTCAGAGATGGATTTGAAGTAAATTTCGATTTTCTTCTTTCTGCCATATGTTTGTTTTTCTTTTGAACACATTTACAGCAACATTTATGTCAAAATGCTCGCTATCGGTCAACATTGTTATATAACCGAGGTTTTAACAATAAATATTTCAAACTGATATAAGATTTTACAAGATGGCGGAATTTGAGTGTTTATATTATAGACCCCACTGTAACATAAAACCCTGTCAAATTTGTTCAACTAATAATATTGAGATTATAATTCGGGTTTTGATGAGAAGATAATTGTTCCTCATCTACCCAAAAGATCATAATTTTTGGTACGATACTGATTTGATAAGTCTACTTTAAGTGAACGCCATATTACACGATACTTGCACTGATTTTTACAGAAATAAAACAAACGTTTGGTTAGCATTTGTACATAATGTCAAACTTCTAATTAACAAATACCAAAGTTGAGAAATAATACTTAGCAATAGATCTTTGATATCCCTGTGAGATTCTCAGTTTGATAAAAACGTAAGCTTGATAAACTGTTATCTTGTTAAAATGGCAGTAGCACGTTTTTTTTTTAAATTTTATATTTTCAATTATTCACTGATAATTGTAAGTTAATGCTAAATGTGTTATTTTGATAGTGTCAAAATCTCATTACACAAACCAATCATCCTTAGTCAGAGGAAAAATAAAAAAAATTCACATAAAATCCATTGGCGGCCATTTTTGTGTGTACACCTTTTTATCAATTTTGTGTTTGAAGAGGGAATCGCTTTACAATATATATTTGATTTATTACTGCTTCATTTAGTTTAAATACATATTGTCTTTCAATAATTGGAACCATTTATTTTCATCCTGACATCACCTATATTCCCCATAAAACGTGTTACTGCCCCTTGAAGTGTGAAAAGGTGTTATGAGAAAATTTTAAATTTCTTATAGAAAACGAAACTTCTGTATAAAACCTTGATGCAGTAACAGTTTATAAAATGAGAGGAAGGATAATTGTCAGTGAAACTAGAAAATATTCAAACTTCCTTATTGCCATGCGTGAACTCTTCAGAGTTTGAATTTAGTGATTCAATTTGGCAAAAAGTCGGTTGTGTAATTGCTCTATTTGAATATTGTCATTTACTGCGGAAGAATAGAAATTATGTTTGAGCCTGCTGACAACTTCATTTCCCTTTGTTGAAATAAAAAATATATTTTACTGTAACACCGATAATCGATAATCAAGAAGTTGTTTTGTTTCCCAAAAAAAAGACATGTTTATCTAAAAGTGAGATGAATATATTCGTTTCACGCAACCAAATCTGATACCGATGATGTTCGATAACATAAAGATATAATAGGAATGGATTTGTTTGAATATTTGTGAAAAACCTTGATGTATTTTCATATGGCCAAAAATGTCATCAATGGAAAGCCCGGAAGATTTTTAATTGGTGTTTAATAAACAGAAGTTATTTAGTTTGTGTCCAATTTTAAATTTTATGTGAAATAAATTGTAAAAGCAGGTTTTGGAGTAGTAAAAAGGCAATAGGAATTAAATACAATTCGTTATTGCAATCGACTTTATAAAACAGAGAGGGACAACTCAGGCAATAACAAAAGTATTTGACTTCATTTATGATTAATGTAATTAAAAACATGCAAAAGAAAAATAACAATATTGAATGTTCAACATGAAATAATGATTGTGTGTAACGAGATAATGATTGGATATCTCATCGTTTAGTAGGGTTTGTTAAAATGGTGTTTCAATAAAGGCTTTCCGCTTTTACGTATTATTGGCCGTCTATTATTAAATGAAATAGCTGATTATCTGCCTACAGTTTCCGGTAGTATTATATTACCATTTTGACGATGATATGCGCTGAATGGCAATGAACACCAGCAAATCAGCTAAGGCGAATCACCGTGAAAGGATTCATCCTATTTACAGGATTCGGTACGACTCAAAATTTAGTGTCGTTGTCATTTTCGAACTTGCGTTTTGCTGTAAATGCCACAACTAATTTTCCATATGCCTTAGCGTCTTTTTACTTGCTTTCTATTGTTTTTCGTTTAAGCCGCCTTGTTTCAATCGGCCGATTTCTTTCGAATGACGTTCCCTTGGCACTGCGTCACAAAGTATCGCATCAATGTCATGGCCAGGGGGCGACTTTAGTATGTATTTATTCTCATGGTTCTTCTTGTTAGTCATGAAGTTATAACTTTCTTCTCCTCATAAAATACCACCGCGGCCATTGTAAGATCTCCACGCTGGTTACGTGTGCTACTCTTTCATAATATGAGTGCGCTGTTTTTATTGATAAAGAGGAATTTCTTAATGTTTTTCCCTGACTTCACTATTTAAGAATAAAGCAGTCGAATAATCCTTTCACTCACAATTCTTACGCAAAAACGGAGTTCTCTTCTTACAATGTAAATTCTTATAACTTTTACTCGCATGTTAGAATATCGATAAATCGTTGCGTTTTTAAGATTTCCGGGATTCAATATGTAATTCAACATGTACACACGCATATATCTTCCAATTTGGAAACTTTTGTCACCGACAAGGACACGTGATTCCTTTGGGTTGTTTTTAAAAGTTATTTTAGGACAGAGATGCCACTAAGGAAATGAATTCTAGCTTATACAACTGATGTTATTGGATTTTGTGTAAAATATGCACTGATTGATGATGATGAAGAAATTATAACTCTATTCAGTAAAGTCAAGGTTGTACTTAGCATGACTGCATTAACATCAGTATTTTTGTATTGTATCCCATTTTGCTATGTACCTCTCTAAATGGATATAGTTTGTCAAGTGCAGTTTCTGATATCATTTGTTTAAAATTAGATGTTGTTTGTCAATGTCCATGTACATAGACATGTGTGATCGCACGACGTTCATTTATGCATCCACTCTTCTACATTCCGTATTTAGAAAACAGTCCACTTGATAAAATCCATTCTGATATTTGAAAGGTAACTTTGATTATATGTCGACAATGTAGCATTAAATGGAAAATTCAGACCTATATTATTCTACCATAACAACCTTTTAATGTTATCCAATATCCTGTAAGAATGACACATCACCAATTTGTCATTGACGCCCATGCACAACGTTCCTACTCTCAAATATAATTAACTGAATGACGTAATTACATGGGTGTTGAAAAAATTGATTTAGCTCTTATAAACTTTTCAACAAAAATCGTAATTGTACGCAAGAAGACTGCATTAAAGCGACATTCATAATGCAAGCACACACTTAATTAATACGTACACTATGATTACTAAAAATCGGTCAGTCCATACAAATAATGACGCAATTAGGTTAACTTGTCCTTAGATTTCACAAAGAATAACCTTCTGGCGCCAGCTGTTTGATAAGACTTGTGTTCAAAGAATAGATTGTCCTAGAACAGCAGAGAAGGTCATATGTATAAGGACTCATGCGAAGTTTTTGAAAATATGATCTGAAGACCACAAAAGACTGCTGAGGAAACAGGAGCGAGGGAATGTGACTGTTTAACAACAGTTGCCACTTTATTCCATTCCTGAGTTGTGTCAGTATTTTGGGTCATGTAATATTATCAAAACCTCATCAAATGATAAAAAGATCGCGATAATAACATGTCCATTTACGGGCATAACTAATTACTTTTTGCCTTATAGTTTTTCTGTTTTAGAAACGTTCACTTGGCTTAAAATGGTTACATTTTGATTTCAACGAAAATTTATTTCAATAGTCTATAAATCGTTTAAAGATGAAAATGTTGAAGACTATTTGTTTTCGTCTAATATCAGAGAACAGTTTGATTGATGATGCATAATTAATGTATATTACTTTCTCCTTCATCTTGATGACCTTACAATAACAAAACTCAGAATAAATCATTAAGATATTATCGAGGACAATTTTTACTGTATTCATGAAGAAAAATCTTAAATGCAATATTGGACATGGCAATTAACTTGATATTAAACGAGTAATGAAATTCAAATGACGAAGCTTAAACAATACTCCTTAGAAAATGATTCATAACAAAAGAGTTAAATTGATAACCAACTTCTTTAATATAGTTATAGTGACATCATGTAATGACCATATACCAGCTTAAAGCAGTAGACAGCTGAGGTTGATCAAGAGATGCTTGAAACATTCAATCTGTATTCATACAGAAATGCGGCCATAGTGGACATAGCTAAGTTGATTTCCAGGAATATTATTACCTTTTTATACTGACTTCATGCATATTCTGATCCATGTCAGTTACCAGCGACTTTTCATCTCATAATCTGAGATTGACTTTCTTGTGTCGTTATAAATCAGGGGTGTCCCTTGTGTCAAGGACAAGATTGTAAAAGCTATTCCACACGACTACCAACACTATTTCTCAATTTCTGCCAGTATTCATGAATTGGTCACGAAACTTGACTGAAAACCTTGACATTCTCTATATCTTTCCTATTTACTCTTAAAGTTCAACGTTGCTGATCTATGTAAACCCATTGATCATTTTAGGTCAGAAAGCGCCTACGATCATGTGTGATAAGATAGATTCTCAGGAGTGATACGCGTGAACAAAAAACGTGACAAGGCCGATTGTTTCTCCATGTAATAATATGTAAACTTAAGCTTCAGATTACAGTCTTTGAAGGTACAGAAGCAAAGATCACGCCATATCAAGTGATCGAGAAGGGACGGTATATCCTGTTAATCATATCCGAATACCGTCTAGCTGTAGCTGAATCTATCTTCAAATTGTAGATATTTATTTTTTATTTATCTGTTCTATATCTTTACTCAAAGAATTTGCGATACAAATATAATTTAGGTTTAGGTTTAAATACTATTCCTTATTTTTTGTATGGTAACTTCGCTAATATGATATGTTTCAGTTTGATATATAATTAACAAAATTCATAAGTCCGTCTTAAATACTTAATTGGATCATCAGCTTACAGTTTTACAGTTGGAATGTGTCCACCATGATCACTTTGTCTTTTTCAAGTATGCTGCAGCTGTTAAAGAGAAATCAAGGGCGATACTGGAAGGGTGGTACATGATATGACGAAATGACGACGAAGAAAAACACGACCACGTTACCTAATTCCTTTTATAACTCCTTAATGTTCCTCTGATGGATTATGATGCTAAATCGGAGAATAATTTGTACATTTCAAAACTCATTAGTGTCTGTAGGGACAGATTTACATTAAGCATATATATGTTTCACATCCTAGTATTTAATATGGTCAACATTGATGTTAAACTCAATATACGCTATTATGTTTAAATTGCTTGAGTGTTTATCATTCTGTTGAATTCTTAACATCACTGTACTATATTTGTGTTCGTATATGCCTGTTTATGTTTTTAATGTTTTTTGCTATCTTTCGGTTTGAAAGGAAAAATCCGTTCAAATGATTTTAAAAGATATTTGTAATGTTGCCTTATGCTCTTACTTGTGAGTGCCTAATTAAATAGTAGACATAATTTATTTTGAATAAGTAATGCCAAAACAATCAACATACTGTTTAGACGAAGATGGATGTAATAGGCTTATATAATTTAATAATCTTACCGTCATGTTGAATAACAACCATGCAGTACTGCTTACAGCATTCCTATGTCGCATATTTGTTCAATGACAGCCATGTACAAAACAGATAGCATCGAACATGCATTTGACTGAGAGCGTTTTATCATCACATAACTATGTAGCATTGAAGTTCTAACTTTGCTTTTGGAAACTAAAACACTTGGTTTTTTTATATCATGTAAATCCAATTGGTCACGAAAATAACGTTTATATCATTAACATAACATGTACAAAATACCCTCATCAACGACAGCCAGTGACTCTGGTCAATCAAGATTTACCTACCTTTACTCATGATGCTAACAATGAATGACTTTATATTAGTCATTATAGAACATATTGGTGGCTCATTATGGGTATGTTTAACGCTGCGAGAACTGCAACGTGTTCAAGATCAATCTGGATGTTCGATGTCCTTATTTTGAAATTATAATGACTATTGTATAGACGATCTATTGATCCTGGACCGTATTTTGAAGCGCCGTAAAATATCGGCCTGTGGCTTGCGAACGCCGATTTATTAAACTGTCTTGATGCGATTTTTTAATGGAATATTTGATTGTGTTCGACAAACGTGACTCCAAAAACTAATGAGGTGATTCTTTCATAGATCACTGCAATCCTAGTGATTATCTCGATTGAAACCAACACAACAGAACACATCATCACAGTTTTCCCTATCAGTGTTTGGCTTTGATACGAACTTCCATCCATTCCATTGAAAGAAATTAACAACGCCTCACCACAATTCCCAATTCACACATATATGATAAATACTTGCCTTCATTTCAATTTATTTCTTAAAAATACGTCAATTCGTAGGAGTCGCAATCACACGTCCTATTTACGTAACGAATCTAACACTATGAACTCGTAGCTGTCGTTTCAAAAGTTACGTTCGACTGATCGACGCGTGTCATGTAATAACTTACTTCATATTCAGATATTGGCGTATTAGAAAACAAATCCGCAAAGATTTTTACATTGAAGACGCATATGCACGTGTATTGACAAAAGAACTTTGCAATTGACAAAACAGAATAGTACCTAGCTACCTTAATAAGGACCGTAACCATATTGAAAAACAATCGTATTTTTTTCTTAAAATTGTGGACTGTAATATCACCTAAGTTTATGTAATAAAGGTAATATAAAAGATAAATCTGACATGTTCCGTGATTGTGTTGTGATTATAGTCTTAGATTTGCTCTCTTTAATCTCAATGTCCCGGAAGATTTTTTTTAAATGCCTTTGACAAAATTAATATTTGCATTTAAGTTAAATTTGTTCGAAATTAATCAAGAAAGATAAGATAAGAACAGTGTACCAGGCTTT
This sequence comes from Steromphala cineraria, assembly GCA_916613615.1. Taxonomy (NCBI): domain Eukaryota; kingdom Metazoa; phylum Mollusca; class Gastropoda; order Trochida; family Trochidae; genus Steromphala; species Steromphala cineraria. Next base: position 70,558,564 of record OU744726.1, on the reverse strand, counting down.
AAAGCCAAATCATTCATTTTTACACGATCATTTCTCTGCATTTTTCGGTTTTCAGCAGAAGAGGCCTCTTTATCAATTTATGATGCGTTCTTAACTCAGATAAAGTCCCATAATGTGAGGGAAGCTTTTGAAATCATCATTGAATAGCTCCGGCATGTGCTGCTAAAAACAATTGTTAGACCTATTTGTATTCAAGGTCTATCTCTGTCAGCTAGAATGCTGTTGTGTATCGAAGTTCAGATAATGAGCACATTTGAGCTTTGGTTGCGATACTGGATGGTGTCAGTTAGATATAAACGTTTTATCAGTAAGGCCTGTTACGTGTGGAAAGAAACATCGAAAGTGTCCTCATAAACATTAAAATCTAAAAAGACAGAAACTTCTTTCAAAGCAAGCACTGTCAGCAATAAATCATAGCCCAATAATCAAAATTCCTCTCGAGTTTGCCTAAACGCCTATACTGTCCCACAAATGAGAAGGAACATAAAGCATAAGACTGCATTGACGTTTGAACCAAGTAACATCTCGTGGCCTCTCCGGAATGTGGCATGCTGTGAATTCACAGCTTCAGCTCTCTGGTAGAGTAATTGTCCCTGACAGAGGTTAAACAGAAGTACCAGTGCGGCACTGGATCAGATTTCTACACTCAAGCTAAACTATAAACACATTTGGGAGGTCGTGTTGGGGGTTCCTTGTGTCGTGTTTTCAATAAACAGACTTTTACGATCACTGGCGGATTTACAATCGGGATGATAAATGTGTTACAAACATTAATGATATGAAAACATACTTGCTGGTGAAAACGTTTGATAGGGTTGAGGCAACTGAAGCCAGTGAAAAGAGCTGGTAGTGAGCAGTCTGTCACCACATGTCCATAAGTAAACTGTATATTTCAACCCCTTCCTTTCCTTCACCATGATATAATACCGTGACTGCAGCTGCTAGTGTAGTCTCTGTCAGGGAATAAGTTCCGTTTAGTGTACACTTTTGTAGGGACACTTTGAAATAGCGGAGGACTGGGGTAGAAATCCCTAAACCGTTACTCCAGGTTCGGGAATGCTTTACCTTTCTTTGATTTTTTTTTCAAATTTAGCATTGGTGCTTACATGTACCGTTGAATTTTGCTCTTAAATGTATTTGCATATACTGAAATAAGCAACACAATATGAAAAACAAGTTCTGAAATACAATTTCAGAATCCATAGTTTGTCCAAAGCATTGTTTATCAACAAAAAATTAACATTAATTTCTAGGTTGATCGTTTTCATGCTATCTCCATGAAGATATGAAACATTTACTCACAAATGACCTGTTTATATTCACTTTAAAGAAGATGTTTATGTTGATACGCTCACACAAGTAATATGAAGAAGAAGAAGATATATCAATATCGGAGTGAACTGGTAATATTGAGGCTAGGTTTACTTAGACTGGAAGCGACCAATACTATTAAATAAACCATGTATTTGAACAAATCCAGGGTCAGCATTAACGTCTTCGTGAACAAATATTATGAACTTTCTTATATACTTGCCAAGCATCTAATATACACTTAAGACTCGCGATGTTGCTGCTTTGCGTGACCGAAAGAAATGTAAAACATAAAAACTGATATTGTGGTTAATTTTATTTTAGACTTTCAAAGTATTTGTGTACCGCTGGTTCGGGTCAGTGATGATGATGAGAGAGAGCATATGTTCTTAAATCTCATGTTTTGAAATCTTGCCGTTCTTATGCATTCAAAGATTTGATAAAAACTAGAACGGTAAACTCTCGAGTTTCTGTTTACCTTTTGATCGTACCATCTGATTTAGGTGATTTATAGTTGGGTGATCTGAGAACGCTGGTCTGTCCAAAAGTATCAACTTCGCCTTTGAAGTATAGTAAAGGAATCGGATATCAAAGAGATTGACTTCTATCCATGCATTCTCAAAGTATTACGTAGATCAAAGATTTATTAAGAGGCAAATGATTTTCTTTCAACATCATGAATCCTTTAATTTTTAATGTTTTCATAGCCGTTTTGAAGAACATACTGCATGTTTTTCCCAACCTTACATATTTTATACCAGTCAAAGTTTAAAGGGGCAGTAGCACGTTTATGGGGAATATAAGGTGAGGTCAGGAAAATTAAAATAAATGTTTCCAATTGAAAGATAATGTATTTAAACTAAATGTAGCAGTAATAGATCACATTTATTATTCAAAGTTACTTTTTCACACACAAAATGAATTAAGTGTTCACACAAACAGTGTAGCCAATGAACGTTATGTGAGGCTCTATAATTTGTTCTCTGACTATGGATGATTGGTTTGTGTAATGAGATTTTTGACACCATCAAAATAATACATAAAGCATCAACGTACAATTATCCGAACGTAACCAAAATTGCATCATGATATTTGCACTAGGAGACACAAGCAAGTGAATAACTAAATAAAGGTACACAGCTGCATGTGTATATATCAGAAGTGATCTCTTCAATCTTCAGTCAAAGAGCGACTATAAAGTGAAAGGCAATTGTAAATGTTTTACCTGCCGGATTCATTTAAATATTTCTTCTACATCTTGTTTTAGCTTGTACCTCAATTTGATATTCTTCATTCTGTTATTCGAAATTTAATATCAGTCTTTATTGTAGCTTGTGAAGTTTGCGTTTTATCTGAAACATGTTAAAATTACTTGAGCGATGTAAATGTAAAGATAGTTTAATCAAGAAAGTGGGATTTTGAGAATTCAGGAGTATTTACAGTGTGATAGCTGTCTGCATAACTCGGCGTTATGTAACATTCACTCTTACTTTTGTATCTCAGCCTGTGGCATGCCATGTTCTTTACATCACGACAAATCGAAATAAAGTAGGGATGACAAGTCCTGCTCCATGTGTGTATAAACAAGGGGTCATACATGCAGTCCTGGTCCCCATTAGGCAAGTCTATATTTATCTATGATTCACGTTAAACCAGGAAATGAAGATAAAGAAACACATTCATTTCCTTTTCGTTATTTCACAGAAGAAATATTGCTATAAGGCAGTTCGCAGGCAGTAATGAGAGATGAATCGAGTTATTGGTGTGTTTTGTGTCACTTCTTTTTAATTTTTGATTTATTGCAACAAATAGCAGAAAGAAAATAAGTTTTGAAGATTGTCCTTGTATTAATTGATATATGCATAATCATTTATTGACAACACTTGTATAAATTACGGTAATGATATCATGACATGCAAAAAATGAAACAAAAATCAATCATATTTTGAAAAACATGTCTGTTTCCGTTCATGCCACAAACATGAACAATAGCTTCCATATGCTTAAGTATTCTTTCATGCCTCAAACAAAACTGCTTGTTATTGAACTGAGAACTGCGAGAATCCCTGGTATGTTACTTTCAAAATTTGTAAGCGTCTGTTCTCATTTGTTTGTCAGTAGCAACTGTTGTGGAAGTCTGTATAATTTAATTGACAATATGACGTACATACAATGCCAAGATTTCATTCCATCACAACTTCAAGTTGTTCCTTCAAGTTTGACTGACACTGAAGATTTGGTTTTGCCCTGGACATAGACTGAGATTTACTTTAAAGGGGCAGTATCACGTTTTTTGATAATTTTATATTATAAAATTTTCACTGATAATTGTACGTTAATGCTAAATGTAATATTTTGATAGTGTTATAAATTTCATTACACAAGCCAATCAGCCATATATAGTCAGAGGACAAAGTATGAAGTTTCACATAAAATTCATTGGCGGCCATTTTGTGTGAACACCTTTAATTCATTTTGTGTAAGAAAACGGAATCGCATGGCTAAACTTTGAATAAAATATTTGAATTATAACTCCTCCATTTAGTTTCAATACATTGTTTTTCAATTGGAACCATTAATTTTTATTTTCCTGACATCACCTTACATTCCCCATAAAAACGTGATACTGCCCCTTTAAAAGACGCATTTTGTTTCTGCATGAATAAAAACAATAATCGACAGTCTATGATTGAGACTGCACGTTTTGCTGTTCCGCCGTTATTAGTGATGGGCACGTTACCATATATGAACTTTCTTATTTCATGTTAAAGGTGCGAGCGTAGGTACCTTGAAATAAACTTATTTGTGCATCGAAACAAATTCTAAAGGCATTTTCAACGCCAACATATGTTGATATTTAAGATTATGATGACTTATGTCTCAAATGAGATGATGTGATAACCTTTCATATCAACCTCTGAAGAACAGGCTACATGTATTCATGTACGTGTTTCCATGGCCTTGACGACTGTGATCGTAGAAGAAATATTTTTAAAGGTTCTTCTTATATGATGATATTTGACTGTTTGAATTATGCTCCTGTAAATAACACAAACTAATGTTATTACACACACCCTGTTCTCGCTGACCTCTAACGTTACCTCGGTGTTAATGACGTCATAAACAGCTAACATCATCAGATCTGTATCTCAAAGGTGTCTCCATCAGAAGGCGCCAGCCTGTTACAGCTGAATAGAACCTAATCATTTCCAGCTTATTGAACTAAATGAAGACCTTTCCGGAAGTACCTTATCAAAGATTGTTTTAACTGATTACCTCAATATAAACTGCATACATGAGTGCTGTATATGACTAAACAAGAAATAAACATAATTATGTAAAGCGAAGACCTTTTTAAGCAAACAAACGTATCAGTAACGCTGTTTGGCAATGAAGAAACGTGAAGTGTTAAACATGTATAATGTTTAGGCCTTTATGTCAATTAATTCCGTCCAATCAATGAATGTCTAAAAGAGAATATGTCGGGAAGCATCCTGTAAACTGTGTTTCAAATCAGGTAACATACATGTATGTATAACCTCAGCAAATGTCCCTGTGTTAGGGGTCGCACACTTGCAAGATGGCACTCGAGAGTATACACATAAAGTGTGTGCACCTGGTATAAGAGAAATATATCCTGGTGTTTATTGATACAGTGTAGTATTTTGTGGCTTGTTTAAGTGGTGTACAGATATGTGTTTACAAACGTTATGTTTATTCAGATTTGGAACAGAAGGGCAGAGAACGAGTTTTTGTCTTAGAAATAAGCGCCATGTGACTTACTCTTCTCTCTCATAAATATATATATCTGCATGATATTCTGAACTCATTAAATTCATCTTTAACTTTTACTATGGAAACCAGTGATACCAACCTCAGTTTTCTGGATGTAACTGTTATTGTCAAAGCGGATGGTCGTTTAGAGACGGATCTCTACTACAAAACTACGGATACTCATCAGTATCTTGACTTTCAATCTTGCCATCCAAGTAACACAAAGAGAAACATCCCGTACTGTCTCGCTAGAAGAATATGTGCTATTGTCTCAAGTGACACTTACAAGAAGGAACGATTAAAGGAACTCAAGGAATTTTTATTGATTCAAAACTACCCTGAAAAGTTAGTGTTGGACAGTATAGAGAAAGCTTTTGCCTTAGATCAAAGTCGGCTCAGAGAACCTAAATCTAACAAGCAATTGGATAAACATATTATCCCGCTAGTTTCTACTACCTAACCATCAGAGTGCTGCTTCAATTATTGACAAAAACTTACAGATTTTACATCAAAGTAAAACCATGGAAAACGTGGTGTGTAAATCCAAAATCGTAAACAGTTTAAAACAACCTAAGAATCTCCGCAAGCTATTAACTTCATCTAAGTTTGATTCAAGTGATGTTCAACCAACTGTAACAAAGTGCGGCGATTCCAGATGTCTGACATGTAAAAATATCATTGTCGGCTCCTCTGTGCCTATTACTGAATCTAAAGTATTTTCTGTGAGACAGAATCTCAATTGTACCAGCAAAAATGTTGTTTATGTCATAATATGCTCTGGTTGTAATGAAAAATATATTGGGAAAACTGAAATGAAGTTGAAATTACGCATGAATTTGCACAGATCTCAAATTAAGCATCCAAAAAATCGTACTATTCCATTAAGTACGCATTTAGCCGATTGTGGAAACGGGCAATTTTCAGTTTTCCCTATGTACAAGTTAAATTTTGATAACAGCAAGCTTTTAGAAACAAAAAAAAGCAGATTTATCAAAATGTTCTCACCAAGCCTAAATTCTAGAGCTTAATGTCTATTTTCCTTTCCTATTGTTACTTACGCTGTGACGTAATAATGTAATGACGTCATGTTGTACACGATGACGTCGCCTGGCGACGTTCATATCCGTTATTTGTATATGGCCTGAAGATGCTCCTAAATTGAGCTTAAAGTACTAGCCAGTAAAATGGATTCATTCAACTTCAGACTTATCTTTTTAATATATAATACCTGAGAACTGAACAACGATCTCAAGATTGTGAACTTTTTGTATATATATATATATATATATAGATGTCCTCTTTCATAACTTAAACCATGAAATATCTGCTACTGTACTTATTAGCATTAGAGCTAGATATCCAGTACATATTTGGTTGGAAGAACACCACAGACAGAATAAAACTGAGTCTCTTAAAAAATGTCTTAAAAGGATTTTTTTCGTCATATAAAGAAGGTACTTAATAGTTACTTGAACGATCATCATTCCGAATTGAGACACCTTTTTGAATAAGTTATGTACGAATTAGGTTGACTGTAAAGTACACACAGTTAATGAACTACAAGTCTGAATATCAGACATACCATTTTAAAGTTATATTCGACATATCTACTTTATATCTTAACTTTTAAAACGCGTGATCGGTGTTGAATTCCATTTTAACGATAAAAAAGGTAAGAAAATTCGTGCACCGCCTTTGACGTTAACATTTTTAGTCAAATAAGTGGAAACACTATCGAGAACTATTCTGAGAAGAGCATTTCAAAATTTGTAACGTAAATCTATGGCTAACTAGTACAATTGTTATTAATACCCAAAACTTATATTTTGTGTAATGAATACGATTCATCTGTCCTTTTCTAAATATTTATGTAACCTAAAATCGGAGTTAACTTACTCCCAAACTAGGCCCAGGTTATCAGTCTCTTCAAATTTGCGTAGGGATATATTTAGTAGGTCATTGACATACAGTGTGCTGGTACAACAACATATACAATGACATTTTGACACATACAACAGCAGGGTTATAGGCCAGAAAACGTTTGAGATTTATTGGTACATCTGCTTAGTAATGTTAGTTCTTGTTTGTATCTCACGAGTGAAAGGTGATAACATATGTGTGTCAGTTGGAAGTGTACAGAACAGATACAAAATAGATCAATCAACTCTCATTAATCAACAACAAGAAACTTTTTGATTTTGTAAATTATGTTCATATTCATAATATCACAGATTATTTTACCTTTATTGCTTAAACTGTATTTTGGAAACAACATTAAGCATCCCCTGTATATCTCTGGAAATAAACCCACACGTGAAACTATCATTCGATACCGTTAACTGATCGCAATGATGGTCTTACGTCATCGGAAATTGCCTTGTCGGAATTAATTAACGACATAAATATTTATCGTTTTGGGGACGACTTAACTAACTTTCAAATCGATAACGAGATTTTTTGTAGGTTAAAAATATATTTATTACCTCTATGGTTGAAAATAACTAATAACATATTTTCAATATGAGCACTAGTGCACATATCACTTTTGCCTAGCAACGATTGTTGTAGCGCGAGTTCCCGTATTATTTCGCCTGTGATGTCATTACACAATTGTTTTGGACGTCACTGTAGCCTCGCTCTCGCTCGGGTAATACAAAAATTCACATTCGTTTCGTAAAAGTCGTATGACACACTTCGGAGGGTAATAATCTCTAAATATCATCGCTCTTAAAGATAAAACAGAGTCAACAAAACTTTGAACTATAATGCTCGTAAGCTTAAGAGTCTGAACACAAGATGTCAGTGCAACTGGTGAAAATTTCCATTCTCACCTTACTTGATGAAATAGAACAGTGTAAAGCATAAACGAACAAATATGTTCTTAATTACTTCACACAGTACATGTAAGAAAGAACCTAAACTAGATTACACAGGGGATATCAACATGTATTGGAAAATTTACTATCATGTCTTTGTATCCATGCATCAAGCATACAGGTGCAGTGGGAAATCGTTCCCTATTTGATCGGCGTTCCGATGCTCCATTCCGGGGAAACTGAATTCATTCTGTTATGCAAGGTCATCTGCTGTGAACGTGTGATATAACATAAGAATATTTTATGTTATTGCTTGTACTGATGGTGAGAAGGAAATATAAATGTCATGGATAGCATAAAGCATTCTTGTAGATCAGAGTTAGTGTACAAGGCTCCCATGGTAGTGAAAACATGATAACTATGAACAGCGCAAAGAACATCAGACGAAAATATGACATGTGTTGTCCACTTTCCGGTGCTCAAAGACATGCTTGATATACAAACTGAATGTGGGGGACGACATGTTTATGCGATTACAATGAATAAAATCTAAGCACGAATATATTTTTATTGACACCTAATACTCATTCTTTTCTCTAAAACTTTCAATTATTTATTTCGGTACAATGGCGTGGGCCATCTGCCCTATGAAAACATGGTCCATTCAGAGTAAAAATATATATGTGCACAAAGAGTATAATGACTATATCTGTAGTGTCCCGAAAGTTAGACGCGTGGTAAAAGTAACAGACCACATTGCTCATAACAGCTAGTTTCTTAATCGGAATACATATATGTATAGTAAACGTAGACAATGACTGTAATTCGCTCTCTATCTCTGACGCAACAAATACGACATATTCAGGCATGATTGTTCACTATATTATTGGAGATTATCCCTAAAACATTAATGCAGAAACAACAGCACGGAAATGGCTCTGCGCAACTGAAAGTGTACCTACAAAGCCCAACACGAAGAACGTCAACACCTTATGCACTTGCACCATATTAAGTTGATCTGTAACGCCGTAGGTAGTCGTTTTGCAAAGCTGTCATGAAGACAATGTACTCGCAATAGAGCATGTACACCTCTGATGAAAGAAGTCCATCTCATTTAGCGCATCTTACAAACAATGTGTCCACATCGAGAGCTTGTCAATGCAAGTATTTGGGTACAAATAGCATGGATACGAACCACTCGCGGTGAATGATAACAAACTGCAAAGGCAAATTTGGTTGTTCTATAAATGTAAGAAATAGTTTTTGTTGTGAAAGCTATATTTCCCCTTATATTATGTTCTCATTCCCCCAAGAGTTAAGTCGTTATCTATGTTCAACATTTTCCCTAAATTACAGCGTCAGTTATTGTTGTTAAATCTCTAACAGTGGCATACTATGCAGTTAGGTACTAGCGCAAAAGCAAGTTTGTATTCAAGGTTTGGGAAAACTTGATAATAGTTTTAATTTATTTTCACTTTGAAGCCGAAACTATCACCTTTAAGTATCACATGTCAGTGTATATTTAATGTTCTGTATTATAAACATGTTCTCAATATCTTCATGAGATAATTTTGACATTTGAAACAAGTGTTGTGTAACCAGTTGAAAGTTATTCAACGAGTGTTAAACCAAATCAGGTTACTCAACGATAGTGACGTCATAATGCCGGACTACTTTTGCAATCAGCTGATCATGGCGGGGGAAACCAAAACGCCCGCCTCTTCATTTTTTTAATTCATCATATTTTTCCATTTTCGTATGTCTCTCAACATAAACTTATCACACAAATATATGCGTTCCGATCTCGGCTCTTACAAATCTAAATGTTCTTGCTTAAATCTAGTTAGAGTTATCTCCCTTTTGTATTTAAGGACGTTGAATTGTCAACAGGGATATCTTAAAGTTTGGGTGAAAGCCGATAATTTAAAAACGCTTGTGTTTAGATTCACTTTCAGTTATAATATCATAACCGCTTTATTTAACAAATCCTGAATTATCAACATTCAAGAAACGTTAAGCAAGAATGGTCAAATGCCACGTTACACCTACATGTACTTGGTTTGTTACATAATGAATGTCACATACCGAGTAAAGGATATTTATAAATTCCACAACTTACCCATAAACACGTTAACATTACATAAAATAACACTCTATATACATTGTATGATTAATCTCAAAGTTATACAATGTCTGATTTTAAAAGCAAGAGATATTTTTGGATAGAAATTATACTACCATAACTTACAAAATAATTTTTTTTTATGCAAACTACATCAATTGATGCAAATGATATTTCTGAGATTAACATGGGTCAGGGGAGATAGATATAAACGTCACATAAACTGAGGACATTTCTCCTGTTGTAGTAAGCCTGTAAGCTCAAAGTGAGTCTACGTCATCAATCTTCTCTCTCTTTGACCTCTGACATATCACATGTAAGTACACATGTACAAGAACTTATTCAGAAAATGTGTATGAGACTGGTGTAACGATAAGGAACATCAGAGAGGACCGCACTTAGTTAGGTAAACCTGGACATTATAAGATGCCTATCAGCTATGACATGACGGCGCCTTGTGATGTAAAATGCGTTAAGATAAAGATCTGATGATGAAATCGTTTTAATGACACCACGCAGAACAAGATTGAAGGAGGTAGTGTGTGACCTTTATGTCGTATATTTGACAAGACGCATTATTGAAAGAGATTCAAGTTACATGTTTAAGGGCACATGCAGGTTCACCTTCTAGATTCTGCGTTTTCTTTGTTATGTATATAATAAAGTGTGATAATGATAGTTTGTCTCGCTCCATTGATTGATAACTGAGAGTGATAAAACCAATCATGACAGCTAGTTATGTTTCGATATCTAGAAGTTAGTCATGTGGTAAGTAACGTTAATTGTATCAATGAGAATATTCAAAATATGTGAAACATTTTTTTAATGATTTCGTGAATCATGTTTATCATACAAACACATTTTCTCCTTTCTTATATGGCAACCTTTGCTTGCAGCTTTATGCTAAGATAAGACTTTATTGTTTACTCACAGACCTGCCCCTTTCACCTAATGAAGATATACAGGCCCCATTTGGAGCATGTAAGCTGCAGCTTATCTTGATATGCAATGTATTCAAGACAATGTTAATAGGTAAAAGGCTCTAGCAAATGGAACTCGTCCACTACCGGTTGCAGCGATCTTAAATCAAATTTGTTTTCTAGAGGATTGTCAAAAAGTCGTGCCTGTACTTGTTGAAACATTCGGGAGAATCTTTTTCATTACTCCTTAAATGCCCATTATATTATAGATTCAGATCAAAAGTTATCCTAAGCGGCGCTAATCCTTATGACAGTGTTAATGAATCCCGAATAATACATGAATACCATTTCATAAGATAACAACCGATTCTTATAGCTCTCTTCTTAAATCTGTCACAAATGCTAATGTAGACACAGCTAAAAATGAATTTGTGCTTTGAAATATTTCCACCAATCATTTATCATTTTAATCGTTGTATATTTGTTTCAGGAGAAACAATTATATAGGTATTTGCTGCCTGTCTGTTAATCCGTTTTCCTTTGGTGTATATCCAGAATGTTGCGTATTATATGTTTTATGGAAATAGAATACTGTTTAAATCATTATTTTTGCTGTTTTTATCATTTACTAAATACCACAAATAACCACAAAATAAAACGTAGAATAAAATGGGGTATGCCAGATGGAAACGTACAAGGCACATATATGCATGTATACATATATATATATATATAATTATAAAAGCGGCATAAAACAGTAATTACTGTAAACCTTAATGACCAGAGCATGACTATGAAGAATATACGAGCTATACAATCTGTTTCATTAATTGATCAATAGATTTCTTAAGTGTCCGTTTATGTTTTAAAAGTACTGTCTCCAATTAGAAAATGACAAGTAGCAAAGAGAGTAGGTATAATTAAGTTTACTGTTTGAGATCACAATTGTTTATAGATTCAGAACTAGATTTCATAATTATAATAATGTGAATACTTATATTGCGCCTTTTCCACGTCGTAAGACATGCTCAAAGGGCTACATTATTACCCCGAAGGAGTGTACTTTCACAGCTGCTACTAAGCGCTAATCACGACCATGTAGGTCAGTACGTCCAAATTTCAGGTACCCATTTTAACAGCTGGGTGAACTGAGTGCAATGTGGATGAAGTGCCTTGCCCAGGGACACAACACAGGATGAGACCCAAGTCACAATTATTTGGTGTCTCGACAGGGATTCGAACCCGGGTCTCCGGCGTGAGAGGCCAGCATGCTAACCACTACACCACTGTGGTTCACACAGACTTAAACATTTATCAAAAACAACCAATAAAAACAATAATAATCAAGCACCTATTTCACAATTGAATATTGGCACTAAACATTATTAAGAAAACTAACGGGGAAGGGATTTTTTATATTTTGTTTATGAAACAAAGAACACATCGTTTATCCAAATAAATTTCTTTATAAAAATATGTTAAGATAATCAAGATTTCTTCTCTTTCGCATTCCAAAATCGTTGCGCCTCTCTATTGCGTTTCTCCTATCCTTGCTTTGATAGGTAACAATACTCTAATTGCACTCTTAAACTTATCTCAGTTTCAGTTCAGTTATTTCATGTTCTCGAGCTCGGTGGAAACATTCCTCATTGTTAAGGTCATCGATCTTTATTTGCCTACAGCATTGTGGTAAGATAAGAACTAAGTCTTTACCTCACAAACTATTTTCACCTTAATGATGGTACAGCTGTTTATATACGGTCATCACTGGGAACATCTATACTGCAATTATACAGACAATTACGTTTATTTGCGATGTATTCACGGCCATGGGGCTGGGTACACGGTTCTAGAAAATGGAAGTATTCAATTTACGCGATTTAAACTGCGGACAGGTGTTCATGTATCCAATAACTGAGAGTGTTATCTGCTCTACCTTAATAAAACTCGTTGTTTCATTGTTTAAAGTTGTGGAACATTTCTCGATTGGAAGATTTCAAATTGCGTTTTCGTTAACATATTCACGATATAAATGACTACTTTTTGTTAATGCAATCCTTCTGACAATCAAAGGACATCTTTATTACAAGTGCCTATTCCTATCCATATCCCTATCGATTTAATGTAATAATTAATGCTCACAATAATCAGAAGCAGACACTTTAAAGGGGCAGAAGCACGTTTTTTGATTATTTTACATTTAAAATATTTCACTTATAATTGTAAGTACATGCTAAATGTATCATATTGACAGTGCCAACAATCTCATTACACAAGCCAATCACCCATAGTCAGAGGACAAAGTATGAGGCTTCACATAAAATGAACACATTTAATTCATTTTTGTAAGAAAAATGAATCGCATGGCTGAACTTTACGTTATATATTTGAATTATTACTGCTTCATTTAGTTTGAATACATTGTCTTGCAATTGGAACCATTTATTTTAATTTTCCTGACATCACCTTATATTCCCCCTAAAAACGTGCTACTGCCCCTTTAAGCATCAATAATCATGTATTAGTGATTTCACAACTGTTAATACCTGTTTGTTGTTCGCATTTCCTTGAAATCAAAAGCTCCATACATATATAGAGAATCTCACCAAAGTGTATTCTGTTATCAAATATATCCACACAAGTTGATACAAATAACAAATATTAAACTTTATCAACGAGTGTTAATATATTATAATCAGAAGACACGAGGATGAGATTCTATTTATCATCCAAACTCGTTTTTCATCAAATAAGCATGCAAAATGTACATCTTGGAATACTGCATAACCCTAAAACTCCTAAAGCAGAGATGTAATAGCATCGTGTCAATGTCGTCATAGAATTGTGACGTCGTTGTGTTTACAACGTCATAGCATTGTGACGTCAATACTGATGATGTGAAAGGTTTGTGATGTCATGTTTTTCTGATTATAGGGCATTGTTCAAAGTCAACTGTCAAAGCAATACATGTATCTCCTAGGAGACATCGCTTGATCTTCCACAAGCGATATCTCCTATATCAATAGCTGAAATGTACCTACCAACCCCCATGACAAAGATGACCTCAATATTGAGTTATATTTAATTTGTTAACTTTTCGTATGGCTATCGTGGTTGTGCTGAACTAACGTACATGTGTATACTATTTAACAGAGATGAAATTTTATAGCCAGATTTTAACAATTTCTAGGTAATAATATTATCACATTAATTATTTAGAGGATATTTGTGTTTTCTTGACAAATACAATGTTTATCTCATCTCGTGAGGAAGAAAGTTTATATTTTCAACTTTATATACAACTTTTCTGCCTCACGAGATGAGATGAACATGGTATTTGTCAAGAAAACACAAATTTTCTATTTATTTTATGATTTAATCGTTGTATTTATAATACAATTGAAGTGCTTTTACGTTGAATCGGCTCCAAAGAGAGCCCGTCGCCAAAGCAACAATATGACGTCATGAGCGTGTCATTGCGTCAGAGCACCGTTCGATGACGTCAGGTCATTGTTGTTATCAGTCACTAGTGACTGATAACACGTTCCATTGTTATTGTCACTAGTGCCTGATAACACGGTTTATCATACAATGGATAGTGTTCTCGGCATAATAAAGTCAACGGATATTTTCGATATCCGTTGGGGTCATATACGGATAGAGATGCAAATTTCAAAGGTCAAGGTCGGAACTTCTTTCGAAAATACCGATGACGTCACAAGCGTTAATATTTTGAACGCCTTTGGTAAAGGGTAGAGACATGAACATATAAATGATACAATACATAGAGATTACTTTAAGAAAAATGAACAAAACTGTTTGTTTCTTTAGCCATATGTATGACTTAGCAGTGCAAAAACACAGCTGCCATCGTGAGTTGAATGGACCGACCGAACAGTTTTCCTCACAGGTACCAAAGGCAGTTCAAGATTAATGTGTAAACACTTCATTTACCGTTCTTCAGTGTTCTTTACTTTAGGCTTGTTAAGTTTGGATTAGAGACTGCATAGCCTATCTTCTAGTTTAGCTCTCCGCTTATGCGGGTTGTAACGCAAGCTGCCATTGTAACTTAGCCGAAGGGAAGCAACTCTTGCCCGTAAGTGAGATAGACTCGCCCTCTTTGTTATGGAAGGTGATAGAACGTGTGTTCGAATCCGTCAAAGACACGTTAAAATGTTTTAAATTTGAAAATTATCGTTTTTTATAGTACTTTAAATGATAAAACGTTGGAGTTGTGACTTAATAACTTGCACAGTATTTAAAGGCATACATAAGGAGGAAATATATTTTGTCAATTCACTGTCGCAGCCATTACGCCGTTCATTTGCATATATCAATGGGCGCATCTTTTAAAACGATGTCAACTATCAAAATGGTATTTTCAAGCTTTTTTGTCGAATAAAATTTAAAATGACATTGTATGATAAAGAAGTTATCATGCTCGTGTGTTTTGGGATCGCAAAACACACTCTCATGATAACCTCTATTTATTGTCATTGACAGATATCGGTATTTCATCGCCAATCATACAATGAAATGAGATTTGATTTTGTTCACGAAAGTTAACAAATTATGTTTTAGACAGTTAAACGTCCTGGAAGCTGAAAGGTTGTAGTTCATTCACATTTATAATGACAATCATCCCCCCCCCCCCCCTGTCCCTTCATGAATGTAAATAGATGGTTTCTATATGTCGTGATTCAATCATGATGCGTTTCTCTTTAACTATGTACTAGGTTGTATATGTATTCTATCTATTTCAACACCGAGGTTTTTTGCCAAATATAAGATAAAAACGCTATCATCACCACTTCCTTTCAAAATGATATCGTGTTTAACGATGTAATGAATGTTTACACCCGATCGTTATCTTAACTGGCATTTTGACATCACAAGGCGCCAACATGTCATAGTTGAATGACATTTAATCATTTCCAGAATTTAAGACATAATTGAGACTTTTTTAATGTGATTTATCAAAATCATCTTCATACACATTATTTAAAAAAAAATACATACACGCGACATTGGCAAAATTATGCCCATGTGAACTAAATGACCTGAAGACACTTAAAAAAGAGATGAAATGATTATTCAATAGATTCATCACCGGAAAAATGAAAGAAACGTTTCTTTTCATTTTTAAATGAAAATATTTCAAGACTTGCAATGATGTTCGGCTAGTACATTGAATGATCAATGATCATGTTTACTTTAATTTTAGGTATATCAGAACTGCTGATGAAATTTGGTTTGGTATAATTTTTTAAATATCGTAATATCGAGGTAACAATTGAAATCAGTACATAAGTTTGACAGTGCGTGTAGAGAATGCAACTCTTCATATATTATGTTATTTTATATGTCTAATCGTGTTCAATTATACATGAATAACCTGTAAAGAAAACTTAAGATTAAATTTGCTACGAGAAAATTGTTTGCCGTTATATCTGAATTAGATACATTTGAGTACGTTAATTAAGACATAATTGAGACCTTTTTTAATGTGATTTATCAAAATAATCTTCATACACATTATTTGAAAAAAAAATACATACACGTGACATTGGCAAAATCATGCCCATGTGAACGAAAATGAACCGAAGACACTTAAAAAAGAGATGCAATGATTATATAAGATCAACACCACAGATTCATCACCGGAAAGAAAATGAAATAAACGTTTCTTTTCATTTTTACATGATAATGTTTTAAAGGGGCAGTAGCACGTTTTAGGGTAAATATAAGGTGATGTCAGGAAAATGAAAATAAATGGTTCCAACTGAAAGACAATGTATTAAAACTAAATGAAGCAGCAATAAAGCAAATATATAATGTAAAGTTAAGCCATGCGATTTCCTTTCTTACAAAAAATGAATTAAAGGTGTTCACACAAAAATGGCTGCCAATGGATTTTAAGTGAATCTTTATAATTTGTTCTCTGACTATGGATGATTGGTTTGTGTAATGAGATTTTTGACACTATCAAAGTAATACCTTGAACATTAACTTACAATTATCAGTGAAAAAAATAAAAATATAAAATTGTCAAAAAACGTGCTACTGCCCCTTTAAGACATGCCATGCTATTCGGCTAGTACATTGCATGATGATGAATTTTAGTTTTTTTTAAATATCGTTATATCGAGGGAAGTATTGAAATCAGTACATATACGGTTTGACAGTGCGTGTATAAAATACAACAATTCTTCATATATCATGTATTTTATATGTCTAATCTTGCTCAATTATACAGAAATAACTCAAGAAAACTTAAGATTAAATTTGCAACGATAAAATGGTTTGCCGTTTTTTCTGAATTACATACATTTAAGGACGTAAAAGTATTTCAACTCTATGTTTTTGCAACCTAACATACTGGAAAAGTAACTAGCTATATCGACTATATGGTCATAAGTAGTATCATAAAAATGTACCAAGTTTATCCAACTTCAACTGCGAACCAAATCTATCTTTTGTTATGTAATAAGCATTTAGATCATTATATGTTCTACTTCCTTTATCGACTCAAGCTATTGAATATTTTCAAACCTTCTTAAATAATAGAAATTAACTCAAACGGCAATGTGAGGTAAAGAGTTGTTGATCTGTTTATATTTTACATTCCATTTCCACACATTCCTGTCTGTAAGGTCAGATGTCGTTGCCTGCAGCGTTGTGGTAAGATAAGAATTAAATGTTTACCTCACAATCCGCCTCTGTTTTCACCTTAACGAAGATGTATCTGTTGATACACGGACACCACTTGGAACATCTCCACTGCAATTATCCAGCCAATTACGTTGATTTGCGATGTGTTCACAGCCGTGATGAGAGGCACAAGGTTCTAGCATAAGGAACTCTGCCATTACAGACACAGAGAGCAGACAGGTGTTCAGAAATCCAATTAGTGAGAGTGCAGGACAAGAATACCGGTTCTGCTTTAATAAAACTCACAACTTTACTTTAATAAGAAGACAAAGAGATTATGGATTATCATTTTCTTTATTGTAGAATGTAGCGACGTTTCGGCATATATTGTTATACCGTTTTCAAAACCGAAACGTCGCTACATTCTACAATAAAGAAGTTGATAATCCATAAAACACCTTGTCTTCTAGATACTCCAACTTCTTAAATGCCTCTCAAACATCTGTTTCTTTAATACCACCACTTGATTCAGTACCATATCAAGATTTGTTGGTTTGACTGTTTCAGACTGACACTAGAACGTTGATGCTCATGGTAGAACACCCAAGACTGGACAGCTCGACACATATTAAAGATTCTGTCTCTCCCAATACTTGCCTTTCTCTCAATCTGTTGCCTCAAACCATTCCATCTTGTTTCCATTGGCATGATACTTTATACACGTGTTAATTGCTGAAATATTCAGATCTTGTTGAATCATACTCAATCACCGACTCATGAAGTTATTTAATAAGTAAATGCTAGAAATGAGTTGGTACAGATTAAGAATTGAAGCTATCGTACTCCAATACAATAGAATTTTGTTTTACACTTTTAAGCCGTTGATCTTTCTATTCAATTTCTAAAGATTTAAGCTATTAGATATTTACTAACCATACTGCTGGCCTCTCACGTCAAGGGTCCGGGTTCGAATCTTCGTGGAGACACAACATTTGTCATCTTGGTCTTTTGCTGTAAGGTACAAGTCGCCTCGACAGCATTTCTCTAAATCCAACAAGCTGTTTGACTGGGTACCTGCGTATTTTGATGTGCAGAATTACATGTTCGCTCTAAGCGCGTCGTAGCTGCTTTGAAAGAACAGTTAGTTCCTTATAAGGTTATGACATTAGAACCTGAAAAGGGGGTCATATGAATATCCACATCATCAATGTTATCATTTAGTCTTTCTTCAAAACAGTGCTTCGAAAAACGGCTTGTCATATCATGTATAGTGGTGTTTGATTATTACAGTCGTCTTATCAATCGTTGTTGTTGGATTATATCTGATATATTTAAAAACAGGAAGATGTTTTTTGTGTACTTCAAGTCAAGAGATGCAAAATCAAGAAAGAAATTAGAGAAAATGCATCGTGAAAACAGTCGTATATATTATGTTAGCATTAGTTGCTTTGCTGCACGCAAAGCAATTTCAAAACAGCAGGAAATAGCAAAATACCTGAAACATTACATGTATGATATATTCTTTCTTACATTGTAAATATGTGACCAAGGAACAGCACATTTACCTCATTTGAAAACTCCCGTTTGGTATCATTATGGTCATGATAGAAACGTGTGTATATGATTATTAGTACCATGTCGAAGGGGCAATTGAGAACGTAGTAATTACTCAATAACAAAGGCAATTCCTCTCTTAAAATGTAATATTTTATCATCAAATAAAACGGAGAGGACATTTAAACTGTTATTGTTTCAAGCGAAGTCACGGGATGATAATTCAACACGTTTTATTGCATCTTCCTCATAAACTTATAAACTGTTATGTTTCTTTCTTATTTTAGGCAACTGTTGAAGAAGGATATTTGATTTATTTGATACTAAGTCGTAAAGTTATGCCAGTGTGTACATTAGATAATAGCATGTTGTCATGAAGTGACGATTTACTCGTGGTGGCTTAAGATAAACCGCAGGTGTGTTATAGGTGGGTTAAGATAAACCGCAGGTGTGTTATAGGTGGGTTAAGATAAACCGCAGGTGTGTTATAGGTGGGTTAAGATAAACCGCAGGTGTGTTATAGGTGGGTTAAGATAAACCGCAGGTGTGTTTTAGGTGGGTTAAGATAAACCGCAGGTGAGTTATAGGTGATTTAAGATAAACCGTAGGTGTGTTTTAGGTGGGTTAAGATAAACCGCAGGTGTGTTATAGGTGGGTTAAGATAAACCGCAGGTGTGCTATAGGTGGGTTAAGATAAACCGCAGATGTGTTATGTAGAGAAGATAGGACGCGGCTTATACACTGAGGAAATTACGATATTACGGGAAGTTGCAGCCATTGCAACTGAATAATTCTGATGTCGGTCAGCTTACCTACAGGAATGCAGAGGGTCAGCTGTCGTCCTGGCTTATTAGTTCCCTGATCAATGAAATTCAGTTTAATCACCTTTAGCGCGAGGGTAAATCTTTTATTTCCATGAAAAAGGTTAAACGTTATCACTCAACATAAATAAACCTTACAGTAATAAAATACCTGGCATAAACAAATACATGGACGATAAACGAAGATAAGGGACGAAGAATATACATTAACAATGTATAAGAAATACATACACAATGTCCAACTGGCTTTAAAATAAATATACTATAATACTTTCATTTTTGATGTTCACTATATATTTTTGAGAATGCAAAATCCAGGAGGGAAAAAAACACCTTAACTTTTCACATGTAATTATTCTTTTTTAAATAGGTGTGTTTAGACAAATTTTAGACACAAAAGTCATAAATAGTTTCAACTTCAATCTGATCCTGTGTTTAATGGCGCCATAAAAACGTTTATATCACCAGATCTCCTGTGTATCGTTGCCGTTTTTATACCGCAAGGCGCCAAGATGTCATAGTTGAATGACACCTAATCATTTCCAGGTTTATCGACATAATTGAGACCTTCTGTGACGTACTGCACGAAACATCTTCACATAAGTTACCTGAATTGCTTGGAGTACTATCAAGCAAAGTTTAGGAAAATTTGTGAAGTAAATTAAGACTCGTCTGTGCCAAACTTTCTATTTGATAAGCGTACAGTAGGACACGGATATAGCGAGCAAATAGTGAACTAAATGTTTTGGTCCCTTGGAGTTCGTTATATCCGTGTTCTATTGTAATTGATCCATAGCGCCAGACAATATATATAATACATACAATTAGAATGAAACCCTCTACTCCATTCAATTCCATGTTATATTGTTCCGATATCCTGCAAATGGTTTGCCAATTCGAGTTTTCCTCACTAAGAGCTCGTTTGATCAAACGCATTATTTTCTTTATCTTTATGAACATTAAATTATTCATTTCTGAATATTGTTTTACTTGTGAAAAGGGATAACTTAATTTCAATACATTTTACTCTTTACATTTTCCATTGAAAATCGCAGAATATCATCTTTTGATATGTTAGGCTTTATTAGTCAGTGTAGGTATATTTCTCTCGACAAAACGCGAACAAATCATTTTGAGGGGAAACATCTTATTTGTGTCATCTAGTACAACAATAAAGCTTGCACCGTTTTATGAATGAATAAGTGTATGGGTTGTCTTAGACTAGCGATCACAACTGGGGGCGCCGAGGGGTTTAGATTTGGTAGGAAGTTTCCCAATAAATACAACCTTTATTATCTAACAGTCCTTTGATCATACCACTGTGGGTAAATAACATGTTTTTAATAGAACTGTGTGCTTTGGTTTATGTTCCAATAAAAATATACGTTACATCAAACTACTTTCTTTCACGTTGACGATGCTAATGAACAGCCCCATTATTCACTTTGAAATAATCTGTTTCCAATTTTGCAACAACATGACAAAGAAGTGTGTATATACAAATAAATGTGACAAAAACATGTAAAAACATCAATTATGGGGGCAGATTCGGATGCAAAAACACGTATGAAAAGTGGCTGTAAGGAACTTGTGATGACTTGACGTACGTGTTTAGCCTCTTGAAGGCAAAGCTTACACCAACTTTTGTCTGAAGTAGTTACAACTGTACTGGTTAAAGTGACGTTACTGTGAAGTACATGAGTGTGGGAGTATCAAGAACAGAAACGTGGTTATGTCCAGAGATATATTGACCGAACTCAGTGCATTTCAGCAACAATCGGCACGGCTCGTCTGGCGGATAGGTGACCGCTTCATTTCTGAATTACCTGAAAGTTAAAAGGGTCATTTCCTTTCACTTGTTCAAGAGCATTCATATAAAATATGTGTCTCTGTTTACTTAACAGTTTTGGTACCAATGAAAATGAATGCAAATAAACACAATACGCGCCTTCATTGGCAACTCGTTTTAATACATGATAAGCATCAAAATCAATGTTCGTCCTTACACAAGAGACATAATTTATGTAGTGCCTTTAGAATGTCCTCTGTCGTATAGAAATCAGTCAAACATAAGTATACCTAGTATTCTGCTTAATTTCATAATTGTTAATTTAAACCAAACTTTATTTTTGTATCGCCGACTGACATCATAGCGAAATGGGAATTAAATAAAGTATCTAGTAGACGCACTAATATGAGATATACATTGAACCTGAATAGTGTAGATATGTTCAGCGCTTTCACACGAGATTGAGTATACGAGTGTTTGCTAGTGATGTTTATCGGTAGAGTTAACCACTTGTACGTGTCATGTACATGGTCATCGCCTGAGAACTTATATTGCTTAAAATATAGGAGTCAGTGGTAGATTCTGATGAACCTAGTTGTTCAAAATGATGTGAAGTATCTTTTACTATAGAACCAACTAGTTGTGGATAAGTTTCAATATTGGGGACATGCTGTTACATTTGAATGCCTTAACTGTCGCTATATCAACTCTATTTACACTTCATACCTAGATAACATGATATGTTTTATCAATAACATTGTTGTAGCAAAGAAACAGATTAGTTTGTAAACTTCGTACACGAAAATGATAAAGGTCTTGAAAAAGACAAATAGTTAAATCACCCCTCGATATTTACAATCAACAAGATCATACTGATATTTAACAAGCACCAGGTTATGCAGATAAGTAAATATTTGATTACCCCCAAAGCAACTGTTTGTGGCGACATTAAACTTGCTAAAGAGGTGTAATGACGTAACGTTAGGATTTCACACTTGTTGGTGATGAAAAAGCTAATAAAAGAAACATTTAGGAATGAAATGATATTTTAAAAACTACCTACTATCTGCTTTTGTGGTTGTTAAATTAGCTTTGTGACTGCGATGCATTTTCACCTGTTTTATAGTGTATGTTGTTTTCTTGATGTAATTCTTGAATGTTTGAACCTCAACCCTATTGTAAGAAGATACTTAAATATCAATCAACCACGAATGCAATTCCTAGTCTTAGTATGTTTAATTTTCAGTGTTTTACTAACTTTAAATAGCAGCATACATTTTTTTCTCAAAATACCTTAATGCAATTTTAGAGCTGTGATTGGTTTCTCCTATTGAAAATTTATATGCACATTTGTGCGACAAATAAAAGAGCAATGGAATATTCTGTCAATATCCTGCCTTTGGACACCAATATTTCTTATATATGTTTTATTCATAGAGATTTATAAAAGGTGATCGACATCGTATCGTATCCTATCGTAGAATTTTCTTTATTGTGATAATCAGAAGCTCTTAAAATGCATTAAAAGGCCTTGAAAGGATGTGAATGCGTCAATATTTCAAAAGCAAATATTCCTAAACTTACTTGCCATATTGAAATGAAATCAGCATATAACTGTCGACTTCATATATACTCATGGTAATAATGGTTGACACCCCTAATAATTATAGGAAAGAAAAGTTATATATACAACTTTTACGTGTCATTTTCGATTATTTTTGTGTAATATATGTTAGTATAGTATGTACTCTTGTGAATAATGTCCTTGAACATGTGCTATTGTGCAACTAATAAAAAACATAATCGATAAAGGTGAATAAAAGAAAAACAATAATTCATTTGAAAAAATGTGATTATCCGACATCTTGAGATCCTGATATTGGTACATGGATACAGGTCATCAGTGTGCTCATTTTGGTTATGTTAAATAATGGATAATTGTATCTGAAGAATTTTTGGTACTGAACCCAATGTTTACACAATACCTTTCGCGGAGCCTTATTCGATAATAAAATATAAAATGCATGTACTTTATAGTTTGCATGATGTGTTAATGCAATTGGATGTCGAAAATACCAGAAATTTGATCAATGTTAATAATCCTTGCATTTAAAAAGCTCAAATCACTTTCCTGTATAGGGGTGTCAACCATTATTACCATGAGTATATTCAAGAACCTTTAAAACATGGTTTAGGCTGTAAACTTGTTTTTTTCGTTTTTATCATAAGTCCAAAATAATTTTAAACCATGAATTTAAGGTAAGTCCGTTAAATAATGTGTGCATTATACATGAGTATATTCAATTCAATGAATGAGGAAAGCGTTTTCTATGTATGTGAATATAATAAAGCATAACAAATGGCATTTCTCTTCTCAAAATCATCCCTGAAATATTCACGATGTTTCTGTTTACTCAAGTTCCTGACATTAAAGGTCAACCTTGTTTATCTTCAGATTTGAGATCAGATATCAATAATTTGTTTACTTTTGTGATCCTCATTTCCTTCCTCATATGAGATAATATATTGATATCCCCCTTCCACTTTACCCTCGTCTATTACTCAGCAAGTATCTAGCCAATTACGTTGATTAGCGATGTACCCTTGGCATGATGATGTGTACAGGTGCCAGTCAATGGAGCTCTTCTGTTAACGCGACAAACAGGTGGTAAAGGGGTTTCTTGTTCATTATATTCAGGATATCTTCTTAAATAAGTACTTACATATTTAGTAGTCATAATGTTGCAAACTAGATCTTGATTAGTAAGTTAATGTATCCAACTGAAAATGAAACTCATCTGGTAAAAACAACTCATTGTCTAAATTATTAATTAACTAACTATCGGATGTATCAAAACGTAGCATCTATACATACGGTAACGATGAGTTGTACAGGGTTCTATCAAATAGATATATGTATCCAGAGAGCTAACAGATGTTATGCATCCAAATAATGAGGTCTTTATACAAGAGCGTTTGTCAAACCCCGGAAGTGTTATTCAAGACAAACTGATTGATGTTAATAAACGTCATATGCTATTTATTAACGGCTATACGTCATTTTTCTATCAAGTGGAACTCTTCTGTTACCATTATTCAGGGAGTAGACAGCGGTAACACATCCAATTACTCTAATGAGGGTGCAAGACTCTACTCTTTCTTTGATAAAGTCAGAGCAGTATTTTTTTTAGTGGTAGGACAGAACGCATTTGTAAATAAGGTGAACTTATTCCTCGTAATTCTTCCTCGGAAAGAATTCAAACCCTCCTCTCATTACTAGGATTGTCATAAATGGTGAAATTGTATATGGAGAGTAATAAGTATTTTTTTTGCAGTGAAAAAATTGTTATTGTTTAAACTTAAAAACAAATTTTGGCATAGTCCCGGCCCCGTGTTCATCGCCAAATATAGATGAAGTAAAAATCTTAACATGTTTCAATCTAGCAGTATTCGAAGCGGGGAATATAAATACTGACAAGATTTATAAGAAAGGACAACAACGTTTGCGTTTAATTTCTTCAGTTGGTACCGAAACCTGTCTGTTCAGAATAAAAACAAACTCTCAAAGATTGTCAACACGGCTTCAAAAATTATTGGACTTCCTATTGATAGTCTAGGCAGTTATTATGAGCAGCAACTCTCCAAGAAAACTGACAAAATTCTAATTGATTCAACTCCCACTTTGTTTTAGGAGTACTCTTCACTACCGTCTGGACGAAGGCTGCGCATGCCGACTTGCAGAACAAACAGGTTTCGCCAATCATTTGTAGCGAATAGTATATGGTTTTTTAATTGAAAATTCTGGAATAATTTAAGTGTTTCCAAGTGTCAACCATGAATGTGAGATTGAAATGTAGCACATCTATGTTTTTATGTTATTGATTATTTTATCAATTGCCATAACATGTTGTGATTATATGTGATGTGAATATTGTATCGTATCTGTTTTAATCTGTTAAACGTTCTATTGTTTATTTCCTGGAGCAGTGTATAAGATGTAAAACACATTTTCCTTTTGGATAATAAAGCGATTATCTTATCTTATATTATCTTAAAGAGATATCCTCAGCCGAAGGCAGTAGGAATGCATTATGACCTAACCCTGTCACATATGAAATAGATATAAACTCTCGTCATTGACGTTGAAATTGAAATCTTGCGGTGCCAACAGTGTACTTCATTAACACACCTAAAGCATTTCGTTGAAACTTATATTTTTATATTTGTTCAAACAATATCCAACAGAGAAGAATGAATTCTCATTGACCTGAATGCCGATTAGCTTAATTACTCAACTGTTGTTGGTTCTCAGAAAACGCTTATGTTCGATGTTGTAAACAATCGCTACTACAGGTGCCAAGCTGTATGTGCATGTACAGTTTATTGATGATTGAACCGTGGTTGAAACTCATTGTACCCAGCACTCATAGATAGGGGAATCTCAGGTATGTTGTGCATGTAGTTCTTATTGCCTCTTGATGTCCATTTTGAAGAAACAACTGCTGCCATGTTGTTTTATTATAACCGATTGTGCTCAAGCATTTGAAAACTGCCGAACGGTAATATAACCATGTTAATTAAGAATGGTAAACCTAAATTTCGAGAAAGTTGTGTTTTATTTATCATTAAATTTCCAGTGTGCAGATCATTGTTTTCATTCAAAGCTTGCATCCAAGCCATATAACGCTTTGAAATCACGTAGTTTCTAAGTATAATTGTACAGTTATTTGATAGTTTGGCAATAGCTAAAGGTTGGGAACATGAGAATTATGTATTTTCAAAGCAAATACATGTATTTGAAATACAGATTTATTTTACAACTTCAATAAATGTGAATACTTGGATGCATGGCTTGATAAATAAATTATTTTGAAAATGAAGTAATGACAACTGCCATAACGAGTTGTTTGTATTTTGTTTTCCTTGAACTGAACATCATCTTTAACCCCAAAAAATCTGCAAGGCCGTTATTAACTCTTAAAATGTAAATATGGACAATTATCAGTTTAAAGAATCTCTTTGCCTGACAAAACAAATCACATCTAAGTGTGAATACGCTATTTTCTTATTCGGTTTTGGCGTAATGAGAAACAAATTAAGAAGGCGATGAGTCAAATGAGACATAATTCTCTTTACACCCTGTACGTTATCTATTTTTGAGCATTTAGACGTGGATTGTGTCATTTGTTAGGGAGAAATCCTTTGATCCTTTCTTTCTGTTTAATCAGATATGTTAAGCAAGGAATCTTTATGTCATCGGTAGTGTTTTTGTTCGAGAGTCATTGTTCATTATGGATGAGTTATGTCTTTCACCTGCTTTCATACTACTTTCATCTGGGATCGATAAACATCGTAACTTCCTCCTTAACTGGGCTGTTGATGAATAATGCTTTCGATGCATTGATAATGCTGAAGAATCTGACTCAATAGATGTTATCTTATATATTATTGTTTAGTAGGTAATGTAGTTTGTATATGTTGTATACAGAAGCTAATTTACAGCAAACGTGATGACAACGAGAAAGAAAGTTGACACATGAAAGAGGAAGGTATGGTATGAATAATAGAACATTCCTTTACTCAACAGTATGGCGTATTTGAGAAAATTATCTTTGGAATAACTGGTTGAAAATTAAATAAAGCAATTAACAGATACATAATTATAAGCGAAACTAAAGTATTTAGAGGGAATAAGTTATCTTTGTTGAATATCAAATACGTATATTTGAAATTAAGCGAGAAAGATCATAGGTAACAAAACACAATATTTGTAAATGCCTAAGTCGACACACTGATATAGTTATTTTAGGCACACAATTATTGTCCAATATCGGAACTGTTTGTAAGGCCAAATTTGATTGATAAATTCGGGGTATTTTATTAGTAAAGGAAAGATCATCGGTATCAACAAAAATGAAACTGTCAAATAACATAATGAACAAAAAGGGAATTTGCTATTTCATACCTCTATCTTTTGTAACACACGGAGGAATGTATGATCCCTCTAGGCCATCATAGTTTGTCAACAGAAAGACAGATCTAAATCAAGGCAGCCCGGTATTTATATCAGTAAGAGTACATGTATATGCAATACCCGCCAATATCGAATCCACAGCAATCAACAAAAAACAACCACATTCCTTCGCAAATGTACAATAAGACATCAACACCGCTAATTTTATATTTTCCTCAACTTTCAACATCTAGAATTCCAGATATATGTTTTAGAAATTAAGGTGATGACATTAGCCACAGTTGGTCGATATGACGTAATATAGAAGGCGTGTTTTGGTTTGCTGATAAAGAGCACCTGTTCGTATAATTAGCCTATTGACATGCAGAGGCGGAGTGGAATGTTAGAATAAATAAATACATTTTATGAGGCGATTTCAATTTTAAATCTTTTTAAATGATACCATATTAAACACACACACAAGCTATTTATCTTAATTGAATGAACACCAAATTTGTTACTTTAGACCATCACTATAACTATCTCAACTGTTTGAACCTATGCTCTTAATAAACACTTTTTTAGAACTGTGTTTTACATTTTTTTAAATAAGATGCTTTTTCTATAACTATTCCAACCTTTTGTCTCACATTGCTTTAAGAGCGAGAATCATCAACTCTTCGTCCGTCATTTTGGTTTTTGACAAGACGAAAACAAACAGTTGTGCTTCACCAAACGTTTTACATGAATTGATAGATTATTTACAAACAAATTGACAGATATACATGTTACACTAAATGAGGCTCAGCAGCAGTGTCATGTTAGAGTCGTAGCGTTAATATGGAACACAGACGAAGGAACACCTTTGACGTAAGGGAGGGGTACTCCCGGTTACTGTAACGAACGTTTTTTTTGTCTGGTTTTTTATTTGTCATTTTTTTATGTTAGGCATTCAAAAGTGATACTGACATTCATTGATGTTATATGAACAATTCATTCGGTAATGACATTTTTTTAACAATAACATCGGCAATAATCTCTTGAAATATACACGGCAATACTATCCCTTTAAAGAGATCAATAGCTTTGCAAGGCAACCACTGACAGCTTTATACCATACTATATTCCCCATTCTCGAGCTCGATACTCATGAAATGGTTATTACCAAAAGTGCTGAAGGTCCATCTATGCAGTGCCTAATGTTTTTCTATACAATGCATGACATTGTCCATTTTCTATTTCATCTTGATTAGCTGCAGTCCAAATATACATTATGTGTGGGGACATCCTTTATATCGGATTGGGTCAACGACAGTCTGAGATTGATTATGTCTCCTTCCCTAAGAAAACATTGGTGCTCTCCGCCGACGCTATATACGTTTTTAGCCTGTGCAAAAATGCAGATAGTCATGAAGATATCATTGGTAAGAGCGAGGTTATTTTAAACACGATTTTCAAAGATATACACAATCTAAGGTATATTCGATATTCAACATTCACGAGTTTTCTGATCTTAATAAAGTCTACAACAAACAAAAGGGAATTGATATTCGATCCTTTGAAACTACCAACCATGCTCGACATAAAATGTAATGATACAGAGGTTTATTATATTAAGTACTCAAGTTCTTAATAACAAAAGAATATTGTCCCATTTCCCTGAAGTACCATCTACTAAATCATTGATATACAGTTTATCTGCAGAATAAGCTAAAACACAAACACTAACTAATACTTTAACAAAAAACACTGAGTCAGTGGAAGTCGCATCCTGCTACATCAGCGTATATGTCTCCGCTAAAGCTACAACCTATCCCCTGATATCCTCCTATGGTCTTCTGTCGTATCGCTATATATAGCAAGCCAACCAAATGATGCCCTTTCAGTGATAGCGGCAAACTAGTTTCTTGGCTTCGTTCCGCGTGCTCACCTCGTGATGCAAATCAACCAATAGGTGTGCTATTGGATAATAAATCTGCTTCTCATTGCCGTCTCCCGCTAAACTCCAAATCGTGCGCTCTTAGATTTCCACGTGCGACATCACTAGACAACAGTGTATGGAGTTCGAAGTAGTTTGACTGAAAACAGACAGGCTATAAATAGCGCTAAGCAACCACTCGTCAGCGATACGACAGAAGACCATAGGAGGATATCAGGGGATAGGTTGTAGCTTGAGCGGAGACATATACGCTGATGTAGCAGGATGTGGAAGTCGATAGAGAAAGTCAATCTTCACGACAATGATTTGTGGTTTCAACGTTGCCAAAGTTTCTAGACGCAAGCTCATAATTCTGAATGTTGCTCATGTGTGTAATGCGGTTATGATATAAAAATTTATTGAAATCTGAACAACATAGCTTCTGAACTCTCGGATTCCACTCCTTAAAATTTAATCGTGTTGATAAAACACGTCAGTTGTAAAGAGAGAGATCATTATGCATAACGAACTTAGGAAATATAATTGTTTGGGTTAAATTAGTAAATATTCTAGATATCGATGGGACCGCGTATATTGGTTTGATACATATATAATCGATGTGGTGCAAGATGAGTTTGGGGAAGAGACATGAAAAGCAAATCATTAGTTGAAAAATTTGAAGCGTCGGTGGCACCTGATCAACTGATCGCAAAAGTAATAAAGCATTTTGACGTCACTATCGTTAAAAATCTTGTGTGGGTTCCAAGTTTTATGATAGATATATTCAAAAGACGTTCTAAACCACCATAAGAATATGACAGGCCAATGTGTAGACAGTACTTTAATACCGACTGCCCTCTGCCGTCAGTCTTCAAATACATGTGCAACAGCTGTTACCTCATATAACTTCGGTTGCAATTCGAGATGAATTCGGCGACATGAAGTTGTAACGCAAGTAGCACGACAATGGATAGGAAGAATGCTGTTTTGAATTCAATATTGAAGGCCCATTTGTACGCAAAACGGTTGTAATCGTCAGGGAAAAGATTTGTGTATTCAAGTAAGAAACTATTTTTTTAGGTGCATATATTTTCTCTTTGCAAAATGGAATCCCGTACCTTGGCGAATTTGGCTTGCAACTATCTTCGCTCAAGGGTTTTTCTAAATTTTATTCGACGCATAGCTTGCTTATGTCATACAATTCTGATCAAACCTCTGTTGTAACGGGACCAGTACTCGGTTTACGGCAGGTCCTCCTAAGGGCATAGATAAAACTCGCTATTTGAAGACCATCAGTCTGAAATATACGAAAACTTCGCATGGAGATCATACTTGTTTTCATCAAGACCAGTATCACGAATCGCGAAAGAGTTATATTACGAAACCTCAAAGTGCAAATTACATAATTAATTTTCCAAAGCAAAAGTAAGTGATTGTTACTTGCAAAATGATTACTCACGAAACACCGTGAGTGATTGCAAAACTACTTTGATTGCATCAAATCATGATTCGCCCTTTCAAATATATTTGAGGTTGGATGGCATAAGGTGACAGAGAATGACTGTAACTTGGTATGTTATGGAATGCAAATTAATTTTTTGTGTACATTGATTACCCTTTCAATCACTTAATGAAGGGGCAAGATTAACCAAAAAACACCATGCGTTCACAATCACAAAGTTGCAATCGAGTTTACCTTGTTGTTTCACCTATAAATCTATAAAGGTCCATCAAGAATTTGATGTGATTAATTGACAATGAGTTCAAAGACACCTCATATTTACATTTCGCAATCAGCGATATGTGTTAAGGACTTAATCTTTAGTGCATCGATATGTACCTTGGTGGTCAGAAGCCAATCAGATTAACTAAAATGAACCCCGAGACTTACAAATACTTAACGTAAGAACAGATACATCTAGGGTTATGAGAGCGTGGAGTCATCGGAACTAATACTAGAAATAGAAATAGAGCTCTACTTGTTGACAGTAATTGAAGAGAGGACACATGCAACAAAAGACTAACTGACGTTGAATAAACTTTTATTTCTTTCATCTTTTATCACCATTGACCGAATCGGATTATATCCTGAACGAAACATGATGTACTTCTTTCAAATATCAACACTTTTGCACCAGTCATTGGTTGAATTGTTCTTCTTCATCATAAGGCAAAGTTGACAGGTTGTTAACCAACAAACATAGGGGCGGCTTGTGACCGGTTCTGTTGGAGAGTCTTCTTATAGTTCTTCACGTGAAGCGCTGTGAGGAGATCCTGGAGCCGCTTGATGTCCCAGTCCGATACCAACATGTCCGAGGACGTCGGCCCTTTACTTGTAAACTTGTCTTGATGGTTGGACACATGGACATGGACCTCGTGCAGTGGGTCTGAGGACTTGTGTTCTTGTGCTTTGCTTGGAAATAGTCGCAGATATAACATGGAAAGTCCATCGCCATCTAGAATTAAATGAAAGCATCGCATAATAAAATATCTGACGCAAGAATGAAGTTTTATCACATATGTGTGTTGTTCATTTATTTGTTGTATTAAAACTATCAGAGTATTCACGATGTTTCGAGAAAACATTAATAACTATCGCGTCAAAACCATTGTATCACTTTATTTATTATCAGCAAATGAATATATCTTTCCTTGGGCTAAAACTTGATACAGAACATTGGGAATCAAGAGTTTGTTTCAGGCGCTTTGAATTACATTATATCAACTGAATACACTGTATACCTAGCCATGACTGACCAACTGGGAGAACATCGAGGCTTTGTCCTGATAGCTATCGTTGTCAATGATGCATGGACAAGGATTTATTAGACACAACTCATTGTGGAAAAAGATTGTAACATTCTACTTGTTAATAATAATAAATAATAATGAACATTTTAAAGCCTAATATCCAGTGCAAGCATTGGCTGTACATTATCACCCTGAAGGAATTGTACTTTCAAAGCCGCTACTAAGCGCTTCGCGCGACCACATAGGTCCGTACTTCCCGTATTCAGGTACCCAATTGTACAGCTGGGTAGACTGAGTGCAATGTGGATGAAGTGCCTTGCCCAAGGACACAACACGGTGTAAAGCCCAGGTCACAAATCTTTGGTGTCTCCACCTGGATTCGAACCCGGGTCTTTGGCGTGATAGGCCAGCACGCTAACCACTACACCACCGCGCTCCACGACAGTTAACAGTTGTAAATATATGTATATGACAATAACCAACTGTCCAATCTAATTGAATTGTCGAGCTGATGTTGCAGGCTCTTCCTTAGGCTTTTAAAGTATAACCTTTCTAGTCCAATACGTTTAAATATACATGATCGTCAATGACTCGACGTAGAGACCCCGTTATTGAAACAAACGTTATTTACAGCAAGATCCAGCGCTGTTCGAGACCCCTTTAATCATGTAGGCGTCAATGCACTTGGTCAATGAGACCGAAATATTTAGTTTCATTTGTTTGTTGATAGCATACAGCAATTTCAAAATTTGTGAATGTTTGTGTCAATCTTTATGTAATGAGAATGACAATAATGCCTTCCTTCAAATAATAACGTCACGGAAAATCATTGGTATTAAGCAGAGCGGACAATAATAAGGTTATGAGACGAAAACAATTATAAAATTTAAAATTAATATCTACCACACATTAAACATTTTAAAAATTACGTGAACATCTACTATCAGATAGAAAAAAATAGACACTTTTGCAAATCAAAACATAACGAATTCTTTCAGAAATGGACTCTTTATGAAACTCTGCTCTTATTTCATTTGACTTTAATTGTCTACATAGCTTTTAGTGTGTAGTGTGTGTATGATTTTTTTTTTTGTCTTTGTTTTTTGTCTTTGTTTTTTTTCTTTACCTTTTTTATGTGTAAAGCCTGGTATTGTATTGCTGTATCCTAATCATAGTTACCATTCCCTATTCATGCAGTACAATGTTCAAGGAATAAAAAAAATATCTAGTTAAAAAAATAACTTGAATAAAAGTACTAAGATGCAATGAAAATATATTTTCAGAACCGATTGGAAATCACTAGATTATGTTAATGAATATACATTTTTACTGCATTTAATATATTCTTTTCCAAACATAAATTAGAAGAAAAATTATTCTATATACATTTATTCCAAGGCATATCACGTATCACGTGTTTACTAATTTTGAAATTGTTCAACATATGTCTTTATTTTGTGTTACACTCACATTAGCTTAGATTTTTATCAAATACGATTTACCCTGCAGCAATCCAAGGAATGTAACACTATACATGGAAATGCAATCAGGTATTACACTATAAGAGTATGAATATTGTCATAAAACAACTGATTTAGGAGAATGGAAACCTAACAACTAAGCCATACTAGCGAACTCAATTGTTGTAGCAAGGCCGAAGTTAACGATTAATGTAATTGCAACCATAATTCTATTTGGAAAGAGTAACCTGTTTATTTTCTAGCTTTAAGTTAAAGATATTACTACTGCCTATGGCAAGGATGCTGTGGAAGTCATCATGTCATTATTGAGAAGTACTAGTAGTTTCATCTTAGGGCTAATTCGTCCAGCTTTGCAAATATAAACAGCTAAACGCCGTGATTTGTAATAAAATAACGGACATTTTTTCGCGCGGGTGACAAGAATTGAAGAGAATACATGTGATGGTTTGTGTGTAAGAGATTATGTTATAATGTAATAAATTCAGACTTTGAAATGTAAACGATATGCTCGATTCTGATTGGATCTTACAAGGTCATGTGATCGGTATACATTTCAATGAACCCTAAATCGCAGGTTATACAAAATAACTTTCAGTAAATGAAGTTTATACGATATCGTGCCGGAACTACATATCACGGGGATTCCCCTGATCTTACAGCCACATTCCAGCCTGACCCCAGTCTTGATGGTCATTACTGAGACTCACTTTTTGCAAATATTATGTTTCTGTTTATTAGCAACACTCGCCCTAATAATCTGTTTTTGATGTTTGAAGAATAAACATTAAGTTGTAAATAAATAAAGTTGTACATGTTCATCTCCAGTCACAGAAATGAGGATAGTGGGCAAAGTTAAACAATGTAATGTACATCATTTCAAAAGCATGAGCTGAGCTACATTCTGAATGACCTGACTTGCGACAACACAGTTTCAAGGCACCCCATTCCATACACAACAAATTAATAGTGTCGTGGCGCGCTCTCTACAGACAGTTTCGAGGCCCCCGATGATCAAAACGATGTTGCCGTGTTTGAAAACATGTACTCGTCATTGTCAATGACAGTGTCTAACATAGGCGGGCCTGCAATTGGCATTATTTCTCGAGGGACTTTAAATAACTTTATGTTTATACATTCATTGTCAAACAAACAACCCAACTTTCCCAAGCACGTCGAGTTTTTAGAGCTGATACTCTACACTCGATACAGGACAGTATCAATACGCGAGTGCAAATTGTTAATTTTGGAATATTGAAATCAAACTTTACATATTTTTTAGTTTTTTTCCCAAAACATTTTATTGTTATTAACATGATACCCATAAAGGATTATTTGTGGAATAAAGAAGTGCATCTTTTCCTTTTTTGTTATGAACTATTTTTGCATGCGCTTGAACCCGGTAGAGACCCGCCTGGGTCTAACTGATATCTAGGTCAGTGCTACAAGCAGCTTAGAAGTTACTACAGAATCGCATTTCGAATTATATTAAAACAATTTCTGGCTATAAATACAAAGTGTGAATTTATAAGAAATGAATTTCATAATATAGTTGTCCACACGGTTATAACCTGTTTGAAACTCGTAATATAAACTTTTGCATAATTGGCTCGGCAAGCTCGCCAATTATACAAGTTTATATTACAAGTTTCAAACAGGTTATAACCGTGTGGACAACTATATTGTGAAATTCATTTCTTAAATAAATTCAGACTTTGAAATGTAAACGATATGCTCGATTCTGATTGGATCTTATAATGTCATGTGATCGGTATACATTTCAATGAACCCTAAATCGCAGGTTATACAAAATAACTTTCGGTAAATGAAGTTTATACGATATCGTACCGGAACTACATTTCTCGGGGGTTCCCCTGATCTTACAGCCACATTCCAGCCTGACCCCAGTCTTGATGGTCATCACTGAGACTCACTTTTTGCAAATATTATGTTTCTGTTTATTAGCAACACTCGCCCTAATAATCTGTTTTTGATGTTTGAAGAATAAACATTAAGATGTAAATAAATAAAGTTGTACATGTTCATCTCCGGTCACAGAAATGAGGATAGTGGGCAAAGTTAAACAATGTAATGTACATCATTTCAAAAGCATGAGCTGAGCTACATTCTGAATGACCTGACTGGCGACAACACAGTTTCAAGGCACCCCATTCCATGCGTAGCGCGCTCTCTGCCTTCATAGACAGTTTCGAGGCCCCCGATGATCAAAACGATGTTGCCGTGTTTGAAAACATGTACTCGTCATTGTCAATGACAATGTCTAACATCGGCGGGCCTGCAATTGGCATTATTTCTCGAGGGACTTTAAATAACTTTATGTTTACATTCATTGTCAAACAAACAACCCAACTTTCCTTAGCACGTCGAGCTTTTAGAGCTGATACTCTACACTCGATACAGGACAGTATCAATACGCGAGTGCAAATTGTTAATTTTGGAATATTCAAATCAAACTTTACATATTTTTTAGTTTTTTCCCCAAAACATTTTATTGTTATTAACATGATACCCATAAAGGATTATTTGTGGAATAAAAAAGTGCATCTTTTCCTTTTTTGTTATGAACTATTTTTGCATGCGCTTGAACCCGGTAGAGACCCGCCTGGGTCTAACCGATAT
Source organism: Steromphala cineraria (assembly GCA_916613615.1). NCBI lineage: Eukaryota > Metazoa > Mollusca > Gastropoda > Trochida > Trochidae > Steromphala > Steromphala cineraria. The sequence goes on along the minus strand of OU744726.1, from coordinate 70,522,066 downwards.
CTAGGTCAGTGCGACAAACAGCTTAATTTAGAAGTTACTACAGAATCGCATTTCGAATGATATAAAAACAACTTCTGGCTATAAATACAAAGTGGGAATTTATAAGAAATGAATTTCATAATATAGTTGTCCACACGGTTATAACCTGTTTGAAACTTGTAATATAAACTTTTGCATAATTGGCTCGACAAGCTCGCCAATTATACAAGTTTATATTACAAATTGCAAACAGGTTATAACCGTGTGGACAACTATATTGTGAAATTCATTTCTTAAATGTGTATAGCAATAAATCGAGTGTGGAATGTAAACCTCTTAATATTTTCAGTCTAAGATTGTAAAAGGAAGATGTCATATCCAAGTTTAATGAGATGAGGTTATGTTAACATAAGACTTATAATGCTTATAAACTCATTTAATCCCCACATAAACACTTTTAAAGAAAAGCGAAACATGCCTTGTGTAACTTCAACTAGTAAATTTAACCTTTATATTACTGCATCCGAGAAGTGTTTTTGAATTGCAACCATATTATTGATTTCCATCCCATTTCTGAATTGTCTAAAACGTTAAGTGACCATCTTTACAAATCGAAATTTGATAAGGTTATAGTATCTTTTTCTCAGCTTAGTTCTATTCGAATTACAATCCAAAATTAAATCTACACACTTTATAGTCTGTTATTTGTATTTCAAAGTCCATTTGAGCCTTTATAACAGTTTTTATATTTGAAAGTCCTGAGATATCAGTAACTTGTTAAAAACATTTGAGTGAACAATTTTAAAAATAAAGAGAATGAACTTGCCTTATAGAATTTTCATTATTAAAATATCGATTGTCTACTTACCGTCTCTTCCAGGTAAAAATGATAATGAACACATCACATTACATGTATTCTAATATTTGGTAAACGGTTCTGATCAAGAAGGACTGAAGAACTGTTCATTGACTTTCAATTGATGACACAGTGAATGTTTTGTTTATTGATCGATCGTTTACCCTAACAAACTTACGGACAAAAGAATAGATATAATAGAAATATGTGATACTCATAGAGAATGATGCCGTAATAATTTTATTTCCATGAGGGTAATTTATGTCTTTTAAGTCTTTAATCAACAGGATTTCCTCAATCCATAATTTGTGACTCAAATTGCCAAAAATCCTGACCAAAACTTTTTGCAGAATTCGATGTCAGAATTAAAGTATATTTACATGTACATATGCCTAAAAGAAGGAAACGAATCGCTTAGCAACAGTAAGCATTTAACACATTTTGTCTTGACTATGTTGAAAAAAATGAGGATTTTTCTTTTTGTTTTATTGTTTAGTATCGATACCGAACTTCACCTTGGAATTTAGAACTGGACATTGTTTATCGAATTGGAAGTGTCCCTTAAAGAGACAGTAGCACGTTTTTAGGGGGAATATGTATTGAAGCAGTAATAATTCAAATACATAATGTGAAGTTTAGCCCTGCGATTCCTTTTTATTACACAAAATCAATTAAAGGTGTTCACACAAAATGGCCGCCAATGGATTTTATGCGAATCTTCATACTTTGTCCTCTTACTATGGCTGATTGGCTTGTGTAATGAGATTTATGACATTATCAAACTAATACATATAGCAATAATATACAATTATCAGTGAAATTTTTTTAATTTAAAATTATCAAAACACGTGCTACTGCCCCTTTAAAGCATATAGATCACAACGTGATATTAAGCTATTGAAAAGCCAGAGTTTCGGGCTTATAACGTCTTCCTGGATATACAAACCATCTTACAAATGACACGTTGTTTGAAGTTGTCATCCATTAAACGACTTATTATGTTAGATTTATATAAAGAATTGAAAAGGGTTACTGTCTCAATTATTGATGAAATAAGTACTTAAATTTCAATGTCCTGCTAGCCCGTTATCATGTATGATGAAAAAGGCTTTTGAGTATGAATGTCAACAAGGGATCAAACATATTATTTAACAATTAAAAAACAAAACAAGTTTAATCTGTAAGTTCTTCCCTTTGACAGTAGTTGGGAAAGTTTCAATTGTCTCACATTTTTTTGTCAAAATTTTAATAATTTTTTAATTTAAGTGATTGTTTTATTAGTTCCATTAGATAGTCAATTAAAAGTAACTGTTATCTCTTGAGTGATCATTGCATCAAATTAATCAAACTATTCCAGTTGCATATATTTTCAACTTACAAAATACGAATTGTTTAATTAAATGTAAGTTTTTTGTGTTTATGTTCACTCTTAATTAGTTTTTAAAGACAAATGAAGATCTCTGAAATAAAAATTGACATTTGGCTTTCAATTCTATGATACCATAGTATTGTGACATCATCGTGTTTATTCGTCATATCATTGTGATGTCATTATTTGATGATGCAAAAGATCATAACAGGGCATTGTTCAAAATTTACTGTCAAAAGGATATGTTCTAGGAGATATCATTTGATCTCATTGAAGAGATATCTTCTGTAAACCAAGTTGTGGATGGAAAATGACAAAAGAAATGTGACATCATAGAAACTGAAGATTATTTTAAAGAATATCTTCACATTTATTTGAGAAACTATTAACCTTTAAACACTCCCAATTTAAAAACCTTATAGTATTATTATATATTGATTTTTATATATGATAGTGAGGTAGATCCCGTCAGGGCATAACATCTTTATAATAGTGATACTCTCTAGCTTAGATAATACACATCAACAATGAAGTGTTCACAATTTACAATGCAGTTTTACAAACAGAAGAAGCGACCGAACACTATAAAAAGGCAAAATAGTAAACTTATAATGAATAAAGATTACCTGTATCCTTTTGACAATTAATCACAGTTACAAGGTCTCCAATCAATATCACTGCTAATATTTTCCACATATTCTTCACTTCTCCTGCGATCTGCAAACCAAAGGGGAAACAGAGTCAACAACTGCAAGATCTTTCCTGTACATGTACATACGTGTGAATGATATGAGTTACATCTAATTAATTCTTGATGAAGAAAACATAAACATTTGTGGGTAACATTCACGTTATGATGAGAAATCTAATATAAACAATGAACAACTTAAACTAAACTGAAACAAACATATAGTTCTAATCAACAAAGATCTTATGGCATACATGTTAAATACTCATAGTTAAACATGTTGAACCTGCTGGCGATTAACGTCAAGTATTCGAAAATATTCGCTTTGTTCTTGTAATATTCAAGCATAAAGTCTTATTATTTTTTCAACATTCACATTGTAACATTAAAACTCGTCTGAATGTAATGTAACTTACACACTTCTGAATTGTAACTATATGTTAAGGATTCCAATGATTTTTAAACCAACAGAGCAACAATTTGTATGTTTCAATCGAAAAAGTATTTGAAATACAACATTACGTAGCGGGTGTATATGGATTAATTATTCTCGCGAAAGGTTTTATGCACCGAGCGGAACGTACAGACTTGAAAACTTGATATGTGAAAACTACTGCTTAAATAACGTCACATTACAATGACATAAACTCATTCGAAATCTAGTTAAAGTTTTTGTATATAGTTCATTGAAACGAAATTAAGATTTATTCTAAACATAAACATGTATTTTATGTAAATTTCAAGTTTTCCGAGATGTTAAGTTTATCTATCTATGTATATAAAGATTGTTACTCGAGTAATTGTGTCATATGACTTTTCCAAACCGGTGTGAATATTTGCATTTTGTACGAGTTTCGTAAAAGTCATATGGCACACTTCCGTGGGTAAATTTCTTTGTTACCGATTTAATCCAATTTCATTATCTCAGAAATATCTAGTAAACGGGCCGCTTCGCTTGCGACAGTTGTCTAGTGACGTCACGAAAATAGTTTAATGACGTAAAAGGCGGAAATATACGCTACAACATTTGTTGCTAGGCACAAGTGATATGTGCACATGTGTTCATATTGAAACAAAAACAGTATGGGTAATAAAGCATATAATGTCTCTTACGGAGGCAAATTAATAAAATTCAATAAGATGGAACTTATTCATCTAAGAATAAAAATATTAAACTGGAGGAAATTGTACAAGATAATAAATACCATTATCCTACCTTATCCAAACATCTCAAACTCTGATTTGTCTACGTGACCCTGGATAAATACTGATATCACCCTCTTGAGCGGGGTGATAATTTAACAAAAAGCATGGAAATAGCGTGCAGTTTAAACGTCTTAAAATATACAATGTATGTTACCTCTAACAAATCAAGTTTTCCTCCGATCAACCCATATATAGCTGTGAACAAACTATAGTTATGCGCTTACGCAGTTTTTCTTACTCTTTTTATTTTCATATTATATACGTTTGGTTTAAACATTCGGTAAGATAAATTCGTTATACCATTCAGTCGCGGGGGTTTTGGGGATACATCAGCCTTCGGCTCGTCCCATAACACCAAGATAGAAGCTGTTTTATCCCCATTCCCTACGTCTAAATGGTGTAACCTATATCAACCCTAATCCATGTTATGATATATTTTGACAAGGATTCCTGTTGCGTCAAAAAGGGATCGATTTTATATGATTGATTTATGAAAAAGATAAAACAGTATCTAAATGCAAAAACGAGTAAATCTAGTAAAGATACGTTACCAGAATGACTTTCTAGTTTAGACAAGCACCACATGCAGAAAAGAGTAAGCCACTACCTGTCTCAGTAGAACTATACAAGCACGACCATGCAGTATAAGATCCGAGTATATCACAGGACGCTCACTGCACGGCTCTGTCCACTTGATTCCTGTCTTGAATCTAGCTTATCTACAGAAGAAAAACATGTCCATCTTATTTACGTCAATGTTTGTAACTGCACGCCTCTTTTTGTCCCAGGATGAAAAACTAATTGCTTACATGTGACAAGAAAACAAGGGCTTCTTCCCCCTCGAGATTTTCATTTTGTTTTCCCCTAGGCTTCGTCAGATTTGTGGACGTGCTCAAAGATCAATTTGGGAGTGACCGAGGAGACTCTTGAAGAGTAGGAACAAACCGCCCCGAGCTGTAGCAGTGTTAATATAACATACAGAATGAACTTCATCGGTTTCCTAACATTTTCACATACCATCACATTCATGTTTTTATGTCGTAAGTCAACTACAAGTGTATTGCCCCTGTCTTGATAATGTTGTCCCAAATTTCAATTGAACGCCACATGACTAAACAAGCATCAATGACTTTTTTTCCTTTGCTTTGAATGAAATTGAGGAATATACGGTTTTATAGTCATGCGATCAGAGACTGTGAAATCGGTGTGTCGTATATACGAGTTAACCTCCCTAACAAACTTCTATAATATGTTAGAGTTTTTAGATACAGAATAAACTTCATCGGAGTCCTAACATTTTGACGTACCATCACGTTCATGTTTTATGTCGTAAGTGGACTACAAGTGTTTGCCCTTGTCTTAAAATGTGGTCCAAACTTTGAACGATACACAACGGAACAAGCATTAATGATGTTTTCCTTTACTTTCAATTGCATTTGAGGTATTTAAGTTTTCATGAACATGCGTTCAGAGGCTTTTGAAGCGTGAATTGTTATGAATTATATAAAGTTTGCATGATATATTGAATATTTGATAAACACGTTTTGGAAATGTATATCAGGATGGTATAGGAAAAGCTGAAATGATGCAAGTTCTTTGTTGTGAACAATAGGTGATCAATGAATTTGATGTGAAACGTTATTTTACTTGAGTAATCAAATATTGAAAGCGAATGTTTGTTTAACTGAGGTAACACTAAAAGTGATGGCAACTTAGGTCATTTTGGCAAAGGTGAAATTGAACATGGAAAAAATGGAAATCACACTACTGAAAAATAAACATTAACTAAAGTCTTACCTCACTCGCTTTGTTAGTATTGAAAATGAAGTTATTTCTTATTAAATTCAACAACGTGAAGACTCAGGGATTTACACAACATGTACACCATTCTTGGTCAAGTATCCCGACACATGAATTAAGTGTAATATTTTATAGATATTACACTGGACAGGTACGTGCATAATGTTATTTCAGGCATGTCAATAGCACCCGGTATCAAACACCAACTTTCTGTACTTCTGCATCAAGTCGGTAGATTTGCGGTGATGCCAAGTGAATTTGAACAATAAAATGTTTACCAAAACATTTTATTTTGTGTCTTTCGGAATGAAAGACGAACAACATTTAACAAAACGAAGAGCCAAAAATATACACATGGAGAAGTAACAATGTGACAACACGGAACTAGTTAGAACAAAAACCTTGTTTTGAACGCAACGCTTATCAAGCGTTTTTGGATTGTTAAACCAGCTGATTAGAAGTGTTGAATTATTGATTGAATTAAGAAATCTTCAACATCTATGCGTATTAAATGGAAGACATGTGCTTTTTGATCCAGGTCCTGCGTAATGATGGTTAAGAGATATGTTAAAGCATAAAGGCATATGATTACAGGTTGACACCATGACAACCACATTTTGACATTGAACACAATTCGTTCAATGAATTCTCCCCTTACTGTTTATCTCTAACAGCAACAACTGCCTACTTAAACGTTACTTTGTGGCCACATGTTCGCAAAAAAACTCATCGAATAACGTTTTGTGTCTTAATTAAAAATCCTTAAAAGAATATGTTCATAGTCAAATGTAATCATAATCATTGCATGGTTTCAGACCGTGTACCATTTCTCGAAAGATGACTCGAATGTTCATGTAGGCCTTTATACCGTTAGAAGGAGGCCTTTGTACCGTCACCTGCGCGTGAAATCTGGATGTCTACATATTTATTTTCTTTGATGGTGTTCTGACATTTCTTTTATAAAACATTCCACAACTACTGTTACCTGTAATCCACAGCACCGGTGGTTTCTATATGCAGAACACATGGTACACATCATTACGTGCATGTTTATGATACGGTAAACAATCCCATGTTGTTCCTTTGGTCGGAAAATAGACTGTGAACTTTATGCATTTGCGTAACGTTTTACGTTAATGTTGATCATGAAGGTCAACTGAGGGAATTAGGTTCACCATGTAAGCAGATCCGACCAGATATCCTCGTCTGTGAAGAGTTTGATTATATACAAGGAGGTGAGAAAATGACAGTAATTATATTCACACGTGCTATGTTAAATGTCATGCCTTTTGTTATGTAAAGAATATCTAATCGGCACCAATCAGTCGTGATGTGATAATTCGAATTCGTATTTACAGCTCAACCTCACAATAGGTGTTCTTAACCTCCATGTGTTCTGATCAGTCTACCTGCTTGCTGGGTAAGAACATTCCTCAATACTAATTCCCTCGGATTGTATATATAAAAGTGATGTTTTGAAACTTGAAGACATGTACAACAGATTTTCCCTTAAATATTGAAATGATGTTACGTGCCATTCTCATCTAACCGGATTATAAACTGTCGGAGTAAATGTGTACATTTGATCTGTCAGACACAAGAAATCCTTGCCTGGTAAATTAAGTGAAATAAATAAGGTTGAAGCGCTCTGTGAATCAATTATACAAGTTATACAGCCAGTCCTTTGCTAGCACTCACTCCTCTGTGAATCTATATATGGTGTGACCCAGATAGGTCACACCATATATATATCAACCTTTATGGTGGAACGTGGTCCTGTGCAATGCTCAGTCGACCGCTATCAGTATAGTTCAGCAACAACGGGCTCGGCTCGCTGTAAGAGTGGGTTACTCGCTCACTGCTGAATAAACTGAGAGTTTGAAGGGTTGATTCCCTGCCCCACACTGAGACACAAGTTGAGAGACTTGTGGTGTCACCCTGGGAAAGTGACTTTATTCAAAATGTGCCTCTGTTCACCCAGCAGGAAATGGGTACCTGGTAAAGAGTTGTGTTGGTGGTGACCTTCTAGCGACATATATGTCAGCTTGGGTTAGACCAGGGTAATGGAGCATGAAGCGCTCTGAGTCTGCAATGCGGAGATTTAGCGCTATATAAAAGCTATCCATTATTATTATTATTAGGTATGTTGATCAAACTCAGTGGGAACATCAGGTTAATGATGGCAAAAATGTTTTTGTAACTATAAGAAAACAAATGCTTTAACTAAAGGCAAAAAAGCAAGGACAGTTGTAGCCTTGTAACTTAATTTAATATAGATATATGTAGTTGTAGGAATCAAAGTTGTATGTGGATGTATATCTGTAAACTTACAATAAATGTTTTTGTTATTTAGAGAAATTTGACTACAAACAGGGTTAAACATCTGTGTCGAGTATTCCCCCACCAGCAGTTAATAGCTACAAAGACGACAGGTATACAGGCGACATTGATTGGACACACTGTGTTTCTCTTTTTGATATCTTAATCATAATGGACTAGTGATAGGCTGACATGACATACTTTTAATCACAAACAGCTACTTAATTTTTTTAATTTCTGTATCGAATATACCAATTCATGAAAAGAGCATAATTGTAAATATTTAATCCAACGGTTTTATTGAAAATTGAGGAACAACAAACATTTACTTCCAAAATAACCGTTGATAACGTTGGACATATTTGCCTAACGAAACTTTATATCAACTTAGCAACTACTCGTCATGAAATATAAATGAAAGTGCGAATCCTTTAAGTTAAAATCCCAAAATATCGCAACAATCTTTGTAACTTTGATATCTATACACAAATTCTCAGAACTGTACGACATATGACATCAAACATGCCAACTACTGTTGTATTGCTGTAATACTTAGTTGCCTGAAAAAGAACCTAATTCTTCAGTGAGTGAGTGAGTGAGTGGGTGGGTTATTCTTTTACGCCGTTTGGGCAATATTTCAGCCATTTGCAGCGTGTCAACCTTCAGAATAAACAAGATAGAAACATATTTGAACTTGTTGCATAAAGACGTCGATTCCATATCCATGCACATGTGGGTGAAGTAATGGAAGCTGTATGTGAACTGTTGAACATAGTTCCCAATATAACATACAAGAGACGATATCTGAACCATGAGGATCTTATCTCAAAATAATGAAATGTTGTGAAAGGTAGGTGAACTCATGGAAGCTGCTTTTATCATAAAATCATGATATCTTTGATGGAATTTCTAAAAGTTGCAATGATGAAGAAGATGAAGGCAATATTATGGATAGACAACTTCTTTATTCAAGTTTGCGACGTTTCGACATGATAACGACATTAGTCGCAAATGTAGCAAACTTGAATAAAGAAGTTGTATATCCATAATATTGCCTTCATCTTCTTCATAAAATCATGTTTATGTGTGAATTGCTAAGCAGATTAACACTTTAACCTTAGTTCCCAATATAACATAAAAGAGACGATATCTGAACCATGAGCTCATTATTACAAAATAATGAAGAAACTCCCAAGGACCCTCCAGCAGGTTAATGCTGACCTCAATACCAGAGCAGAGCCGGATTCTCGCTGTCTTCTGGATCTGATATTACAGGAACATTGTGTGGCAGATGGGAGTTCAATTTATACATAACATACGAGCTCTGTTGATTCAAAACGATTAACCATTTGGCACCTCGAATCAGCTCTCATCACTAATCATCACACTCCTATAATTTGTTGCTGAACGCTTATTACCACTGAAGGCTGATTCAACTCCGATAAAACATAGGTGATTTGTCTGCAACTTATAGCATACATCACAAATAATGGTTGGGTTATTATCAACTACGTATCATCGATTTTTGCTAACAAGCAATATTTTCTGCTTGAAAGGGAGAGGAACAAAGACAATCATTGTATGATATCAGCATAGTATCAAAAATTTACCAACAACATTTATTTTCAAATAATGTTCACAATGTATGATGTGAGATGAGGTGATGTGGGGTTTATCGCTGCTTTCACAATGTATGATGCTTATATCATAAATATGACGAGACTGTGTGTATTCAAAGTTTTAACTGAAATACCGACCGTCCTATAAGGTATGCTGCAAGTCATATGCCATTTTTCAAAGTATGCTGGTTCGTCTAAAGAACTTTGAAATCGCTGTTTTAAAATATATGACGTTGCACTTAATAAAGCAAACATCAGCTGTACATATACTCAAAACAACTTAAACCATTTAGAACCTGTAAAGATATTCAGCAATATCGAAAGATACCCATAATCAATGTCATATTTCAGTTAAGCACTTCATTGCAACCAGTTAAACTCATGGCCCCTGTATCTAAAAAAACTGTAAAGGGTCCCGATACGTATATTTGTATCTTCCTATTTTCTGATACACATTTTATTTCATTAGTAAAACTTGTGTGGGCCCCAGAGGGGGTTAAAAGAGAAACACTTCGGGGAACTCTAACATTAGAATGTTTTCAGCAAGTTAATGTGTTTACAACTCTTTTAGAATCATCTATCATTTTCTACGTCCTTAAATAAAGATGAACGTCAGCCGAAATATGTTTCCCTACCACGAAGCATTTTTCAGAGATTTTAGAATTTTCAAATATGATTGTGGTGCTTTGACTGAAATCTGCGACGATGTGCTTAATTTAAGTAATCCAAATTTAACCATGAGATACATCTGTTGCTGTCAATGGGTTTATGCAAAATATACAATTCAATTTCTAGCTTTGGTGGTAATCCACATGATTTTCAGTCACACAAATAATCAAAGAATTCTTGGCTTCGACCACATCATGATTACAATTAAACATAGGGCATTTGAAGCATTTTGTAGCATTTATTTGTTCATGAATCTCACACAAATACAACTGAACATCAAAGGGTTTGATGTTGTGGTATAGAGCACTTTTCTGTTAATACAGCTCCCAGACCCAATCGCTCCAATCTGTCTACATATCCCCCATCTTCCCAAGGCAAGGTGAAAACGTATCGAGCAATTCTCTTCGTTTAGAAACTTTTTCGTTTCTCCCGTGACGTTGTGAAGATGGATATCCCTCAGCTCGGTGCAGCTTCATTGTAAAAATCCAACTCAATCATTAATGGATCTGGCTATGACAAAAGTGGCAGTTTCATCAAATAAATAATGTTTTTATTATCTCCTAGCAATTCGATCTTTTAGATTACTTGTGAGCTGATGAAGTTGGAGACAGGCTTTTCAATCAAAGTAAATGAGATTTCAAAATGCGAAAAGATATGTAAACGATATAAAGTGTTGTTGTAATGGTTTTAGCTTTTGACAATTTTCAAACTTGTCATGAAGCAATGTTTTATTCTAAACAGTTATGCAAATATTCATTTACCTCTACACGGTGGCGTATTGCATTAACCCGTTTACTAATATAACATGTGACAATTTGCATCAACTGTGCAGACGGAATTGTAAAGTAATCGATATCTTTTTTTAATACATTTCGCAGGCTTTATGATTGCTTGAAAGAGGTTTTGAGGACACAACAACATATAAAAGACATTATGTTTATATCATATTTCATTGCATCTTTCTACGCATAGATCAAATATCAAGTCGCGGACCTGACTCGTTTAACCCTTGCTGTCGGTCCTTGACGTTAATGGTTTGATGGTAGCGCCCTTTCTTACCTCTCAGTATCTCCCTTGCTGCAGCCAATCAACGACGCTCTCTTTGTCTATACATTGGTTGACGTCGATAAATGAAGTTTGTGAATTCTTTTCAAACATAAACTTTCTCATTTGTTTTCGGTGTTGAAATAATTGTACTGATTGATTAAACATGACATAAAGTAGAATAAATAGATTTGCACTTTACAAGCGCAACTCTCTCTTTACCAGTTTATCAGTCCACGGCCGCCAGGTATGTTTTCAGTCCGATGTAGTTTTGTAAAGGGCTTTCTGATTGGACTATGGATTGCCCTCATATTAAGATAGAGAGCAAGCACAGAAAAGTCAGGTGTCGGCAGCAAGGCTTAAATTAGTGAGTTTGGAACTGACTTTTTAAACTTTCCGCCGAAGATGATTGCATTGAGGGATTATACTATAATATTATTATTGAATATTAATACTACTGATATACTTAACCACCTTCCATTTAGTACTTTGACTTAATAAACGAGTTGATGGTTTTGCATTAAACGAGCGAAAGCAGGTTTGATACCAAAACCAATCACGAGTTAAATACAAATAGTATTAGTTGGAAGGAAGCTTAGTTTTCTGTTTATTTCCTGTCCTAACAATCAATTACTACGACGTTACAACCACACACTACTTTGACGTCAAACTTGCATTGAGATACACTGCTGATGTATAAGACTAGTTTGATATGGCCATGTAAATATAACACTGAGGTATCTTATATGGGCGATCAATAATATTTATCATATGAACACGTCTTTCCGATTGGCCCACTTGGTCACATGACAGCATTGACGTCAACATTTGTGAAGCGCGAGAGGTTGATATAACAATCCAAGCACCTCCCGTGGCTAAAAATAGATTTGGGAATTACGTCTCGAACTCCGCACATCACATGTGACACTGTTCATCAGGATATTAGAGTGATGTCCCTTATTTGCACAGGCGAAATGTGATTCAAGAATATTTTTATATAATTAAACAATAATAGACTTAAGATTCGGTTGATCCAATAATTTGTCGGCGTTGCCTCGGTGAATATCACGTGTCCAAGGTCGACAAATGATTGGATCAACCTCACTTGAAGTCAATAATTGTATAATATTATCTATTGACACCTTAATCATGCAAATCTGTGTCCAGATTCACAACTTCCAATACCCCTTTCTATACCTCTGTGAAGGGGGCAGCGAATGAAACATCATTATCCCTCAGAGAGATAAAGATAACCAATCATATTTATCTTGTAATCATATGTCACATGCAGTATGAGTGATTTTGTATCTTTGTTGTAGATAATTTACATGATGTTCGTAAACTGCATGTCATGCACGTCGTTGTACACAGTTAAGGTCAGGGAAGTTGTTTGAGAGCATGAAATATAAGTTGAATATATTTATTTTGGCTTAAATTCTTAAAATCTTAAAGGGGCAGTAGCACGTTTTAAGGGGGAATATAAGGTGATGTCAGAAAAATGATAATTAATGGTTCCAAGTGAAAGACAATGTACCTAAACTAAATGGAGCTGTAATAATTCAAATATATAACATTAAGTTTAGCCATGCGATTCCTTTTTCTTGCACAAAATGAATTAAAGGTGTTCACACAAAAGGGCCGCCAATGGATTTTATATGAATCTTCATACTTTGTCCTCTGACTATGGATTATTGGTTTGTGTAATGAGATTTTTGACACTGTCAAAATAATACATTTACCATTAACTTACAATTATGAGTGAAAAATTTAAAATATAAAATTATCAAAAAACGTGCTACTGCCCCTTTGAGATTTCATACAAGTTTGAATCGAAATGCATATGCTGGAAATATACATGTAAAACAAAGCTTTTAAGATAAACGTGAACCTGTATCAACAATGCCACCCACTCTTTAGGTGAAATGTTTCTATGGGGTTCGTAGTTTAACCTTGGTGGAAACAAAATGTCTTTATTGCCACACTGTTAAACTGAACATTCAAACTTCAGAATCCTAAGAAAATAACGTTAAAAACTTTTATCTGGCTCCTGTATCTTTATTGACATCGGAATATTCAAAACAATTTATGTGTGAAGACATAGCAGACTCAAGGAAGGGAATTTACGAAGTGAAAGACAGCCAGAATAAACTGGCCTTTCATCTCGTGTCAATTTCTTTTTTATGATTAAGTTATATAGAATCTTCAAAAAAGCACAACTGAAGGAATGCAGTAGATAATTGCATATGTGTTTCACATGTGATTTTGTCATGAAATGAGTTTGAAGATTTTAAACGATGTAAGATGATGGCTTTACTTGGGACTGCAGATATTCATATGTGTGTCTTTGCTTGTGTGGATGTTTGTATTTCACTTTATGGTACATGTATGTTGATCGATTTATTGAATGATATGTTTTTCAGACAAAGAAGAATTAATGTTATAATTACTTTACAGATAAGCATTTTTTTACGGATATTTTTATTGAAATTAGTATTTTTGATATAAGGGGATACAAACTACTAGGATTTGAAGATTGATATTTTGTCAATACTGTCTACACTTATTATACTTTGAATGCAACCATGTCAATGAAAATTTAATACTAACAAATCATACTTTTTAGAGGTATTTAGAAGTTGTAAATCAATAAGGAAGAATTCTATAGATCTTTCAACTTCTTTATTTCCTAGCTTCCTATACACTTTTTACTGTGATAACAATCAATGACAATGTACACGTACATGGATACTATGTTACCCCATGTCATCAATGAACCTCGTTCTACAGCTAAGATTAAATTCACATACAACGTCGACCTGGTATATTAATTATAACTATGCATCATGATATGAAAGTTAAAATAGAAAATACAGGTTAATATAATTACATGTGCAAGAGATATAATGTCTACATATTTATTTTCCTTGACAGTGTTATGACATTTCTTTCGTAGATAGATTTAACAACTGCCGTTACCTGCATTACACAGCAACGTTAGTATATAAGTGTACAACACATGTAAGGTATCATTACGTGCATGTTTATCGTATGGTAAACAATCCCGTTGTTATTCCTTTGGTCGGAAATTAGACTTTGAACTTTATTCATTTGCGTAACGTTTTACGTTAATGTTGATCATGAAGGTCAACTGAGGGAATGAGGTTCACCATGTAACCAGTACCAACCGAATAAGGTCTTCTGCATGTTATGTATATCTCGCGAGGAAATGGCTGTTATTACAATCACAGGTGTTTCTTTAACTACAATGCCTATATATGATATATGAAGAGAAATCGTTTTATATACAAAACTGTGTTCCACAGGAGGTATCGCTTGTGGAAGATCCTAGGAGATATCGCTTCAACAGTAGATTTTGAACAATGCCCTGTAAACAGAAAATACATGACATCACTGGTATAGGAGTTTTAGGGCTATGCAGTGTTCACCAATGTACATTTGTTTCTGTAAATGTGATGAAAAATTATTCTGGGTAATAAATAGAATCTCACCCTCGTGTCTTCTGATATCAAAGATATCAACATTCGCTTATAAATGTAAAAGATGGTTACTTTTATCAAATTGTGTTGATATATTTGATATCAGAAGACACTTGGGTGTGATTCTCTATATCCTCGTTATCAGCCGTGGTTTGATTACCCGTATGTACGACTCATTCTATGCACCGGCTTGCACTGTAGTTTCTCTATCAAACACATTTTAAATGGGATTTTTTTTCAGATCATTACCGGTACAGCTAACCTCAATCAAAGTTTTGATTATTCTGTGTAAAAACATTTCTCGATACTTATCCATAAGGGTTTACCTCAGAAAGATATTTTTAGGTCATGTACAGTCATTTTCATTTAACACGGAAACGAACATCGAGTTATCTTACCGGGTTTTCAGATGTCCGTTTCAATGTGTACGTTTGATCTGTCAGACGCGAAAAATGCTTGCTTGGTTAATCGAGTGAAATATAGAAGCTTGAAGTGGTTTGCGAATCGATGGAAATACAGCTAATTTTCTGCTGGTATCATCTCCTGCATTGGCTTATAACTGGTGGGATCAAGATAAATATGTTGATAAACCTCAGCGGGAACATAAGGTTAATGGTGTCAAAGTTGTTTTTGCACCTCGAGAGTAAACAAATGCTTTGATAAAGGGAAATAAAAGCAAGACCATCTGTCGGTTTCATGTGAACTTTGTAATGTAAGTAAGTCAATTTATCACAACATAAATACATTGACTGATGAATACACGGAGGCACACATACGGAGTTGTACATGGTAGGAATCATTGATGTGTATGTCTTTCCATAGATATTGAAGGGACAATAAGGTGATGTCAGGAAAATGAAAAAAATGATTCCAATTGAAAGACAATGTATCTTAACTAAATGAAGCAGTTGATAATGAAAAAACAGGGTGGAAGTTTTAACCCACAATCTTATCATTAAGGCCTTACTGCAGGAACGTTTGGAGCTCAAATATCCACCTAAGTTCTAGAGATCTTCTAGTGTAGTAGTATAGGTAGTACTCTCTGTGTCAGGATTTTGTCTGAGTTGGGCGATGATTTTATAACTCAAATCGCTCTTACAGTGCTCAGAGAGGCTAACGTGTAAAGATTAAGGATGTGTATCGTTCCTCATTTGTGTAATGCAATATTGCGATACAGAAAAGCGTATTGCAATACGTATTGCCATATATTAATAGCTCTTTAATTCAAGAACGTGCATGCTATCTTGTCTTAATATGAACTTAAAGAACGGTCATCATTGCTAAGCTATGAACCGTTTTGGGAAGAGAAATTTTTTTCGATCACTGTTTTTAATCTGTATACATTTGATCTATTTTAACAACAAAACTACACATGTTGTAAAGAACATTCCGTCAATCATGTTTTTTTGGTTGTGTTTTGGGGCAATTTTAGATGGAAACAGTTCGTTTTTTAACGTTCGAAATATTGGATATTTTCAAAAATGTGTACCGTTTCGTATCCCGTTGTTCCTGTATTGCAACATACCGATATATCGATAATACCGCGCATCCTTAGAAAAGATACTGGTTTGACTCTATTGTGAGTAATATCTACAAAGGGTTCAGATAAACGTATTCTGAATTCCCGTTTTGTCTCCCCTACATATTGTTTCTTGCATTTTTTGCAAGGCCACCCCCTGTCTTACTTTAAATGAAACAGTATTAAAGCAAATAATAATGTAAAGTTAAGCCATGCGATTCTTTTTTCTTACGCAAAATTAATTAAAGGTGTTCACAAAAAAAGACGCTTATAGATGAATCTATGAATGATTGGTTTGTGTAATGAGTTTTTTTGACACTATCAAAATAATACATTTAGCATTAACGTACAATTATTAGTTTAACATTGAAAATATGAAATTAATAAACAAAAATGTGCTACTGCCCTTTTTAAATGTTTTAAAAAAAATTAAGACCACAATCAGTGCTAATTGGTTTTGACATGTATTCCCCGACCAAATAGTTAATAGCTAATAATTCGATAAGTACAAGCGACAGCCTTCGTTTCTCGATCGACTGGTATGTTGATTGTAAACAAAAAGGACAAGATCAGAATCCAGTACAGCAGTCGACAGGACAGAACTGTTCTAAACGCAGTAAGGGGTGGATGGAAAGCTTCACAGAATTTCATGGTTCGCTAGTTCCAGCAGGGTCTCGCAGGTTTCATTGCAATGCAAAGCCACTATAATGTTACAGGTCTTCTCTCTGCAAAGATACTGATAAAATGAAAAACTCTTGACAACAGCTTTAAACTCCTTTATAAATCACTTCCTCTTACTCGAAACATTTGGGAAAATATTCTCTATCCGGAATACCAAGTTATCAATAATCATTTAAATCTTATTTTGTAAACAATCCAATTAAATTTACGATATCACTTCTTATAAAAAAAAAGAAGAAACTACCATATTCTTATCATTGATGGCATTTGGCATATTTTGACTGTTCGAAATGATTTATTTCGTTTACAAGTACACTGCATGAACTACTCAGTCCGAGTGTCCTTATTGTAAGTAAAGACCTTTTAGGTAAACCATCGAACATTTATCTATTCAATAGTCTAGTTAGTGAACTTATGTAAACTGATTTTCAATCTTAGAACGGGTCAACTGTTAAGTTGATAAACACTTTACCAGAATTCCCAATATAACATAAAAGAGACGATATCTGAACCATGAGGACATTATCTCAAAATAATGAAAGACCTCCGAAGGACCCCCAGCAGGTTAATACTTACCTCAAGCACCAGAGCAGTGTCGTCATACTTGCTGTATTCTGGATTTAACATTACAGCAATGTGTTGTACACATCAACCCAGCATGACAGATGGGAGTTTATCTAAACCATACACTGGGACTTCTATTTATACTAAAATAGTTAACCATTTGTTACCTTAAACTAGTTCATACAACTACGTATTAAAAGCTGACTATTTCTGAATTCAAAGATGTGTGTCTGTGTGGAAGACATAATATTTTCGCCTCCGTTTCGATTGTTTCGTGACTCTGTGGCTTCGTGATTCTGTGGTTTCCATATGCTTTTATTTCCGGGCTATATATCAAGTTCCGTGCATGGGCCAGAAAGGCGGTGCAAAGAGAATCACGTAATGAAACTCACAAGTCAGCTATTTTACATAAAGTCTGTATGTGTCATAATGTTTTTGCATGTCCTAAGGTATCAATAAAGACTCGGGAATTGGCACCAAAACGGTAATAACAACAGTTTAAATATAGTCTGTAATATTATTATTATCTCAAGCAAAACTTACACATATTAAGTAATATGTACTATAGCAAGTTAACACTGATTTGAAAAGTTCTTTGTGTTATTGAGAAATGCTTTTCTCTTTCAATATGTTTTGCTGAATTTGTCCTCCACTCACTTAGAAATTAAGAGGAGGTCAAAGATACTCAATTAAAAGAACAGCAATAATAATTAACTTTTAATTTCAATTTAATTTTAAATTAATTTTAACGTCTAGTATCTAGAACTGCTCACTGACGGTACAATGTACATTGTTACCCTGACGGAGTAGTTCTATCGGAGCTGCCGTGTACACCCGTTATTTCAGGTACAGAAAGTTTGTCATGTATATGATATATGATATGCAACCTATCCTATCAAAATTGGGGTTTTCAGAGCGATAGTTTCTGTAAAATAATCGGTGACATTTAAAAGTACTTTGTTGTGATATAACTGAACAGAGTCATTGCAGGAGATACCAGTACATAATAATAAGTAGCAAGGAAGCGTTATGTGCATTATTGTATCTCAAATTCACATACATTGAAATACTCCAACTACTCAATTCACGATTCCATTGTAATAATTGTGTTTGTGTATGACCTTAACAAAATGTTATAGATTCGTAGCAAATACGTTGACCTTTACCCTGAAAAAATAACACTCAGAAAGGACGTGTATAATATTACACACATACCAATTCCCGAATCAAATCATCATAATTAGGACCTTACTCTAACTGCAGAATATTCATGGTTTGTCACAATTTAACCTCTTAACGGAAACATGATACACATTTATCTTTATTGCACAAAAATCATTTCATGGTGATTGTCGAATTAAATCTTTCCTGTCATTAACTGTATACATTTCGGCTACAAGCAATGTGTGTTATGAATAGGGAATACTTAACGACATCCCGTTTCATAACAGTTTTATGAAACAAGTGAATGGGTTGGTATTTAACGAGCGAAAGCGAGTTAGATAACTATACAATTCATGTGTTTCATAATAATGTTATGAAACGAGGCCGAGTTTAGTACTTTATTTATTACTTGCTTAATTATATCGTTAAGATTAAGAAATTCGCCGTCATGACCATCGCGGTCGGCCCGCTGACAATGTGACGTCATGCTTAACAATTGTTACGTCATTATGACGGCATGTCATTCGGTCAACACGCGATGTTATGACACACATTATGTGTCATAACATGGTAGATTTAGTAAACAGCGATATCTTCAACGGGAGAATAATAAACTGGAGGTTGTTATCGAATAATATGTAAGTTTAACAGTTTGTTAAAAAAGATGACACTGCCAATCTTTCATATGTTTTAAGTAAGTTTTTAGACTTAAGATGATTTGGTCCTACGGTATCAATATTTGAATGAAGACTTTGTATGATAAGCCCATAGATGAAGCTTATTTTATTTTTTTTTTTTTAGTTCACGTGCAAATACATTTAAAGATGCTATATAATACTTGCAATCATTTTAAAAGTATTTTTAATGTATACGTTGTATTTTTAGAAAAATTTAGCGACCAACCTTTAGAAAATCGGACCAAAATTCATCAAATAGGAGATAATTTACCCAAAAATACTGAAAGGGCAGTCGACATAAGGGCGAATCAAGTGTGGCCATTTCACAACTTCCGGTTTCTAAATGTACGCTTGAAAACCGTCTTTGTCGCGCTCAACTAGATTGTATATTCTTTTCTCCGAATTAGGTATTCGTTGCTGTCAAAGTTGATACCCATCGAACGCAATTGCGGTAGTTGAGACACGGTGTGAATCCTACAAGCATAATGATTACGTCACCGAAAGCGGGTTCACAAAATGACATGCCCTTTCCAAGAGGGATACTGTGCTTGAAGCGTCGAAATAAGTATGTTATTGTTGATTAAACAATATAAATGTGATATAAAAAATTTCGACGAAAGATTTTTCTACAAAGTGATGTATTTCATTTCTCAATAGCTAAGTTTCATCCTGAAACGCTTGCAAGTATGATACAGCATCTTTAATCCAATATCTGAAATTTCTGAATCCATATTGTTTTCTGTCCAAAAAGAACAGATACAGTTCTCTTCTTGGTTCACATTCCGAAATTGCTGCATTTACACTTGTGTTGACAATTCAACCAATGGCTTTGATACATTTTGTAAAATGTATTTGTTCATATATCAAACAAACACACCAGAAAATCAAAGGCTGTATGTACTTACAGAGGGCATAACGTTATATACACTACGTCCATCCCCCCTCACCCAGAGCTTCTAGTTTGACCCTCTCTACATATCCTGCGGGTTGATGCAACTTAATGTCAACAATCTATTTGATGCATCTGGCTATAAAAATGTATGGTGCTTATGAAGTGAATGAAATGTCAGCGACCATCCTTTTTCACAACAAAGTGCAGTTCCGTACATTTCATCATAACCGATGTGTTGAATAATGTCCTAAGTGTGTAATATATGTGTAAAGAATGATAGCCGAAGATCAATTCTAACATATTGTTACTGATTAAATATGAGACAATATGCTTATACAACAAATTAAATGGGATTTCATAATGTCGTAACCTTTATGTTATATTTAAAGTGTTGTTGCAATGGCAGAAACTGTTGACAATAAAACTTGATATAAACCACTGTTTCTTCCTATTTGCGAATTGACATTACGAAGTCTGAGTTGTGATATTTTGCATCACTTCTGCAGACTACGAGTTACTGACATAAGATTAGTAGTAGTAGTTTGATTTCTTGACTAGAATTTATTGTCACATTGTAATGAAATTCTGATGATACCGTTGTCGTACAAATAGCCCCTCCTTTCCAAACATTGATTTTCTTAACTTTCATGTGAGTGAATGCGAAAGTGAGAGACAAAACATTCAAATTTGCCTAGTAATATAACTAACATGTAGGATGAGTGAACATAAATGTGTTCTTTTTTATATAATCTACATGTTGTTCTCATTGCTTCAACAACTTCATGACATGTATGTGACATTACACGAAGAGGTTTCAGGTCGATACAACAACGCGGAACATCATACTCACAGTCAAGTAGATATTGATCTCAACATCATTCCACGGTTCTCAGCGATATTTGAATAAATGCATATGCCGACATCTGGAATGATCGTGAAACTCGGCTTTAAAGACAAACGTGAAAATGTTTAATAAAACTCCGTTTAAGACCACCCATTCCCAAAGGAGAAATGTTTTTTGAATGGCGTTCGAATTATGACCTCCGTGGAAATAAAATTGTTTTATTGTCACATGTAAATCTGAACATTCAAGCTGAATAATCCTAAGGAAATAACGTTATAAAGTTTTGTTTTGGCTCTCTCATCTTTATTGTCATCAACATATTCAAAAACAAGTTTAGAGTGATGGCATTGCAAGGCTAAAAGACGTGAAAATGGGAAGTGCATGGGCGGCAGAATACGCTAGCCTTTCATGTTATGTAAAATACATTTATATGATACATTTACAACTATAGCAAAGCAGTCGATGATTACAAACGTGTTTCACATATGATTTTGTCATTAAACGAGATTGAAGATAACACATGATGTAAGTTGAGACTGCATATATTTGTATATTGTACCACTAATGATATGTCTGTAAAATTATTTGTAAGATATTTACCAGCTTTCTCCCCTCTTTCCCCTTTCCTTTCGAAGAAAATAGTTTCCAATAGACATTATAACTGTCATTTAATTGATCATTACGATTTCCGATTCTTTTATATGAATACAAAATACAGGATTCAGTTTCGAAGTAAAGGATAGAAGCACTATAAGCTTCAACCAATGACCATATTACTTTTTGTCAAAATTTTGTGCACAGTCCAACATTGTATTCTATTCATAGTGAAAATAGATCATTAAAAAATTATGTAGTTTGACGAGAAGCAATACATTCAAATGGCAATGAACCCAAATCAAAACATGAGACTCTTCCCTCATTGTAACTTCACGGCAAGTAAGGATGTATACTCGATATAGATACTTAATGAGATAGATCATAACCAAATGTATGTGTGAATTGTTTTTTCTGCGCTCATTCTTCCTCACAATCAGTCAATCCGTTTGGCCGTCTGGGAGATGAAATGTATTGAACACACCTACGATAATAAGCATGGTGGTACTAGAAACATAATGAGAACATGTTCTTTATTACAATATAATGATTGGGAACAAGTTTTATGGATTTACAACTTCTTTATTGCAAGAGTGCGAAGTTTCGGTGTAGGTACTAACACCGTTTTCAAGCAAGTGATACAGAGCATGATATGGACGTGATTATATACATAATTGGTGAATATGTTTATACAATTAATTGGATTGATGTACAGAGATATAACAAGTTTGATGTACATGGTGATTGGTTGTTCAAGATGTTGGATGCTGCAGTTGATTGGACAGGGCTGGTAAGTCTCAGGCCTTTGGGGATGACTTTGTTGTCTCTGCATCTCATGAGAAAGGTCAGGTGGTTCGATGAACGGATGTATTTCTTCTCTAAGTTGCTAAGTTTGTTGATGGACAATATGATGCCATACATCTATTATACCTCGTTGAAAGACCGGTCTTCATCATACGTACATAGTAGAATGTAGTATAAACTGATACACATTGACGTTACACGTAAAGCTAGAGTGCATATCTTGTTTCGTATCAGTCACAATACGATACACGAACATCAGTTTCGTACTAGTAAATACTGAAAATCAATCAGAGTATACGCCTCCCGAGCATGACGACATACCACGAATGTAGATAATGTCTCTTGGTGTATACAGAGAAACCGGAATTTAACTTAACCGAGACCAACTGCACACTATACAGACAGGGACGACAAGAAATACACATCAGCGTCAAGAATCCACACAGTAGTCCGAGCTCACCTTTCTTCTTCTACGTTCATTCGATAGTTCCATTATACTTTTCTACATTCCAGTCCTTGTCATTGAACCGTAGTGCACCTTTACTGTCGACTGCTACATGTGCAGAAGTAATATGTAGACAATTTGATTCATCTCTTTTTTTTATCTTTTTTATGTTTTTATTACCCAAATAACACATACATAAAGATACATACAATCAGCTAATTATTTTAGTCCTCATAGGGCTGATAAAGTTATTTGTAAGTACATAAACAAATACTGGTACAGACATGAAATTGGAAATCTAATACTAGTACAAAAATATATTGTAAACAGAGTAAGAATATAATTATACATGGTTAATTTTCAAAGATTCTGTAGTTTAACCTCAATATTTGATTCATTTATTTGAGAAGAGTGTATAAAAAGGAAGACCAGAAAGAATACAATTTGTTGGATTTGCATTTGAAAATGCTATGTATTTCGTAGCTCTGTAGTAGTTCAGTATTTCCTGTTGAAAAACTTTAAAAGTTGGCTTTATCTTTTTTACACTAAATTTATATAAAGTATGTTTCACTATTAAAAGGACAGCATTTAATGGATTATTATTTTTGCCCTTGAAACCCAAAATGACATTTTCATATGAAAGATCAATATTTCCTTCATACAACTTCTCAAATCAACTGGATAATTCCTTCCGTATATTCTCAGTATAAGGACATTCATATAACAGATGGATAGTTGTGTCGGGAGTGGACTCGGGGAAAGTGCACAATGGAGGATCAATGTATTTCATGAAATGTAGCTTATATTTGGTCATCAAAATATTGTGGATAATTTTAAAATGAAACAATCTCAACTGTACACTTTCTGTGCACCTATTTGCCAGTAAATAAATATTTGACCATTCTTCTTTGTCATATTTTCTTTTCAAAATAACTTTTCATTTATCTTGACTAGAAGGTCTTGGTTGATACTGTGATAGTAATATATTGTAAAACGATTTACTTCTTTGGTTTTCGCCACAGATACAAAGAATGTTATATGGTAGTAGTGGATATTGTTTATGATACAGAGTCTTTCCTATACCAATAATATTCTTAGTCTTACAATATGCTAAAATTGCACTCTTTATTCCTTCAAAGTATAAAAAGCTCATTTTATTGACATTATGTTTTTGTTCAATGTCAGCTTTTTGTAAGAACATACTATTTTCATCAACAATATCACAAATAAAAGTAATACCATTTTTTTGCCATGTTCTTATTATATATGAAATCTCCATCTATCTTGATATTATCATTAAACCAGAGGGACTGGCAATACATATCTGAAAAAGTTTGTACTTTTTCATAACACCTCTTAAGGTAGTGACGCTATGACATTAATACATCTCTCCAAAATCTATTTGAAACAAAGGGAAGAATATTTCTATATACTTATTCCGCGTCTACCGCATAAAGTTTATTTGAATCAACCAGGCATTCACTGGCATTTAAGGTTTTCAGTCAACAGCCGTTTGATCCACATTACTTTTTGGGCAATTATAGTATTTTTAATTATAGGCATACTTATTCCTCCATCTTTAGGTTTACAATGCATTATTTCCCTCCTTACATGTACCTTATCGTTTTTACCTTGCCATTTAAAATTGAAACATCTATTCTGAAGGTTTTCTATTACCTCATCCGGAAGGCTAGGTATTGATGAAAATAAATGATTTAATTTTGGTAAAAGCAAAGATTTCTACACATTGGTGTCAAGTATCTTAAAGACCAAATGTTCATTTCCTTGTATATTGTGTCCAATTTATATTTGTAGTTATGGTCTACCATGTCGTTTAAATTTGATTAATTCTTGCTTTCCCTGTTTGGATCCTTACATACACGGTACAACAAGATATCGAGACAATATTACCCTCTCAACAAGCACCTGTCGTAGACATTATCGTGACAGCGAATTTAGATTGATAATCTACTTTTACTCTGAACGTACTTTCTCTCTCCCCTCTCTGTCTGTCTGTCTGTCTGTCTGTCTGTCTGTCTGTCTGTCTGTCTGTCTGTCTGTCTGTCTGTCTGTCTGTCTGTCTGTCTGTCTGTCTGTCTGTCTGTCTGTCTGTCTGTCTGTCTGTCTGTCTGTCTGTCTGTCTGTCTGTCTGTCTGTCTGTCTGTCTCTCTCTCTCTCTCTCTCTCTCTCTCTCTCTCTCTCTCTCTCTCTCTCTCTCTCTCTCTCTCTCTCTCTCTCTCTCTCTCTCTCTCTCTCTCTCTCTCTCTCTCTCTCTCTCTCTCTCTCTCTCTCTCTCTCAATTTTGGACCAGTTAATTGTTTTTAGAAGCACGGAATATATGTGAAATGTCCTTATAAACACCACTGGGATCTTGACGCAAAGGGCACATAACTCTGTCACGTACTCGAAATAAACTTAAATTAAATGTTTTATTTGCATAATAACACACTGTATCACTATGTGTTATATTCATCAAAATGTTTATGAACGTATTTTCATTTCATTTAGCCTAGCTTTCTATGGATTATTAGATGTAAAGATTTAGTTTTTTAAAATATTGAGACACTGACATAAAGTAAGCTATAATGTTTATAAGGTCATTCATGTAACATGGACGTCACTGTTGTTAACTGTGTAATGTTTAACAAAATTATGGAACTATATTAACAATTTCTCTGAAAGTAGATATATGATATACTCCATGGTAATTGAAGAAATCAAAAAATTTTTTTTTTGCTGCCTTTCTTAAAAATTCTTATGGTTAAAGGGGCAGTAGCACGTTTTTTGATAATTTTATATTTTAAAAATTGCACTTATAATGGTAAGTAAATGCCTAATGTATTATATTGACAGTGTCAACAATCACATTACACAAGCCAATTAACCATAATCAGAGGACAAAGTATGAGGATTTACATAAAATACATTGGCGGCCATTTTTGTGTGAACACCTTTAATTCATTTTTGTAAGAAAAAGGAATCGCATGGCAGAACCTTACGTTATATATTTGAATTATTACTGCTCCATTTAGTTTAAATACATTGTCTTTCATTTGGAACCATTTATTTTCATTTTCCTGACATCACCTTATATTCCCCCTAAAAACGTGCTACTGCCCCTTTAAGCTGGTTCATTTTTGAAGTCATGTGCTCTTCCACTGATCTTCAACAGTATTTTAGTTTCTTTGACATGTTGATTCTTTAATCTTTTTTTATATTATCCTAATCCAAAATATCATAATTTCATTGTTAAAATTGTGTTAATAAATAACAAAAACAAAGACCTCTGAGAAAACTGTAACAATGATAGGTGTAATGAATATATAAAGACATTAGTAAAAATATAAAATTATACAAAATCGATTTGCATTGTACCTCACATTTTGGTAATCTACAAATTATTGTTCTTAACTGTGGGCAATTTGATACCTTTACTTAAGAAAATGGTTCTCTATTATATTTATGGATTTTTTACTTCAAACTTTTTCAACCATATGGAAAAGTTATGGACCTTAGACAAAAAAGTGGGCGTGGCCCGAAGGTGTAAAGAAAGGGCTATATTTTTTGCCCCAGTGACCAAATTTCCAAAAAGTAAAGTGGTTTTGCATTTCTGAGGTATATTTGAACATAGATATACAAAGAAAATCATTAATTTATATTTCTAAAAAAATGGCCTGGACATGCTAGTAGCATGTTGCACGTGCATGCTCCGAACGTGCAGGCGCGACTGTCACGCATCACTGGTTAGAAGTATCGCACAAACACTTCTATTCTCATAAATGAACCTTGCTTAACTATTTAAAATATTCTCGAAATGATATCATCAAACATTTCAGGGGGTGCTTAACTTGTTTCTTTGTGTATATATATCCTTTAGTCTTTGCGTAAAATCATCATTGTAATATAACTGTCGATGTGCTTCATCTTCTGGTATCTATATTTGTCGTTCACTACGTGAAGTAGAGCAAATGTAACCTATCATGCAGTAATAATACTTTCTTCTTTTAAAAACGTGGTCAATAGAAGTCAACCCTATTTGTATAATAACGGATTAGTGCATATGAACAGATACACAAGATAGCGATTATTATATAGAGTTTAAATGAATGGTTTCTTTTGCCTGGCCTTTTATATTCTTTACACAATTATATATGCCTCATTACTTTCGAATATTCTCGAACAATTACACAGGAATAAAACTCTTAATCGAATGCAAATATAAAACAATGTTGATTATTACTGATTACCAAATCTAATCATATCTTTGATAATCTCTTACAGACTGTACAGTCGCAAACATGTAGCTTTGAACATCAGTTTCCAGTAACTAAACGAAAACGTTTATACTTTGGTTTTTAAAGTGACATTTTTTTAATGTAAGAATCATTTTGATCAATATATGGATAAGAACTCTCTTTGTTCGTGTTTCGGGACGTGTCCTAACGAAAGCGTTCCATAACATCTCTGTTTAATGTTTAGTGTAATGAAGACCCGATTTGTTATCTAGTTAGATATGTTCAAAACACTTTGCGTTATAGAACTAATAAGTACATTTATAAATCCGCATCCCCAAATGCCTTAATATCGAAATAAAAGTATTTTTAATGTAAATATAAATAATGTAATTTAACTTGACTTTGCGGTGATGAAGACGATGAAGGCAATATCATGGATATTCAACTTCTTTATTCAAGTTTGACATAGATACTAATGTCGTTATCAAGCAAGTGATCACGTTGACTTGCTAGATAACGACATTAGTATCACTTGTATCAGAATGGTATATCCATAATATTGCCTTCATCTCCTTTAATGAATATGAACAAAACAAAAATAACTAATTTCTGTCGTGTTCGACCACGTGTATATTCCACAAAAAGCCTTTACGAAGGTTGGAAAAGTACTCATTTCGACATCTTTATATTGCCCCCTCAACATCATCCGACCACATACAGAGTCTCAACATTCGCAAAGTTATCTTACACTCGTGTGGGCTATTAGAAGCTCGTATGACTTTTAAATGTCTATGAAGGTGTCAGGTACTTTTTACATTTCCCCAAAATCTAAAGATTTAAGAGTTAAAAAGTTCCCAAGCCCGGAGCTGAAAGGTCTGCCTCCCAGACCGTATAGTTTATCTGCTCATCAGACAACTGTTCCGGCTACTAACCACATTGACACGTTATACTCTGTCTACGAATTCCTTCTTAACGGCCGCCCAAATGAAATAAAACTATTACACAACAGACGCTTTGTTCTGTCTCCCCTCCCTGGCCTTTGTGGTTTGTTGTTTTATAAGGTTTTAGTGTTGATAGATTGCTTTATGCTATTTTCATTTATGTCTACTCATATTGTCTGCACATGACATTTCGTTCAGGTAACGTAAACGTTCGCGTTCTTTCCAGATGAATCTCATTTTATTTGTTAACAAAGAAATGGGCCTATTGGTACTCGACATTTCCAGGTGTGGTATATGAGGATGATACTCAAGAAAAATTTGAAACAAAACAATACACATGTACCTGAAGTCAAACTGGTCATGTTAAGACGCGTTGCTGTTATGAAGTAAAATATGATTCCCTACAAGAAACATGGAAATGTAGACAACAATTCGTATCATGTTGTTATCCCTGATGAATAATGATTCAATATGCACTAAACTATCACTCAAAATAACGAATTGGCAATATTGACATCGAAATAGACAAATGACAAGTGACACAGTTGAACTTTAACTTCCCAATAGTACATGTAGAGTCGTATATTATCTTGCAACTTCCACTGACATTCGGGCTAGTTCTAATCACTGGCAATATATGTACTGGCAAGTTGAGTCCGCGCGAGTTACGAAGGATGTTTTTACATCTTTTGGTCGTTGGGGTGTTTCACGGAACGTTCGCAAACTTTGAGTAACTTCTCATCTCAGAAGTCGACAACACTCGAATTTAAAACAGATTATGTAGATTTCGACTATTTTTCAAACGACACCATATTGTACAATCATTACTGGAGCGACAAAAAAACTAATTTGATCTACACTCATATGACAAGACAACTAAACAACAACAATAAGAGTAAAAGGCAAATATTCGAGTACTTTTCCGTCCCTGGTCGCTTTAGCAGCCACAATCTGATGTAAAGATAGCCGTTGTAAGCACTTACATTTTAAGAAGCTTACCCATGACAATAAAGTAACGATGTTACATCTAAGAACATTTAACTGACGTCCACTTCTTATGCAAGAACAATTTCTTTTCAAAGCAACCATTTTATCTTTGTAAATAGATTTGTTTATTTCCTTAAAATTACATTCAGTCTCTTATATGAAAATTATTTGCAAACTTGATCATTTTCTGAACGTGAACATCTATCTTTTTTGAGGGAAGTAGCAACAGAGGTTTTATGGTGTTGTTCACTCAAATCTAGAGTTGATTTTGCAGAGGATATTATATGAGTGTCCATGACATACTATGTTAACGACACGAGTGACTAAATATTAGTATTTCCCGAGCGAGAGTACCTATGTGACGTCATAGGTAAACCGTTACGTCAAAGCATTGTTTATAACGTGACGTCAAAATGAAAAAGGGTTATTTTGCCCTAGCGCAAAAAATGAAAAATATGGACCTCGATATGACTGCCCTCGTATGTTATAAATAAATATACTACACACTCTATAGGCACTAATGTTGATGTACCAGGTACTCTATTAGACATGTTTAATCTTTTCATAGTGACTGGGGATTTTTGAGTGGATAATGCAAATGACCAAATCATACCATGGTCACAATATCATTACATTAATTACATTACGTCATGTGAAATATTTTCATGATAATTCAGTGATAGGAATGATTATGTTTCACAATAATTTGGAAACTTCAGTTCCTTACAAATTGTGCTCGGCTCAAAGCTTTGCTACCAATCAACAAATTTAAGAAAATTTATTTAAATCCAAAGACCTTAACTTCTGAACTAAGTCTCATCAGATACATAGTGAAAAGAAGGCGTGTCATAATTTACAAATTTAGAAATAGCTTTGCAAATAATGTTTTGTAATAAGTTTTATAGACAAACAGAAAAAGTCCTGTCTGTCCTAGAACTCCATGACTATCTTAAACAACAGTGACACTTACCGAGGCGCATCATGGCATGAAGATTTGTAATCAGTAACTATTCATAAAATGAGAAATTTTGATGCAAGAAGGGGGATTTTGGTAAAAAACGTTTTCCATGCAAAGATAAAGAAAATATTTCAATTGATGTGTAAAATCTATTTTTATTGTAATTATGTTTAATTTGGCCATTTACGAGGGATATAGCTCGACCACGTCAGCTGCTTTTTTGTTTGTATGTGTTTTGTTAAGTTTTGTCGTTTGTCTTCTACACATATTGTATATAACGTATGAATTGTCGTTATTTAGTCTGCATGCCTTCATGTGTTTGTTCACCTTCATTGGGAACGTTATACGTCCATGCCACTTATACATTGTATCTGCTTTTGCATCGTACAAGATCAGAAATTGATAATCATTAGTTGATGGCCTTGTCACCCTTAATAATGAATAGATTTATAGGGCAAAAAGTATACAATGTATATGGAACACAAGGTATCACAGAAATGCTGTGCGACAAATGTGCACTCATAATCACATATTCCTAATTCACATGTGTGTTGCATGATTCGTTTGCCACCCTGAGAGACATGGAGGACAGGCGAATTTACTGCATGACTTCTCTCGCAGTTTCCAACATGGATGTGGACGGAAAGTCCTTGTTGTCGCATTGATATGTTTGTCTTTGCATTAGAATCTGTGATATGTATGCATGTGCAGTGGTGACAGCAGTAATTTGGGAACTCTGCCTTTTTTTCTAAATAATCAAGATGCCTTTCGACGTGGGGAGCGAGGGTAAAAGATGTATTTTTGATTGGATTGAATTGATTTGTTTTTGTACGCCGTTCGCTTCATTTGTTAACAATGTTACCATTCTCATATTTCATACATAACACTTGTCACGCTTAGAAGGGGCATGATATGTATTGTTAAAAGGCAAATAAATCTCGTCAACGTGTTCAACAAACAAATAATGTTTCTTTGAAAAACATTATTAAAGAGAAGAGTTTTGCATTTACTAAAGAATGAAATATGTTTAATTTAGCAATATATTTGTTTCCAAACAAAATCACCAATTATTTTTTATCAAAAAAGCTACAAAACGATCAAGGAAGGGAATACTTGGTGAATTACAGCATATGTTACTGAGGATGGCAAAGCATTTCATTCCCTCGAAAAACACCTTTAATGTTCTTTCATCATTTGTTTTTTTTAATGGATATTTGGTTTAATTTTTTCTCTTGAATTAATTGCAAGTGATATGCAACTGATATCACTGGAGTAAATATCTAATTGTGTTGAGTATAATGCGGCTATAAAGGGGCAGTAACACCTATTGTGAAATTATATATTTCATAATCTATATATTATATCTATATTATATATCTATATTATATATCTATAACCTGTTATTATTTGTTTAGCTTCCCGTCCCAGTGTCAGTCAGACTACTTCTGTTACATCAGGTGTTTATGAATGAAGCCTGGTAAACTGTACACACAACTGTACATAGTGCAACACTTGGAAAATACAATAAGAAGTACATTTTAATCATGTTGTTTTGTTTACCTTTTACGATTGTGAAAGATATTGAAAATAAAGATAGAATTGGACCTTTATATCCTTTGATTAAACATAAACGGTCATAGTGATTCGTAAAATCATACGTTCAACTTTAACTTGTACACCTCGTAGATAAATTGATTTAAGGAAATGGAGATTGTGAATGTGGTTTTTGCATCAGGGCAGTAGACAGAGAATTTAATTGTACTTTTATATCCAGATAGACTTTTGGTAAAATCGTTCTTTGGTGTGAAATGCAAAAACATCCCAATATGACCTTCTCATCTGACGCAATTCCTGTAATGCCAAACAGATGTCGCCATTTCTGTTTTCAAAGCATTAATCTACAAATAGTCAAAATTGTAGATTCCTGTTTTCCTATCTGCATAAACAAAGCCGCCCCCAAATTGGATGGGGAATGAGATAAAGAACCGCTGATGACGAAATATGCCAACAGAATCATGTCATTATTTGTGTTGATGTAAACACATCTATCTTGATGTTTGAAAGTTCCTCACTTCTGAGCCCAAGTACATGCATGTGATTAGAAACAATTCTACATGAGGAATCGTTTTCAGTAACTAAACTGACGTCCAAAAGAAACTTTACACTTTTTAAACTGAAATTTTGAAAACAATGTTATTTCAATATTTTCAGTTAAGTTCTCAACAAAATAGTTGAAACCCAAACTTTTATGTTTAAAACTTTAAATTGAGCAATATTCATGCATTTAACAAAAATGGCAAAAAATTTCATAATCAGGTGACCTTTCCACCGGAGTTTAGTCACGTGACGAAAAGGTTTAATAATTGTCCATAATGAATGTTTGTCCTCCTGTTTGTGAAAAAACACCTTAAAACCGGTAACGGCACAGCAAAAATATCACCAATCCCCATTGAAAATCAACAAAACTGATAAAAAAATACCCTTGTTACAAAAATCGATAGTGTTCCTTCATTTGTTAAGGTAACTTGATCAGGTTTTACAGAGAGGTTGTGAGGATTGCTGACAACCCTGAAACATGGAAAAAGAGTTGTTTTTGACTGCACGAGGGCCAATATCTAAAACGTTAGACCACCGATAACGTTGTCTCTTAGTGACGTCAAGGATAGCATACATCAAAGGTCGACATGTCATTATATTCTCGTGCACTATAGGAACTTGAACAGTTGTAATCAGAGCTCATTGACTGCTCAATTGATAGCCATTGGCCACTAATCAACCACACAAGGCAATGTCATTCATAAAGTCATAACGTCAGAATTGGCCTGCAATATTACGATTTAACTGTGATTGTTCAGCTCTCAAGGCTGATTACCAGTTGTACGACTAACAAATGTGTCAATCTGACATGTAGGACTTTATCCATAAATTCCCATTGATAGAAAAACATGCATTCAGATTTAATGTGAAGATTGAAACTGAAGACAAGTGACGTAATTCAAATTTTGGCCTTTTTCGTTACACATGGCAGATTTTGAAGGGATAACACTCGGCATGCTCATACCCGGCGCAAAAGTTGCTAATTTCATAACCTTAACGAAATTATTGCGAAAAAAAGCATTTTAATGAATGCCTGAACAATCAAAGTTTTGACCCCTTCCCACCTTAAATTGATTAATTGCTGAATCGGGGTTTTCCCCTTCAATAAGGTAAAAGGCACTTTGTTTTAAAGTTCTATCGTTCTTCATTCTTTAATCAGAATGATTACAAAATGTAGTAAAGTTTCTTTTGGACGTCAGTTTATACAAAGCTGTATTTTGTTAGCATATAAGTACAATCTGATTATAGTGTCGAACTTCCGCTTGTTAATTATCCATTCACGTTTACATGTCATTTTGTCCAGTTTCCTGTGTTCATCTCTTTCTCAAGAATAAGACTTCAAAATGTTTGAATTATAAGACTATTTCCTCTCCAGAGAAGGTATGCTGCTACCAATGACAATGGTTACTTCTATGGCTAAAATATCTAAACTTCAAAATTACAAAACCTTTAAACTCAGATTTGAAATCAAAGATTATATAAATTCACTTCAAATAGAAAACTGTTGTGAGCATTTGGCAAATTGCCGTTGCGAAACACTCCCATTTGAAATTGCAACTGGTATGATGAATGTCATTGAACGCAAGGAGAGGAGATGTAGGCTGTGTAAAGCAGGAGACATGATAAGGGATGAATATCCTTTATTACTACCTCGTAAGCCTCTTTCGCACATTAGATAAACAATACACCAATATGTCACAACGTAAAAAAACCATCATTTTGTAGAAAGAATGTACATGCCATGTACATACACCATGCATTGCAACAACAATGCACACTTATTACATGAAGCATAGTTTAATGCATTGTTCATATCTATAATACTTTTTCTCTTGTGCATCAAGACTATCATTTTTTATGTTATTGTAGGCCGCGGGCCTAAATATACACCGGAAATAAAGAAGTTTGATTTGACTAATGACAATGTTGAATTAGTCACAGCGTAATTAGATTAGTGATGCAAATTCCACAAAAGATACGTCCGTCTTAGTTTTATCTGCACATCTCAATGTTTGGAAATGTCTTGAATAGCAACACAAAAACGTTTAAAATAATCGTTCAAGTTTAAAGTCATGGTACCTGAAAACATGTGGGCTGATGTGAGCTATCTTTAAAGAAGGAAGTTTGCATTTTCCAGTATCTCTTGGAATGTTATCTATGACATATGTCAAACACATGAACATCACTTAAACGTTGTGTAGTCCCAGCATCTTATACACGAAGAAAATTAACATTTCAAAATTAAGAATGACTTTTTTGGTGTATAGACAACGCGAAAGGTGTGTTCATAAAGATATATAATGTATGATAAAATGTCCAACATCACTTAATTGGAACAAAACTCAAATCATGAACAAAAGATTTCAATTTATAAAAATGTATACGGTGAAAATAACAAAATTAACACAACCCCAAAAGTTCGATTATGTTCAGATATATTAAACTGATGAACAGAATAGGTTTTGTTGAGTAATGCTCAAACGTTGTTCAACCAATGTAAACGATAATCAATTGTCAAACCATCGGTCCAAATTAAGAATGATCATGAAAGTGATGATAGTGAATTATAATATGTTTTACATTACTTTATTATATACATCCTATGTTACATAATCTTAGGTGTTTAAACATTATATCTCACTTTAGATGTAGTGATTTGAACCATTTTGATTCATTTTTAGAAAATAAATAAAGGATCCTTTATGATTGAAAAACTGTTTGCAGAGCCATATTCAGGTCAAAAATTCCATTTCTACACGAAACTGTAGGCAATTAATGGTAAGGAGGACAATCCATGGAAAGAGAATAGTAACATCCGAACCTTGCCTGTTAGCTCAACACGTAGGTTTCTGATAGTATCGGGTGGTTGGAGTGAAACAGTATAATATTATGTTGATGAAGCGTTTCCCCACTCAAGCAGTCAACGTTATCTTTGACCCCATATTTCACGGAATGTATGCTCATTGACTAGTCTCTGTAAGACATCTATAAATCATAAACACAGGAAACATATCATTTCATAAAAAATAACCTGTCCAAC
Organism: Steromphala cineraria; assembly: GCA_916613615.1. NCBI lineage: Eukaryota > Metazoa > Mollusca > Gastropoda > Trochida > Trochidae > Steromphala > Steromphala cineraria. The sequence goes on along the minus strand of OU744726.1, from coordinate 70,486,578 downwards.
CCGAAGATAACTGATAAGTTTTTCTGACAGTTATGAAAATGTTGTGGTCGTAAGGATCCACATCGACATACTCCATTATAATCTGTAATATCAGCATTGTTTACATGAAGTTTAGAAAAAAAACGAATCTGGCCGCTATCTTTGAAACCTATGACCAATCAACTGAAAAAACGTGAGATTTTGACCTAAATAAACGATACCAAAACAAGATACTTGCAGTGTCTCAATAATTGAACGTGGTAATTCTTTCGCCTTGTAAACATTATTCTTCCATGAATGTGAAGAATACTAGATTCTGATTGGTTCTCCTGGAAAATCCGACGTGATCAATTTTGGATTGAACGTCCTCTGATTTTGAGGCCGCTTCACCGCGCAATGATACAGCCGACTAGCAATTTCAGATCTGGTATGCTGCTGTTTACTGAGATTAAAACTTTAAAAGGTGATTTAACATGGTTTTTTTCCGTGTGTTTACGGGGGATGACCAAATAATTTCAGGTAGATAAAGTATTTTACATTCTTTTACATCAGCGTATATGTCTCCGCTAATGCTACAACCTATCCCCTGATATCCTCCTAAAGTCTTCTGTCGTATCGCTATATATAGCAAGCCAATCAAATGATGCCCTTTCAGCAATAGCGGCAAACTAGTTTCTTGGCTTCGTTCCGCGTGCTCACCTCGTGATTCAAATTAACCGATAGGAGTGCTATTAGATAATAAATCTGATTCTCATTGCAGTCTCCCGCTAAGCTCCAAGTCACGCGCTCTTAGATTTCCACGTGCGACATCACTAGACAACAGTGTATGGAGTTCGAAATAGTTTGACTGAAAACAGACAGGCTATAAATAGCGCTGAGCAACCACCCGTCAGCGATACGACAGAAGACTATAGGAGGATATCAGGGGATAGGTTGAAGCATTAGCGGAGACATATACGCTGACGTAGCAGGATGAGTATTTTATTCAAAATAATAAGTTTAAGTGGTAAATCAGCGCCTCACGCATGGGGCTTCCTTCGATTACGGCAACAATACAGTGACGTTATTTACGCGAGCAGTTATGACGTCATAATCCTTGACAACGTCATAGTAGTTTTCTGTTCGAATCATCTATTTGATTGATAGGGATGTCTCAGTCTATATTGTCAACAAGTAATGGAATCACACGTTTTAAACGGTACGATATTAATAGCTGCGTTAAACGAAGTGAGAAATATCTTTGATAGACACCCAATGATAGATTTACCTTTGCTCACGGCTAAACTAATATCAAATAACAAGGAGCCCCCGGCACAGACGAGTTCATTTTTGTTGCCGGGAGTGAGGACGTTTTACAAATTGCATTTCGTTTATACAAAGAGTTAAAATCGTCATGGTAGAATGGACGCTGCGTGTTCGGTTTCATTTTAAATTTACTCGCTATCAATCCAGTATAACATGTCTCTGATTTTTAAGCACACTAGGTTTATCTCCTAAATCATTTTGATATTTTAGTACAGGTACATGATTGTTATGTTTGAAGACCGATCATCCATGATAACTACAAAGGATACCTGAATAGCGATATAGGAACGTTTATCTCCTATGATACCTGTATAGCAAGACATTTACATGCCAGAAGGAAATGTTAAGAAATAAAGCCACATTAGACACTACGTGAGGAAAGTATTGATAAATCAAAATCATGAGGTGTATGATAACTTCATTAATCATAACACTCCATGTCATTATGACCTACATGTAATGTTTCAAACAATTTTCTATTTACTTTTCAAAATGAAAAGTATCAATTGATGATTTCAATAAGGTGTGCAGAGTCCCTTTAAATTCCAAAGCTTATAAGTCAATCCTTAACCTCGTAAACCTCAAGAAGTATATAGACCATAAATGATGAATGAGTAAAATGAGGGGAATAGAATGATGACATTCCCGTCCTGCTTGTTAGCTTAATACCTATGTTCTGATATTATCAGGTGGTAAGTGTAGAACTGTTTACTTCGATGTGACGTTTACCTATTCATCAGTCAATGTTATCTTTCACTCTATAATTTACTGACTACAAGTGTGTTTACTGGCCTCTGAAAGCCTTCCTTATCATAATCACAGGAAACAGACTATTTCACTACATATGACCTGTCCAACCCACGGTTATCTGATAAATAAATCTGACAGTTATGATGATGTTTTCATCGCAGGGATCTATCCTGACTTACTCCGTGAGTATCGTTTACTAGAGAAAGAGGAGATGCTAATGCTGGTTGCTTATTCATTTTATTAGAAACGATAACGTTCCATATTGAAAAACGTTGACGTACTTAATCCGATTTATACAATTTCAATGCCATCCGTGAAATACAGATTAAATGTGCATCCTGTGGTCAACCTTCAGTTGTGTTGTTATTTTGATATTTTGAAGAAACTTGTACATCCAAAAGCTTCGCTCTCGCTAAGTTTATACTAATATTCAAGCTCTCGTGATGTAATCATAGGAATGTAGGGGAATGTTATTTTGATTAAGAAATAAACAGGCATCCATCTTACTTGAGTAGATGTATAATGATACATAAACCATAATAACCCATATGTGAACAGTTCAAATGGGACGCTAACATAATTAAAATTTTATCTAAGTTTGCTCCTGAGATGTTACTACTTGTACTACATGAACGTGTATCATTGTTCCTTGAGCCTGTCATGCTTGATCTTCATCGATTACTGTTTGTCATGTCTTTGTAAACTGACCACATGTCGAGTGGAGAGCGTGTGGGAGGGTAAAGGAACAAGCTCTTTGCAACACGTCAACAAACGACAGAGTAAGGAGCTTCCAGGATGAGCTTCTATCTGATCTGACTCTCGCCACATACTCCACATATCGTGTCCGTGTTCAGAAGGAGAGTAATTTGTCCAGCCTTGTGGTTGTTGAAGGATACTCCTCATTTGTAAAGAAATACCATAGGAAAGATGACTGATAAACCACTATCAATGTGTCATATTCAAAACTTTTGCTTGAATTTCTGAATAGCTTAAGATGGGAGATCACTCTATAGTTAGTATGTGGTAGCCATGTCATACATGTATGATTAACTTAAGTTTCAAGTGTACATAAATGAAGGTATGTTATCTTTGACTAGGTCATTTCATCTTATAAAGTGTGGTAAGTCTTACCATTTGAATGATCACCGTGATGTTTAGTCTGTCTAAAAACATCTGAAACAAAATATTTTGAGGACCAAGTCTATATTATTGTAGCAAGTCTAGCTCACTGCATTTTCTGAAAGTTAACAGCTTCAGAGGGCTCATTTCAATGTCAATAGTAGATGCCTGCATTTGATATGTATTTACAATTCAGAGACTGAAATTTAGTCTACGTGGTGTTTGATGAAATATGTGGTCATTGTCTCAGTTTTGCAAAGCCATAAATTAAACATTCATTGCTGATCAAAAACCTAACTGTAGTATTTATCATACTTTATAATCAAAAGCTTTGGACAGTTATGAAATATGTTTTAAGAAATTTCAGACATGATGGTCTAGCAGGTACTGTACGGTAATATTCTAACGCTAATCACAATATGACCATAAGCTTAGATCCAATGTTCACTGGATGTCTGCTGCAGTCAACTGGGATACACAATTGCACCAAGCCGTGCACAGTTAAAATCTTGAATTGTGATACTGGACGTGTCCCAAGCTGCAAATCTATATCACGTTTGGTGAAATTCGACATCATTTTTAGATATGACATGGTACATCATGGCTAAGGAAACATTTTGCATACGGCAGAGGCAAGCTTGATATAGGTGATGAACCTTTTCCAATGTGAATAAACATTTGCCTTGCAAAAGTAAGTCTATGATTTAAAAGGAAAAACGTTGCCTTCTATTTCCAAAGAACTTGTACAGTTTTGATTTTATATTATATTACATTTCCTGATGATGTGAAAGATGCATTAAAGAAGCCACTATTCGAATGACAGTCTCATTATAACACCATAAGTGTCTTACCAACGTTGTGACTTTGCAGTCGGTTCCTTTGAATTTTTAATTATCCTGAATGAAAGCCTTGTTTTCAGAGTGTATCTCAAAAGGTGATAAACAATATTTAGATTTAAATGTGCTAATTATGTTTTGCATAAGTGCTGTTTTAAAACTGTGACACACTTGTTACTAATGCATAAAGCTTATTTGACTTGAGTTTTAAATACAAAGCTTTAACCTCTCAAAGTTATAATTTCGCTAAAATGTGTATGGTAAATACCCTGTTGAGTCTAACACAGATGTGATTGGTCCTGTTTGTTTTGTCCCAGCATGCAGCTCAACATTTTCAAGGCTAAACAGCTATTGATATAACATATGGATAAGGTCAAAGTGAATCCTCTTTACCATCTGTTAGTTGAAAATAAATGGCTTACCAAAGCATAACTCACCTTAAGTAGCCTTTACGTGGATGGATGATGAATGAAGGTTAAGCTTGTTTTATAATTTTGATCTGTTAATACTAATCAAATCAATTGTAAGATTATTTTTATAATCATTATCTTTGTAAGACTATGATTTTCTAATTCTTGAATTATTATCCCAGTAGCCTGTCTGGTTATTCTATTACACTATTCTGATATTCAAAAGTAATAAGTAATTGTCTATTTATTATGTTATGTATTGCTTTCACAATGATGTCCACCGGGTTTCATATTACATGTTTTTGTAAAATGTTATTAACATTCTAGACAAAATTTAAAATGTTAAACGTTAGATGTGAGGGTTGAATCGCGAATCAATTGATGAAGACAGCAAGAGCAATTTACTTTACGTTTACATTTCAACATTACACAATGATGACAGTATGCTTAATTAACCAGGTAAAGAGTGAACACATACCTACCTTATTAGTTGAAAAAACAAACAACTTAATATATGGTTGATAAAAAATCAATGCAAATTTGCATGCTTAAGGGTTGTACCTTGTAAAAAGTCAATTTGGTAAACGATAACTGCTTTGCATGATATATATTAAATGATACTCCAGACGTCACAGGTCGGATTATGTTAAAGACGTTCATGATATGTAATCATGATGCCCGCAGCAAATAGCAATTGATTGCATAGCCAAGGGTATAATTGTTAAAAGGTTTTGTTTTATTTTCGGATTATCTTCATTTCATGATTTTCAATACCGAGAATACAATGTCAGGTTGATCTGTGAAACGATATTTACTGAAAGCTATAAAATACATATTTAAATAATCATTAGTAATAAATTTCATATTTGGAGTATGTTTTCCAAAATGACATACTTACTTATGTACAATTATGTGATCCATTGTTTGCAAATGAAAATAAACTAGACTAAAACTAAAGACTAAGAATAAAGATGTATGCATCGAAAATGAAAACAGAAGCAACTTTAAGTGATGAAGTGATGAAAAATATAAAATTGCCAGGTCTTCAGTTGAAGTTTAAAGAAAGAGAATCTATAAAGTACATTGTTCCCATTGATCTCATCGATGTAATATTTGATAAGCGCAAGTATGATATTTGGAAGTTATTCTTATTATCACATTATATTATAACAGAAACATTTTGAACCATTCAAAGATACCATTGCTTGATGACCACCAACAATATAACACTCTTGGTTTGAATCTTTAAACATAAAACGTATTTGGCATAACAATAACAGAACATTTTGTTAATAATTAATATTTTACAAAAAAAAATTCAAATAAATAATAAATAATAAGTCAAAATTTCTCATTTTGATTCAATATTTCTAAATTCTAATTTCAAATTCTAAATACCTCTCAAAGCAAATGATTTATTTTTCAAAATCTATATTTCACCAACTAAACATATCCTCTAAAGTCAATATTTTACCACATCGATATACCCTTCAAAGCCAATATTTTCACAAATCCAAACATCTTTTAAATTCAATATGTTATATCAATAAAAATGAAAATAAAAATATCGTCAACGTTTTCGTGATAATTATATTTTTTGAAGTCAGTATTTTACACTACACAATTTCTAATAATAATTTTTACCCAAAATTATCTTATAAGGTAAAATTTCAAAAGCTCACAATTTCTGTCTAAACTAACATTTAAGATCAGTCATATAGCTACACATCAAGTTGCCAATTTCCAAAATATTTAAAGTTAACTGAGCAAAAGTCTCCAGATCTTTCAAAAGGGAGGATCTGACCAAGGCTTCTGACAAAGCAAAATTAAATTATTTTTCTTAAATTGACATAAACTTGATATAAAATGGAAGCTGGTTAGATATCGTATAATTCACACTCCTGTATAGACTTTAATAATAATGTTGTATAATACAACAACAGAAGTAAACTATTCTAGATTTGCAAAAGTAAGAAATCGTGTAACACTCAACTTTGCTATTTTGTGAAAGTAGTTTGCTTCCTTTCCATATGCAGTGATACTTCCTTTCTTCTAATGGTTGTATGAAACAAAGACAGAAATAGATGAAATGAGGCAAAATTAAGATGGAATTCGTCCCCTGACCTATGTAATCTGTCAAAAGGTAAAGTAAGAGCTCTCCAATCAGCGCTCTCCTCCTCTGGCGATGCTAGCTGTGTATTTATCTTCCAGCTTCCCGTCTCAGAGTCAGACTACTTCTGTTACATCAGGTGTTTATGAATGAAGCCTGGTGAACTAACCACATGGCAAACTCTACACACGTGTGTATATGACTTGTGTTTCTTTTACTATTGTTTTGAAAAATGGATCACGTTAATTGTGTAAATAGACAATTAGACAGAATATGTTTCCTTGTCTATATTTCATTGATCAGTAATTGTTTTTGGGAAACGAGCTTATATTAGCGTCATGATTTATCTTACTTTAAGTTTGTATTCGTCACGTCAGGTACAACGAAGGTGAGTTGTACGACTTGTATATTTATGAAAAGGTAACGGGTTAACTGTACATATGTTGTCCAAACCGATTATGTGCAAGAATAGGTCGAAAATACAAGTCACGTTTGGTGCAATGGATCTGAATGATGAAATGTGGAAATATTTTTATCTGCCGTAATTGTTGTAATGCCAAACTGCTGTTACTAATTCTCCTGCACAACATTCAATCTAAAAATACTCTCATCTCTGGCTATGTTTTCATCAACCTGCATACATACATGTAGGTATTTTTTTATTATCGAGAAGAAGAGAAAATTCGTCGGATAGTGATTTTTGTAAGGAATGAGATATGTTTGAACATTAAAACAAGATTAATTTAACGTCACTTAATAGCTTCGTATTTTTACATAGAAACATTATTAACAGTTGTTTTTTATTTTGTTAACTCATCTGACCCAATTGCCGAATTGGTTTTCGGGATCGGCATCTGTCGTTGCCCATTATCTTATGGTTTTTTTAATTTTCGAGTTTAATTTTCAACCAGGGCAATGGTTTAAGAAGTTTAAGATATAATGCGCAGACTTCATTGTCACAGAAGAATACAACTGTTCAATTGATCAAACCTTTTTTTTTCATTTCTGAGCATTTTGCCTTATATTTGATTTGTTACAAAAGGCTGACTGGCTGATGCATAACTTAACATATTTACCATTAAAAAAACGTGCAAGATATGAATTTATGTCATGTTATTGGAAAACACATTACTCATACTATCAAAGGAGAGGTGAGGTGATATTGGGTTTAACGCCGCTTTCAAGTGTATTTCACTTATTTCACGGCTGTTAGTATTATTGCAGGGATAAAGCCCGCAACGCTGTGTGGTTAAAACCTGCGAGCAGCGGCTGGAACTTGCGAATCATTGGTGGTACTGTGCTGAAGTTCAATGTAGCATTGAACCCACACCTAACTGCGTGTAGATGGTTCTCTACTGCAGACAAAGTTGCAGAGCCTCTGGCGGGATTCGAACCATAAGCCATACAGTTATTGACATTTACAATATTATTAGTGTTGATCTTTCTTATTTATGTTTTCATCATGAAAAAAATAAAAAAATAAAACAGAATTGTATAAAATAGTCATTCGTCACGATTTATCTCACTGTCTGGTGCTTTTTAAATGCCACGAATAGCACATACAAACAATTATTAAATAGTTCAGTTTTAAACTAGCTCTTATCTTTCATGCTACCTGCAAACATGTCAGTCATCGCTACCAAGGTATTTTGCATTAAGCGGTAAGTTCTGGATTTAATCTGGAAAGGAATGCAGCAAGCATTTGTAAGGGACTGTAAGTATATGAACAAAACACAAAACACAAGTATCAACACTTTCATGATAAGAAATTCACCACATTGTAAATGTCAATGTAAAAGATTTATATTTAGAAATAAATGCATTATTGGATAACATCTCAACATAATTATTTGGTAAACTCACTCATAATAACTTAAATTGATGTTGACATACAAGCTGGAGGAAAACACTATAAACAACATGTGTGAAGGGTTTTTCCTGATATCTGTTAAAAAGTAGTTTTGTTGTAGGATAATGCCATTAATTGTTTTGGCCATGCCAAAGATTACTTCTATAATATATAATACATATAATGTATATAGAGATTACAAAACGAGTGAGTGTTGAATATCGAAAATATTTCAACGAGATATTTTCAAATGTTTTGATTTATTCACGAGCGAAAGCGAGTGAATAAATCAAAACTTTGAAAATATCTCGTTGAAATATTTTCGATATTCAACACTCACGAGTTTTGTGATCTATTTATTACATACAAAAGGGAATTTCTATTTCTTTGAAACCACGATCAAACCATGCACGACATAGTTGCGTAATGATACACTGGTGAGGAACCTCTGTGTTCGCAAAAGCAAAAACATAGTCCCGTTTTTCGTTAGCATCATCTTCACCTCCAAAAAAAAGCCTACTTTTAAACAATCATTTGTGTATAGTTTATCGACAGAGTTATCAAAAACCAAAACATTATCAAATACTTTAACAATAAAAACGACGCTGTTGTCGGTACTGTACAGTAGAGAGATCGCCAAGCTTGATGACAGTGACGTTGATTTTGAACGGTTCAACCGTCCTTGCTAAACGTTTCTAGATGAATGCTGATTATTCAGTATTTTGCTTGATTATGTATAGCGGTGTTCATATTATAAATGAAACTGCATGTTAACACAACCCTGAACCGTTTCTAAACTATCGGCTTTCACTCAAACTTTCAAAGCTCCGTGTTGACAAAACGCGTCCGTTGAATACAAAAGGGAGACAACTCTTTCCAAACTAAAATTAGACAAGATATTTATTGTTAAGTTAGTGATGAAAAAGCTTAGATCGGAACGCGAATATTGGTTTGATAATTTTGCACATATATTTTTGATGTGATGCAACTTTATTTTGAGGGATAATACGAAAATGAAAAAAAATATGATGAATTACAAATTTGAAGCGGCGGGAGTTTCGGTTGCACCCGATCAGCTGATTGCAAAAATAGTACGGCATTATGACGTCACTATCGTTGAATAACCTGCTTTGGTTACACAACACTCGTTGAATAACTTCCAACTGGTTACACAACACTTGTTTCAAATATCAAAAATTATCTCATGAATATATTCAGAACACGTATGTAATAAATATGAATTCACGTTATCGGGGTCCCCAATAAACATTTGTACTTATAACTATGATGACTCTAAATCATTACATTAGTTCGGGTATTTGAGCCCATCCTTTATTTTCATAACTTTTCTCGGATGAGTCAATTTGAGATCATTTAGCAATTGACGTAAAATGAAAGCCAGACGTAAAATGAAAGCAAGACGGTTCCAAAATGGGAGAAACCGAAATTACTGTTCACAAGTGACCGTCTCAAAAGATACCTGTCACAGTCTTTACGAATCTATGCCTAAACGAATAATGGTACAGAAAAAGCCAAAGATGGTAATGGTCTTTATCAAATGTTCTTTCTTCAGATATCAAATACTGCTGCACTAAAGTTTCAATAGCCTCGTTTGTTCAGCAGCTGTAGCTCTTTAAACTTTCGTTGGGTCTGTTAGACCCAAAAAGACCATGTCAGCGATGTTTTAGCTTTTGTACCTTAACATTCAAGTGAAAATGCATCACTGGTAACCCATTTTTCGTAATTGATCAGTATCGACAAGATATGACATGAACAAGTGTTGTATGTTTTCCTCTGGAAACTAATTTGAGAGGGTGAGGGACCAGGCTCCTTACACTATATCAAATGTCGACAAAGTTCCCAAAGATCTGACTTTCGACACCCAAATTTAACAAAATTAATGGTTATTCCAGCGTTCACTTCAGATCGAGACTTGCTAACCTAAAGGACTTAAAATGAGATTATTAGTTAAAATTTTCAATTATAAACAGTTTGTATAATTACAGCTTTTAATTGAAATGTATATTTGAACAAAAAGAATATAAGCAAATGCGTAACCCTTCTTTAGTAGCATTAAGTGTATGAATGATAAAATAATCTGCTCGTTTAATTACACTGAAATGTTAATGTTAATACAAGTATTTTGTTACACATTGTAGATGTGTTGTATTAAACTCTATTTATTTACTTGAAGATATTATATACACTTAGAAAGCACTATCAGAATTTAGGGTTTCTCAGATTCAAAGTATTATATACTGGACAGGAATTTGGAAGTTATTGAGATTCAACATAAATGCAATTAATGTACAACATTTAGTAACATTGTTATTTTTATAGTCATTTTCGCATTTTTTTCATTCTTAACTAATGCAGAACATTAATAGAATGACAATCTATGAAGTAGTACACAAGTAAACTGTCTCTGTTTGGTGTTCTATTAACGCTTTACACTATCTTTATACATCATTTTTCTAATATCAATGAACGTTGAGTTGAAACCTTTCATAACAAACTACAGGACCTTGCGTAAAACTGAGCAAATGATACAAGAACGTCATAACAAATCCAATAAGAAATGGTTTTGTCGCCTGTCTAACTTTAACCGTTACACAATCATGTTATGCACATTCCACTAAATGATCTCAAATTTGTATATCTATATGAATTTAAAAGTTTATAAACAGTCATTCCCATTTTGTGCATATTTCTTCATAAAATTTCAAATGTTAGACCTTAGATGTTAGAACTCGAATCAATCGAAGATGCCAACATACATTATTACAGCACTATTTGAACTTTGCTGTTCTATGATTCAAGCTATGATGTACTGGAAACGAGTTTGGAAATGATGGAGATTCCATATAACACGTGGTGTGAGGGGAAGTGAAAATACGTTTTATGAGCCCAAATGTTCGTTAAAGGTATTTGATACTTCCGATCATCTTATCCTTCTTCATATTTCATCTGAAGTGACTTCATAGTTTAAGTTGAACATATTTTAATCCTGTTATATTTTATTTATTTTGTTTCAATCACTATCAATTGTAATGTCGTTATATCAACGGTGTTCCACACAATAGTTGAAGCAGTGGGAGAATTACACTTAAAGGTTGAAGATCATTGCCTGAATATGAATAACTTTACTTGACACTGACTTCAGGTACCATTTTGATGCGTTTGACGCATTTATATAATATTAGAATTGTTTTGCAAAATCATTTAACCTCTACTCTCATGCTAATATCAAACTTGAACATGTTTAGAAGGCAGATTAAATAAACTACTTATAGTTGTATATGTTCAGCATGCCTTTACAGTTAGTTGAGAACCATCTTCCAAACATATTTATATTTTAATTCTATTAGAGTAAAATCTCATCCAACAAGTAAAACGATCTGAAATTGTATTTCCATTCTTAGCAATCGTTGATTATACGGACACATTCAATGACTATCTTTAAACCATATCTGCTGTTGAAAAGAATCACACATTACATCTGGGCGGGAAGTCAACCAATCTTTGTCTAGCATTTCATCTTGGATAGAAACGTTTTTTGTTGGCAAAATAGTTTTTCTGTTAGATAAGGGTTTAACATTATAAGACTGATGTTGTCACAGTAAAAACCTTATCTGTGTTTGCATCGCCAAGCAATGTTTCAAATATGGCATCATAAATTAAAACAGTACTGTTTGAACTTTGATGTTCTCTGAAACAAGCTGTGAGACGGCAAGCATGTGTGCGGAAATAATGGAGATTTCATCAAACATGTGGTCTGAATGGAAATTACAGCTACCAAGTGGAGGCATGATATTAGTGCCTGCTGTGCTTTGATAAGTCAAATGATATAACCATTCTACCCTTCTTTACTTATAATCAGAAAACATCTCATCTTCTTGATCAAAAACGAATTCTTTGTCTGCTTAATTAATCGTGTAAAGAGAACGAATACCTGTAGCTTAATTGACAAAGCACCTGTCTTCATGTCAATAAGATGTCTGGGAAAATGATGTTTAATGGTTTAATGAAGACTTATCGGGAGGCATAACATAGGAATTTGAATTTGTTTGATTGGTATCCAATAATCTGATCACAAGTTTTATTAAGTTTCAACCAGTTCATACAAAAAGTTTATATTTAAGATATTTAAGATATATATTATAACGTGTTAACAGAAATTATTGTAAAATTTATGTATGCCCATGTTTATTGTCAGGGGCAACTTTGATAAATGATTATTCAAGTGGAAAATGCGTGCTGTGCACAAGTAAGAGTTACAATGAACATTAAATTGAAATATATTTGTTCTCCCAAAACACCAAACAAGGAAACATTGATTAAAATACTCCAATGCAGATACACTTTATATTTTGTTTGGTTTAACCCCTACCACTACTTTATCTCATGGTATTAAGCACACACTTTAAACGTTATCCTGGATGAAAGGTTTATTCTACTCTGTTGAAGGAGAAGACCAACAAATTATACGTCTTTGATTACATCCTGGGTGAAAGGTTATCTTGTAAGCAACAAATTTACTGGTAGCGTTATGTTTATCAACATGTTAAGACTGGATGTGTTATGGAATGCCTAGGCCGGTGTTTCTTTATTGATTTGGTCTTCATCCTGCTGTGAAGACACTCGCTATAATTGACGTAGATGTTTGGTTAAGATAGTGTTATCGCAATGAAAATATTGTTTTAGCAGTTCAATTTAGGCTGCAATATAGTGACCCTAAGTTTTGCCCTTGTAAGATTTAAATATCGTTTGATTATTTGGTAAAGTTACTTGTTATAGTTAAGAAAAACAATTGTTTTGTTCATTTGCCTTTGAAGGGAAGGTGGTACTTGTTTGTCTTGCATTATTCCGCTTCATTCTCACTAATTTATCATCCATTTTGCTCATTTAATGTCTGCGACCAAAATGGTAAAGACAAATGTTGATTATTTGCTTGAAATTTGAAATATCCGAGATTCACTATGTTTAAGAAGTCAAACATATTTTGATTCCTCGAATGACAAAACTTTTTTATTTTTATTTTATCAGGTTGTCGATATGCTTTTCGTCAGTGAAAGGAGAGTCGAGGCGATATTAACCACATTTGTAGAGCATGCTTAAATGTTTATTAAGTGACAGGACATATGGTTTTGTGTTGATCAGGTGACCTTAAGATGTTTAAATATATAGCTAATACTAATATCTAGTAGACATCTCTATTTTGACTGTTATTCATGAGAGATACATGAGTTATGAGTGGGATGATACAGCAGTATACCATATATCATTTGTGTTCAATAGTAAAGAATATTTGCGTAGGTGTTAAAAGAGTTCAGGTTAAACGATTTATCCTTATTTTAATCCTCGCGGTAATGGTCCTAATCATTTGAGCATAAAATCATGTAAATTAAGGAAATTTAGTAAACTTTCTAACTCCATGTTTAGAATACTCTCAAGCAGCAGAGGTGAATATTTTACAAGATGAATTTCTTCACTTCCTAGTGTGATGGTAACTTGAGCTTTGGTCCATACAGTAAATGAGAGAGTTTAGTATGACAGCGAGGAGAACAACACCTTCCAGTGAAACACAACATCTGCCTACAGGCACACCCCTTCACGAGTGATGAAATATCTACTGACATTGACTGGGTGGTAGTGATATACACCATATATGATATTCAATGTGTTAAACATACCATTTCTTGCAGATTGCAGGAGCTTAATTACTCATAGTTGAGTGTCAAAAGTAAGTGATACACATCATTTATGATAACCAAGTTAAACATTGCATTTCATAATGCATGTATTGAATCATATAAATTAATTTTAAAAAAGGGGAAATACTACTAAATAGGTTTATGTTATAATTCGAAGCTGCATTGCATTCCAAAGCAACTAACTGTTTGCTTCATCTTTGGTACACATAATGGCTGTTTGTTAGAACATTAAATCTTGAAAACAAAGGTTCCCAGGAACAATTTGGAATTCTAGAATGCCGACTTACTACCTTCTACTATTTCTTAACATGATACCCAGCTCACTCGATATACATCACACCCATTTTCTGACCTCACGACACATCCTAATACTTATTTAAACCACTGGGTTAAGATCTCCTACTATTTCATTACTTGATATCAAACACACTCATCATACATCACACGGGAGGTTTGCCCTTCACTGCTTTTAGATAACACAAACACATTATACCTCTATTGATTCATCTTGGGTGAACAGTTATCATGTTTTAACGAGTTTACAGGTAGACTTGTGTTTCGCAACAGTGTAAAACTATATTTGTTTTTGTAGTTTCAACTTAGATGTCGTCCTTTCTATGCTGTGAAGCAACTCGAAGTAATTAACTACATGTGTTCAAGATAGTGTTATCAAAATACAAATATTTTACCCTAAATTAAATGACACACTAATAGGTTTATTTAGAAGTCCTTACTAGATAAGCGTTGTGTGGATTTTTTTTAATTTCTAATTTTTTGGACAATAATCACACTGTGCAACAAAAGGGGATTAATTGGTTAGATTTATTGTCGATTGTAAACACAACAAGGGCAATTGGCCCTGTTTAATTTGTCCTGAAGGAAAGATATCATTAGTAGCAATAGCAGTAGCAGAAAAGTAGCAGTAGAAGTAGTAGAAGCAGCAGCAGCAATAGCAGTAGCAGTAGTAGTAGTAGTAGCAGCAGCAGCAATAGCAGCAGTAGTAGTAGTAGTAGCAGCAGCAGCAATAGCAGCAGTAGTAGTAGTAGTAGCAGCAGCAGCAATAGCAGCAGTAGTAGTAGTAGTAGCAGCAGCAGCAGTAGCAGTGGTAGTAGTGGTAGTAGCAGCAGCAGTTGCAGTAGCAGTAGCAGTGGTAGTACTAGTAGAAGCAGCAGCAGCAATAGCAGTAGTAGTAGTGGTAGTAGCAGCAGCAGTTGCAGTAGCAGTAGCAGTGGTAGAAGTAGTAGTAGTAGCAGCAGTATTAGTATTTGCAGTAGTAGTAGTAGTAGCAGTAGCAGTGGTAGATGTAGTTGTAGTAGTAGCAGTAGCAGTAGAAGTGGTAGATGTTGTTGTAGTGGTAGTGGTAGCAGTAGCAGTAGTAGAAGTGGTAGTAGTAGTAGTAGCAGTAGCAGTAGTAGAAGTTGTAGTAGTAGTAGTAGCGGTGGTAGCAGTAGTAGTAGTAGTAGTAGTAATAGTAGTAGTAGCAGTTGTAGATGTTGTTGTAGTAGTAGCAGTAGCAGTAGTCGAAGTGGTAGTAGTAGTAGTCGTAGTAGTAGTAGTAGTAGTAGTGGTAGTAGCAGTAACAGTAGCAGTAGTAGAAGTGGTAGTAGTAGTAGTAGTAGTTGTTGATGTACATTGAAGTGTCACACAGGTCATTAAATGTTATATTCAAAACATGGTACTCAATGCAACGACCCACAACTGGCTTATCAGAAACATTTTACTGTTGATAAGATATAACCTAAGAAAGGTTTATCATTTAAATGTCGAAATATCTTATCAATATTGAGTAATTTGGGTTTGTTAGATATGAAACGTATGTATACAACTGGCATTGATGCGTTAGTGATACTTATTACATAAATGTAATTGTCAATTTGAACATATTCAGTCATCATTTCATGCTTAACATAGTGTCATAAATGGTGAACATCACTGTCGTTATTGTTTTGAGTCAAAACGTTTTTAGGCATGCTAAAGCAAACAAAAGACACTGGTTTCATCATGACAATGATAGAGAATTATTTTCTCGTTTTTTTTAAGGGATTGTTATATTGCTACATATGAAATCTTTCAGTGTCTATAGATCCGTCCATAAACGAATAACAAGAGGTTTTGTTCCGATAAAATTCAGATAAAATGAAACAATATTGAATATAGAATATACGTTAGCAGATACGATGGTTTGACATCTGAAGCTCTAAGTATATAAGCATATTGTGTTTGAAATGTGATGAACGTTTCAAATCAAATTATCAAATTTGATATTGGTCATGCGGATAATTGATGTTATTAATGTACAGACAATCGCACTTGCAATGGAAAATCTGAAAGCTATACAGGAAATGGTGGAAACAAAATGCTGCATCTTGCCTGGTGTGTAATCTGATTATAAAGTGAGAGAAAATAATTTTTCTAATAACATCAAATAGAATAACATATGGTCAATTCACTGCATGACTATTAGTTAAGAAGGAACACATTAATCAGTGTATATCCCGAAAACGGTTTCGATATATAATAAATTAACAAATTGAAATTTAAAAAAATATGATTATGTAGGCGTGACTTGAAAAGACAACATCACTTGGAAAATCACAAGGTTTATTAGATTAGACACTGATATATACAGCTTATGTTGACATGTTGGTGGTTCGTAAATTTAGTCTAGGTGATGTTTTAATATTGTATTTTGTATTGGTCCTTCAAAAGCTTTAGACAGTTATTAAATATGATTTACGCGATTTCAGATCTGATGGTCAAGCAGGTACTCTACGGTATTACTCTAACTTTCATTACCATGTGACCATAAGGTTAAACCAGCCGTGACCAGTGTTCAATGGATGTCTGCTGCATTGATTGGGATACTGGACGTATCCGTAACTGTATATTTGGATACTGCTTGGTGAAAGTCGAAAATGACGTTGCTAGGGAAATATTTTGCAAATGGCAGAGAAAAGATTGATATAGGTGATAAACTATTTGTGCAATGTGCATAAACATTTGCCTTGCAAAACTTGTGCAAACAGAAGCAACAATCAAATGACAGCATCATAAACATCACAATTCTCTTACCGATGGTGTAATTTTGCAATCGTTTCCTTGGAATCTATAGTTATCCTGAATGAAAGACTTGTTTTCAGATTGATTCTCAAAAGATACAGAACAAAATGAGTGTTAAATGTGCTTCTTGATTAATTTCGCATAATCGCTGTTTTGAAACTTTGGTTCATATGTAGCTATTGCATAAAGCTTAGTTGACTTGAGTTTTAAATACAAAGCTTTTACTTCTTAAAGTTATAATTTCCTACTAAAATATGTATGGTACATGTAAATACCCTCTCGAGTCTAACACAGATGTGATTGGTCCTGTTTGTTGTATCTCAGCATGCAGCTCAACATTCTCAAGGCTAAACAGCTATTGAAATAACATAAGGGTAAGGTCAAAGTGAATCCTCTTTACCATATGTTAGTTGAACATTAATGTCTTACAATGGCATAACTCACCTTAAGTACCGTTTACGTGGATGGATGATGAACGGAGTTTAAGCTTGTTTTATAATTTTGATCTGTTAATACTAATCAAATCAAATCAATTGTTAGATTATTTTTATAAACATTATCTTTGTAAGACAATGATTGTTAATTCTTGAAGTATTTCCAGTAGCCTGTCTGGATATTCTAATACATTATTCTGATATTCAATAAGTAATTGTTCTATGCCTGTCTAATTACTATGTTATGTACTGCCTTCATAATGACGTCCACCGGGTTTCATGTTAAATGTTTTATTAACATTCTGGACAAAATGTAAAATGTAAAGGTTAGATGTGAGGTTTGAATCACGAATCAATTGATGGAGACAGCAAGAGGCATTTACTTTACGTTAACATTACGTGGTTTGATGACCACCAACAATAAAACACTCTCAGTTTGAATCTTTAAACATGAAACGTATATGGCATAACAATAACAGATCATATTGTTTAGAATAAATATTTTACAAAATAAAAAACAATTTCAAACTCAAAGTTTCACAAAATCAAAATTTCGTTTTGATTCAATATTTCTAAATTCTAAATTCAAATTTTTAATACATGTACCTCTCAAAGCAAATCATTTATTTTTCAAAATCAATATTTCACAAAATGGAAATATCTTTCAAACTCAATATTTTACTAAATAAACATATCCTCCAAAGTCAATATTTTACCAAATCAATAAACCCTTCAAAGCCAATACATTCACAAATCCAATCATCTTTTAAATTTAAATTTAAATGTTATATCAATCAAAATCACAATAAACAAAATATCTTTCAAAGTCAACGTTTCCATGATAAATATATTTTTGTATTCAGTCAGTATTTTACGCAACACAATTTCTAATAATACTTTTTACCCAAAATTATCTTATGATGTAAAATTACAAAGCTCAAAATATCTATCAACACTAACATCCTTTAATTCACACTACTGTATATACTTAAATAGTATAGACAGACAGACAGACAGACAGATTTTATTATAAATAATATAGTACAACAACAGAAGTAAACTATTTTAGATTTGCAAAAGTAAGAAAAGGTGTAGTGCTCAACTTTACAATTTCGTAAAACTATTTTGCTTCCTTTCCATATGCAGTGATACTTCCTTTCTTCTAATGGTTGTATGCAACACAGACAGAAATAGATGAAATGAGGCAAAATTCAGATGGAATTCGTCCCCTGACCTATGTAATCTGTCAAAAGGTAAAGTCAATCAGCGCTCTCCTCCTCTGGCGATGCTAGCTGTGTATTTATCTTCCAGCTTCCTGTCTCCGAGACAGTTAGGCTACTTTTGTTACATCAGGTGTTTATGAATGAAGCCTGGTGAACTAACCACATGGCAAACTCTACACACGTGTGTATATGAGTTGTGTTTCCTTTTCCATTGTTTTGAAAAGTGCATCAAATGAATATGTGAATAGACGATTAAACAGAAAATGTTTCCTTGTCTATTTCTATGATCGGTAATTGTTTTTGGGGAATTGACCTACTTTTAGCGCAGTAGGGGCAGTAGCACGTTTTTTGATAATTCTATATTTTAAAATGTTCACTGATAATTGTAAGTTAATGTTAAACGTGTTATTTTGACAGTGTCAAAAAACTCATTACACAAGTCAATCATCCATAGTCGGAGGACAAAGTATGAAGATTCACATAAAATCCGTCGGCGACCTTTTTTGAGAACACCTTTAATTCATTTTGTGTAAGAAAAAGGAATCGCATGGCTAAACTTTACGTTAAACATTTGAATTATTACTGCTCCATTTAGTTTAAATACATTGTGTTTCAATTTGAACCATTAAGTTTCATTTTCCTGACATCACCTTATATCCCCCCTAACAACGTGCTACTGCTCCTTTAAATTTGTCACGTCAGGTACACAGAAGGTGAGTAGTACAACTTGTTTATTTATGAAAAGGTAATGGGTCAACTGTACAGACGTTATCCAAACCGAGTATGTGCAGGATAGCTCGAAATACAAGTAACGTTTGGTGCAATGGATCTGAATGATGAAATGTGGAAATATTGTTGGTTGCCATTTTCCTTCCGCCGCAATTGTTGTAATGCCAAACAGCTGTTACTAATTCTCCTGCATAACATTAAATCTAAAAATAGTCTCACCTCTAACTATGTTTTTATCAACCTGTATACACACATGTAGGTAATTTTTTATTATCGGGAAGAAGAGAAAAATATATCGGATAGTGATTTTTGTAAGGAATGAGATAAAAAAAAACAAGTGATGAAAAAAGATTGCCAATAGAAACTTGACAGGATGTTTGAACATTAAAAAAAGATTAATTCAACATCACTGTATATCGTCGTATTTTTATATTAAAATATTTTTAACCTTCGATTTTTAGGATCGGCACCTGTGATTGTCCATTATCTCATCTTTTTTTAATTTTCCCGTTTAATTTTCAACCAGTTCATTGGCTTAAGAAGTTAAAGATATAATGTACATACTTCTTTGTTAAAGGAGTTAACAATTGTTAATTTGTTATTTTTCATTTCTGTGTACCTTAAATTTAATATTTTACAAGGAGCTGACCCGCTAGTGCAGAACTTAACATTTTAACCATTTCAAAATAAAACGAGCAAGATAGGAATTCATGTTATTTTATCGGGATACTCATTACTCATACTATTAAGGGAGAAGTAAGGTGATCTTGTGGTTTACGCCGCTTTCAAGAGTATTTCGCTTATTTCACGACTGTTAGTATTATTGCCGGGATAAAGCCCACAACGCTGTGTGGTTAAAACCTGCGAGCATCGGCTGGAAGCATGGGTTGTACTGTGCTGAAATTCAGTGTAGCATTGCACCCAAACCTTATTGCGTGTAGATGGTTCTCTACTGCAGACAAAGTTGCCGAATCTCTGGCGGGATTCGAACCATAAGCCATACAGTTTTTGACATTAACAAGCTTATTAGTGCTGATTGTGACAGTAAATGAACTTTACGGTTTTCCCTTTCTGATTTATGTTTTCATCTTGAAACAAAATTACAATATAAAACAGAATTGTATTAAATAGTCTGCCTTTACGATTTATCTCACAGTCTTGTGCTTTTTAAATGTCATGAATAGCACAAACCAACAATTATTAAATAGTTCAATTTTAACCTAGCTGTTATCTTTCTAATACCTGCAAACATGTCAGTCATCGTTACCAAGGTATTTTGCATAAAGCGGTATGTTCTGGAATTTTATCTGTAACGGAATGCAGATGTCAAGCATTTGTAAGGGACTATAAGTATATGAACAAACCACAAGTATCAACACTTTCATGATAAGGGATTTACCACATTGTAAATGTCAATGTAAAAGATTTATATTTAGAAATAAATGCAACATGAGATAACATCTCAACAGTATTATTTGGCAAACTGTCCCTGTTGGATATTCTCGAACGAAGCTTTCAAGATCATAGTTATGTGACGCTTCATATTTCTACAGCATTGTTAAAATGGACGTTGAGTTGAAACATTTCAAATCAAACTACTGGACCTTATATGTAAAACAACGCAATAATTACATAAACGTCATTAAATTCTATAATAATTTTTGTTCGTCTATCTAACGATAAGCAGTTACACACTCATGTTATGTACATTCAACCAAAAGACCTCAATCGAAGTTTTCTATCTATATGAATTAAAGATTTAGATATATTTGTGAAGCTTGCAACTCGAATCAATCAAAGATCCATTATTACAGCACTATTCGAACTTTGATGTTCTGTGATTCAAGCTGTGTTGTACTGTGTTGTACTGGAAACGAGTTTGAAGATGATGAAGATTCCATATAACATGTGGTGTGAGGGGAAATGAAAATACGTTTTATGAGCCCAAATGTTCGTTATTTAAAGGTGTTTCATACTTCCGATCACATAAACATCTTATATCTTATATTATATATCTTATATTTATATTTCATCTGAAGTGACTTCATAGTTAAAGTTGTGAACATATTTTAATCCTGTAATATTTTATTTATTTTGTTTCAATCACTATCAATTGTGATGTCGTTATATCAACGGTGTTCCACACAATAGATAAAGCAGTGGGAGAATTACACTTAAAGGTTGAAGATCCTACGTAACTGAATATGGAAATAGAAATACTTCACTCGACATTGATTTCAGGTACCATTTTGATATACTTTAGACACATTTATATAATATTAGACATCTTTTGCAAAATCCTTTAATCTCTACTCTAATGCTAATATCAAACTTGAACATGTTTAGAAGGCAGATTAAATAAACTACTAATTTTATATGCAGTTCAGCATGCCTTTACAGTTAGTTGAGAACCATCTTCCAAACATATTTATATTTTAATTCTATTAGAGTAAAATCTCATCCAGTAAGTAAAAATTGTAATTTCCAATCTTAGCAATCGTTGATTACACGGACGCATTTAATGACTCTCTTTAAACCATATCTGTTGTTGAAAAGAATCACACATTACACCTGGGCGGGAAGTCAACCAATCTTTTGTCTTTCATTTCACCTTGGATAGAAACGTTTTTTGTTGGCAAATTAGGTTACTGTTAGAGTTAGGGTTTTAGATTATAAGACTGATGTTGTAACAGTAAAAACCTTATCTGTGTTTGCATCGCCAAGCAATGTGTCAAATATGGCATCAGAAATTAAAAAGTACTGTTTGAACTTTGATGTTCTCTGAAACAAGCTGTGAGATGGCAAGCATGTGTGCGGAAATAATGGAGATTTCATCAAACATGTGGTCTGAATGGAAATTACAGCTACCAAGTGGAGGCATGATATTAGTGCCTGCTGTGCTTTCATAATTCAAATGATATAACCATCCTATCCTTCTTTACTTATAATCAGAAAACATCTCACCTTCTTGATCAAAAACAAATTCTTTTTCTGCTTAATTAATCGTGTAAAGAGTACGAATACCTGTAGCTAAATTGATACGGCATCTGTCTTCATGTCTGGGAAAATGATGTTCAATGGACATTTAACGTAAGGCATAAGGTAGGATTTGAATTTGTTTCATTGGTATCCAAAAATCTGACCACAAGTATTATTAAGTTTCAACCAATTCATACAAATAGTATATATATATAAGTTTATATTCAAGATATATATTACAAGCATCAGAACATAACTAACGTGTTAACAGAAATTATTGTAAATTTATGTATGCCCGTGTTTATTGTCAGGGGCAACTTTAATAAAAGATTATGCAAGTGGAAAATGCGTGTTGTGCACAAGTAAGAGTTACAATGAACATTAAATTGAAATATATTTGTTCTCCCAAAACACCAAACAAGGAAACATTGATTAAAATACTCCAATGCAAATACACTTTATATTTTGTATGGTTAAACCCCTACACTGTAAAAACTCTGATAAACGTTCAACTTTCTTCCAGTGGAACGTTGAACCAAAATCAAAATATTGGTATAACATATAACCAACCCACCAATATTGGTTCAACGTTTAACCAAACCAATACTCACTGGTTCAACCTTCAGAAAGACGTTACCCCACTGGTTCAACGTTTACACAGAGTGACCCTACATACACTGTACAGGTTAAACGTTTAACCAAAACCATTCCCACTGGTTAAACCTTCAGAAAGACGTTACCCCACTGGTTCAACGTTTACACTGATCTAGTTTTAACCTTGAACAATAATGTTATGTACATATTTACATACACGTTTCTCTCTCAAGACTCAAGTAGATTATTTTGAGATAAGATGAATTTTAAACAAATAAATAAGCTTTTAAATATACATGAATGAAGTTTTATTTAGTTCTTTCAGCATATGCTGATTGCTTACAACATTGCATTCAGTTGATACACAATGCAATTTGTCAATAACCTTGAAGAAAAACTAAGCCGAAATTGTTTTATTTTTATTATTATTTATTTATTCATTATTGAGTTAAATATATATATGTATAAATGTATAAATGTATAAATGTATAAATGTCTAAATGTCTAAATGTCTTAATTATTAACTTTGATAATTTCAATGTCTATCATTATATATTGTGAGGTTTGTTTTATTTATAAATTTGATATTGAATAAGTTGAAACAGAAATTGTTTTTAAAATCACCCTGCAACGAGTATCGAACTCTGGTTCTGATGCATCTTTCAACGGGTTGCATTGCGCGGTAAACGGGAATTATCTGCTCTTGGATATTCACAACGAGGTTCAACACAGAAAAAGGCGCCAACATCCGAAAAGAGAAGATACAAATAAGATTCGTGGAATATTAGCTTGTAAGTATGACATTTTTATTTTGTGCATATTTATCGGAATGATTCAGTATTATTTACAGCAGACATAACTGCAATATTTAAGTAAGCCACTTGTTGAATAGATCAGCCCCCAGGCAAGACAAGGTATATCTGATTTTTGGAATCACAAGAAGGGTTTCTCGTATATATTTTTGGCCATTTTGTTTGATTTCCTACTAGTTGAAAAAGCAAAGTTTCTCTTTAATGCTTTCCTTTTTAATTTACTCGAAATAAAGAGTTTGTGCTTAATATTGGTGACATACCTACATATTTACACAGGAATGTGAAAACTTTAAATCAAATAAATTTGAAATATTCTGATAATAGGGGATACCTGTAAAGAACTTTGCAAAGACAATGTTTTTGAGACGTGAGTTAATGATGAATTAAATTTTAGAATATTTCTATGAGCATTTGCATGACCAAAATTCAACAGGCAAAACATGTTTAGCAAGCCACATAATTAGGGTATTGAAACGCTTAAAATTAAACATAAAATATAATATATATCACATGCATGCAAGTAAAGTAATAAGATAATACCCTAGAAATAAATTATTGTTTGAATGATAAATTTCATTAATAAGGTATAGGTTTGTTTATTTCCTATATTTTAACTCATCACCCCGCCAATACATCCCCCTCAAATATAGGCAGAGCAGGCATTATTATTTAAAAATTTTAAACTTCTCAGAATATGGTTGACATAGGAAACGATAAAATTTCAAATTAACAGTTCTTCATCATCAAACAATATAAACCCTGATTAGCTACAGTGCCCATAGCTCTATTTTGGGTTTTCCAATGATGTTCAAAATTGATTAGAATGTTGTTCAAATTTAATAACAGATGTTAGCAAAATCACCAATCTTACAACATTATATTTCTGCCTTTTAGATCTATATGGCTAAGCCAAGAAGTAAGGAGTATCAGAAAAAGAGAAACAAACAGAGGAGACTGAAAAAAAAACTTAAGAGAAAGTTGACCAAACACACAACAAAACATGTAATGGACAGTGAAGTGAATAAGTGCAACCATGAGGATGAAAGTGCATCAGTTAAGCTGGATGTGCAACAGCCTAGTGTCTCTGTTGAAAGAGATAGTGTGCAGCGTAATGCTGAAAGGAAATCTCAATCAAATACAAACTCCCTCGAACCATATGAAACGGACCCATTATATGTTGGATTTCTGAAGTGGCAGAGATCTGCTAGGCTCAAGATGTTTTACTCATCTAAGGCTAACATGGCCTCACATCATAATCACAAGACTGGATTTTCTTGGTAAACTATGACTACATGTGCAGTATGTGGCCTTATCAATTCATCAGTGAAATCATATCTAAGACATTTAACTCTAGTTCACTCGAATGCATCAAATTTTCAGGTACTTTGTGGAATTGATGGATGTGTTAAGCAATTTAAAACAGTTGGTGCTTTTAAAACTCACATTTCACGACAACATAAGCAGTTTAATAGGCAACGTGGCAAACCATCTAAATCAGGTATCAAAGTTAAATGCCCTGCTTGTGAGTTTACTTGTAAAACAATCCGAGATGTGGTATCTCATATGAAAAATCATGACGAGAGCTGCTGTCCTTTCATGAACTGTTTTAGTGTGTTCAGAAATCATGTGTCTCTTCGAAGTCATATTTCTCGAAAACACAAACATGAATCTGTTGATTCACTGAAAAGAGAATTCACTCAAATCGATACTGACGTGAGAGATGATGAGGCAAATGTAGAAGATGTTGGTTTTGATTTCACGCAGCAGAGTGATGAAGAAAATGATTTTGATGATGATTTTGATGAATGTTTTAAATCAAACTTTGCATTATTTTTGTTAAATATTCAAGAAGAGTGTGTTCTGCCAGTTTCAAGTGTGCAGAAGATCGTTGAAAATATTGAAAAGTTTTCAAAACTTTCAAATGAAAATACAGTATCTTTAGTCAGGAAAATATTGCGTGATTCAGATATTGATGAGGAACTCATTCAGACATTGACAACAGCAATTAGTCAGTGTGCTTTATCAAATGCCTGTTCAACTCTGAAAAGCAATTTTCTGAGATCTAAGCTGTACAAAACGACCTTTGGATATGTAGAACCATTGTCTTGCTACCTTGGTAGAAATGAGTCTGGCAAGGAATGCTCTTTTGAATATATACCAATCAAAGAAAGTGTGAAGTCCTTGTGTCGATTTGAAGATGTTCAAGAGCAAATCCGACATCAATTTCAACATAGACCAAACCCTCGTCTTTTGACTGATTATACAGATGGACAGCTCCTAAAGGATAGGCAAGATCTTATACAAGAAAACTCCCTTCATATTCTTTTATATCAAGATGAATTTGAAGTTGTGAATCCGCTTGGATCATATCGTAAAAAGCACAAAGTTCTTGCTTTCTATTTTTTGTTAGGCAACTTAAATGTTGACTGTCGATCACGATTGCAAAGTCTACAGTTACTGCTACTATGTAGAAGTGTGGATGCACAATATTTTGGGCTTAACAAAATTCTTGAACCTTTTATTGAGGAAATGAAAGACTTTGAACTTAATGGCATTGATTGTATTCCAGAAGTTGGTCAAAATGTCAAAGGGTTTCTTGCTTATGTTTGTGGTGACAATTTGGGCAGTCATTTTCTTGGAGGATATACTCAGTGCTTCAACAAGAATGTCACAAGGATTTGCAGATTTTGTTTAGCCAGTGGTGCTGATGCTGCAAGGGTGGTCAAGAATTCCTTGTTTCAAAGAAGAAATCCAGAAAATCATAAACACCATCTTCAGATGATAGAACAAGATCAGCAATATTGTAATTTATATGGTCTGAAAAGAGATTGTCCATTGAATCAGTTGTCTTATTTTCACTCTTCCCAGATGCTTCCTCCTGATATTATGCATGATCTCCTTGAAGGTATTGTACCATCTGAAATATCAAGTGTTCTTCAGACTATGATCAATGAAGAGCTTTTTTCAATTGAATACCTGAATGGCAGAATTAACAACTTAAGCTATGGACCACTGGACAAGCAAGACCAACCTCAACAAATACCAGACTCATGTGCGATCAAGACCAATGCAGCACGCTCATGGTGCTTGTTGCGTATGTTGCCAATACTGATAGGACACAAAGTGCCAGAAAACTTCCTACCATGGGATCTTCTGATGTTGTTGAAGGATATTGTTGACATTGTTTTTTCACCTTCTCTCAGTCATAGACATTTGGCTATTCTACAAGGGCGAATCGAGGACCATCACTCATTATACCTGACACTATTTCCTGAGAAAGGACTTAAAGCAAAACATCACTTTATTGTTCATTATCCTACTCTAATTGAACAATTTGGCCCTTTGTTGTATGTCTGGTGTATGAGGTTTGAGGGAAAACACAGCTACTTCAAACTTGTGTCACAGCGATTGAAGAATTTCAAAAATCACCTGTCAACACTCGCCTCTAGACATCAAATGAAACAGTGCTATTATCAAAGTAGCAAATACATGTTCAAAGAAGAAATGAAGTTTGTTAAATCTGAAATCCTAGATTTGTCGATGGTTGAGGAAAGAGTAGTTGAGTTGTGTGAACAGAGGGGAATAGTCGATGACATTTATCAAGCAAAGGCTGTGTACATCAAAGGTACACGTTATGAAAAAGGCATGTTCTTGATATACAGTGTTGCAGATATAGACGAGTTGAGAGTTGGAAGAATCAAAATGATTTTCAGTCACTCCAGAGATGTGTTCTTCCTCCTTCAAATATACAGCACTGTATTTGATTTGCAAAGGCGACTGTACATCTTAACTGAACCCAAGAACCTTGTTCTACAACATTTTCAACACATGAGAGACTATTATCCTTTGTCATCCTACATGGTGTCCGGATATGAAGTGCTTGTGCTTAAACACTTGGTATTTCCTGTTGTGGATTACTGTCGCCAGTGAATTGCAGGTAAAAATTGTTTTGACCAAGTTGTTAACGACATGCGGTTTACACAAGGGCTGGAATTGTACCCATCACATTAACCGGACCCATAATTGCGCCATGCCACGTGAATAACTGATTGCACTTTGTTTGAAGATTCAAACACAATAATTAAAGTTAATATATGCTAGCTTTTTTGCCGCATAATTTAACCTACAAGTTGAATGAATTATTACAAAAAAAATTGTCTGATCAACTAAATGGTATGGTAATAAGGGAGGGTACCAGGGAAGACAAAATCTACCCATCCCACCCCTAACTTGCACCACATGAAACAAGCCCTTTAATATGCATAAAATAAGTTCCACAACAAAAAACAATGTTGTTAATGTACTTTAGCAATACGACCTAATAGATTGTATGAGTTCAGGACCACACTGGGGGCTGGAAGTGGTTTAATTGTTGGTTATAATTTTGTTGTTCTAGGCTAATGTAAATTTCATTTGAAAGATTATTCTGTGAACTTAATATTGTGCTTCTGTTGTCAGATGATGAACGTCCTGGTGTCATATGGACTCTCGAAGAAGAAGGTCTGGTTGGAGAGCCAGGACGAATTGACGGAGAAGCTTGCCACCATATTTGGTCTAAACAAGGACAGCTACTTCCTGCAATTATATGATTCGGATATAGATGATTTCTTAGACATGACTGATGATGCCAAATTGCAGCCTCTGGCAAAACTAAAAGTTGTTATGATGAAAGACCACGTGACTTCAATGGAACCAGTCAATGAGGAACAAGCAGCACCTGTATCAGTCCAAAAACCTTCTTCAGATGGTAAAGATCTTCCTCAGGATGACGTAGACGCTTCAAACAAAAGGAAGGACGAGAATCAGTTTAGATGCCGCCAGTGGCCGGAACATTTCACTATTTCAGAGCAGTCTTTTTCTCCTCTTTTGACTGAACTTTTGAGAAAAGGTAAACCACTTAATTGGCAGGCCAAGTCTGAGCTAATGTCTACACTTAGCTCTTGTGTATACAAATACACAGCATTTCCATCCATAAGACAGAGGCAGGATGTCTGTAAAACCCTCATATCAAAATACCCACATCTGAGAGAGGAGCTGGGCAGTGGTTTTGATGGGTGGCAAGAGTGCCTAAACAATAAAATGAAAAAATTACGACATGACCTTCAAACTGTGAGAGAAGAGGTACGTGTTGTTAAGAAGCGAGCCAGCACACCGGGGAAGAGTCCTGGAAAAACCTCCAAGACACCCAAAAGAGGAGAACTAAACTGGGCTCCTGATCATTTGGATGGTGAGGATGACAACAGCTTGAGAAAGCACAAGGAGAGAATGGCAAAAGAAATGAAGAGGCCAACTGGGCAACGGAAGACCACCATACTTAAATCTTCCATGAATGTAACCTACTCATTCAGGCGATCATTTATCAATGAGAACCCCTCACTGGCGACATTGAAAGAACAATACCCTGCCCTTTTTGTTTGTGATGAACAGTTTCGAGAAATGAAGCGTCTTACTGGCGTAAATGTAATGAAGACCTTCAGCGAGGAGTTGGCAAAGGTGTGCCTGAAAATGGTAAACGTCGCAGAGAGTACGAAGGGAAAGGGTGGAGAGTACAGGACAAGTACTCTCAAGAACTTGAAGGTCCACAACAGGGAAGCAGATGAGAGATCGTCTCTCTACAGGCACGGTGTAGCAGCAATTCAGTTGCTGCCGAATCTGCTGCAGGAAGAAACATCAGACTTCCTTGTTGTAGAAGAGGTAACTAATATTGCAAATTTCTTTTTAAAAAATAACTTTTGTTTACACAGGTGTTTGAAAAAATATTATATAAAAGGGGCAGTAGCACATTTTTTTCTATGAAATAAGTCTAAGTGTTTTTTATAAATAATGTCACCAATAGTAAAACACCATTCTTTCTTTTGAAAATCAAGTTTAAAAATGAGTGTACATAGTTTAGTGAAGCCATGGGAATCATTTTTGTCATAATAAATAATAAAATGTGTTCACAATAAAATTGCCGCCATGCAATTTTTCCTTTATACGCAAATCGTTATTACCACTGTGAATAATTGGTTTGTGTAATAAGCTTCCAAATGCAAGGCGTAACTCTTGCGAGTCTGCATTACTGGCTGATTTAACCCTTGCGGTATTTCCCTCGCTTTGTTGTGTCAAGACAGTGAATAGCTGCATTCTAAACACAGATTTCTTAAGGAAATACTGCAAGGCCTAAATCAGCCAGTAATGGAGACTGACAAGAGTTATGTCTTGCATTGGAAAGTTGATAAATCACATAAACTATCATTATAAATGGGGAATTTGAAAAAATTTAAATTTGTAAAAAATGTGCAACTGCCCCTTTAAGATTCACACTATTAGCAGTCAATATTTTCTTGTACATAGTTGGTCATGTCACTTGCAGGATACATCAGGGACTATACTTGTTTTGATTCATGAGGATCTTTAATTCACCAGTTTGTTATTCTTTGTCAGGTGTTTAATACTTATGATTAAATCTATCTCATCTGAATTGAATCTCACTGAAGAAATTCATATTTGCAGGATTCCAAGAACATCAAACGCTGTGTTGAAGAGGCTGTGGAGCCAATAGTGATTTGCCATGGAGATCCGCATGAGGCAGATAGGTGGACTGTTTGTGCTGAAAAACAGGTTCTAATTGATGTTGAAGAGTGCTATGCTGCAATCTGCACCCTGTTCTGCGTGTTTTATACATGCAACATTGAATACCCAAAAGCACTCAAAAACACATTCAACTTCATTCAACATAAACTTCTGGGTATCAAAGGCTGTGCCTGCCCAGCTAAAGTCATAAGCTTGGCAAACAAACTGAAGTGAGACAGCAACCTATATTTCATTATTGACACTTGCATGATTTGTATTGGATAATCACTTGCTTGGATACTTTCATTGTATTTTGCATCGTTTACGGTGATTTCTTTTCTTGCTCAGAATTAGGTGCTAATTTCCTACTATTTCAAAATTTGTCTGTAGAATTTACTGTTTTGTGGAAGTGTGTGAAGATTGTCACTCGTCCTACGGCGAGAAAACAGTTACACATACAGACTGCAAGCAGAAATATCTATAAAGTTTAGTGCAAAAGTTTGGCTTGATATGTCATGAAAATTTGATTTCACTGCAGTGGTTCACTATTACAGAAAGTGTGTTAATATTACTTAATTTAGTATTTAGCATTTTAGTGTTTCTATATTTACTCTTGCATGATTTGAATTGGATTATTACTTGTTTGAATATTCACGTCGTATTTTGCATCATCGTTCATTGTGATATATTTTCTTGCTCTAAAAAGGGTGCTAATTCCTATTATCTTTTTTTAAATTCTGTAGAATTTACTGTTTTGTGGAAGTGTGTGAAGACTGTCACTCGTCCTACGGCGAGAAAACAGTTACACATATATATATATACAGACTGCAAGCAGGAATATCTACAAAGTTTAGTGCAAAAGTTTGGCTTGATATGTCATCATATCTCATAGTTCATTGTGATATATTTTCTTGCTCTAAAATAGGGTGCATCCCTTTTCAAAATTTGGCTATATGTTATCTATTCCCATATTTGAATTGATATACTATTTGGTCTTCCATGAATATTTTGTTGGAAGAATATTTGTGTTGTGTTTTTCATAGAGTTTATTCAGGTATGTTTCAGTATTATTTCAGCATAATTTGAACTTTGCTTTTATGATATATTTTTTAAATCATTTGCTTATCACACTTTATATTGGTATTGTATCAAGTGTGTGAAGTTTGAAGTTGCATATTTGCAAGAATCCAGGATTTTTACACACAAATCGTTTTACTTAAAATCAAATGCAATACTTCTGTGAATAGCAAGGTTTTGATTGATATACTATTTGGTCTTCCATGAATATTTTATTGGAGGAAAATTTGTGTTGTGTTTTTCATAGAGTTTACTCAGTTATGTTTCAGTATTATTTCAGCATAATTTCAACTTTGCTTTTACGAAAATACACTTTATGACATTTTTTAAAATAATTTGCTTATCACACTTAATTATGATATTGTGTCAATTGTGTGAAGATTGTAAGTTGCATATTTGCAAGAATCCAGGATTTTTACACACAAATGCTTTTACTTAAAATGATTGAAAAAAAGTTAATCAAATGCATTACTTATCCATCAAAAAAGCTTTGAATGTATTGCATATCATCTAATTTCTCTGTGAATAGTAAGGTTTTAAATAGTCATCTGTGCCAAATTATTCTTTTCATTTTTTAACCAGTGACAATGTTTATATGTGATCTATCCCGATGTTTTAATTCATGCCTTACATGAAAATCTTTTTGTTATATTTTAGTTTTTCATTGAGTTTTCCGAAGCTTTTCCTTTCAGCAATAGGTTATGTTGTCGGCATAAGTATTGTTTTATCAAGCATTCATTGATTTAATTTTTTCTCCAAAATGCACTTGCTTACCACATCTTATGTCTGTCTTTTGTATTTGTGTTAGGATTGTAACTTACGTCTTTGCGAGAATACATTACACGCAAATGGAATTATATGAGAGATTTATATGGTATTGATAGTCTTGTGGATAAAATATTTCTGCATAGAAAGGTTTAAGTCACAACTTTATAAATACTTCTTTTACATTAAATACTTTTATTATATATTCATGATCTAGTCATCTTAACCATCTGCATGATGTGATATAATTTGAAATATATATGAATACTCATATATAACATAACGATTTGTGCCAAACATTTCCCTTTTGCAACTGTATATATGTTTACTTTAAAAAGACTGTCAGTTCTTTATTTGTTATGTCTGTTTTCCAGTGTGCATTTGGAAGCTAAATTTTTACATTCTTCTGTTTAGTAGAATAAACCATAATACTTTTGTTTCATCTTTTCCTTTTGCAAAATGTGAGAATTACATTTTTCACGTTGAACCACTGGTGTACTACCAGTAAACGTTTAACCACCGGTTCAATGTAAACGTTGAACCACTGGTCAAGTAAACGTTGAACTTAAAATAAGGTGTAACTTGTTGCAACTTATTATTGGTTGAAGGTTGAACCAAAAAGTAGTGTAAGGACAGTTAAACCTTGTACTGATAACTGGTTCTACCTTCAACTTATTATTGGTTGCAACAGAGTTACACCTTATTTTAAGTTCAACGTTTACTTTTTGTTTTTACAGTGTACCACTACTTTATCTCATGGTATTAAGGTTTATTCTACTCTGTTGAAGGAGAAGACCAACAAATTATACGTCTTTGATTACATCCTGGGTGAAAAGGTTATCTTGTAAGCAACAAATTTACAGGTAGCGTTATGTTTATCAACATGTTAAGACTGGATGTGTTATGGAATGCCTAGGCCGGTGTTTCTTTATTGATTTGGTCTTCATCCTGCTGTGAAGACACTCGCTATAATTGACGTAGATGTTTGGTTAAGATAGTGTTATCACAATGCAAATATTGTTTTAGCAGTTCAATTTAGGCTGCAATATAGTGACCCTACGTTTTGCCCTTGTAAGATTTAAATAACGTTTGATTATTTGGTAAAGTTACTTGTTATAGTTAAAAAGAAATTGGTTTTGTTCATTTGCCTTTGAAGGGAAGGTGGTACTTGTTTGTCTTGCATTATTCCACTTCATACTCACTGGTTTATCATCCATTTGGCTCATTAAATGTCTGCGACCAAAATGGTAAAGACAAATGTTGATTATTTGCTAGAAATTTGAAATATCCGAGATTCACTATGTTTAAGAAGTCAAACATATTTGATTCCTCGAATGACAAAACTTTTTTATTTTTATTTTATCAGGTTGTCGATATGCTTTTCGTCAGTGAAAGGAGAGTAGAGGCGATATTAACCACATTTGTAGAGCATGCTTAAATGCTTATTAAGTGACAGGACAAATGGTTTTGTGTGATCAGGTGACCTTAAGATGTTTAAATATATAGCTAATACTAATATCTAGTAGATATATCTATTTTAACTGTTATTCATGAGAGACACATGAGTTATGAGTTGGATAATACAGCAGTATACCATGTATCATTTGTGTTCAATAATAAAGAATATTTGCGTAGGTGTTAAAAGAGTTAAACGATTTATCCTCATTTTAATCCTCGCGGTAATGGTCCTAATCATTTAAGCATAAAATCATGTGAATAAAGGAAATTTTGTAAACTTTCTAACTCCATGTTTAGAATGCTCTCAAGCAGCAGAGGTGAATATTTTACAAGATGAATTTCTTCACTTCCTAGTGTGATGGTAACTTGAGCTTTGATCCATACAGTAAATGAGAGAGTTTAGTATGACAGCGAGGAGAACAACACCTTCCAGTGAAACACAACATCTACCTACAGGCACGCCCCTTCACGAGTGACGAAATATCTACTGACATTGACTGGATCGTAGTGATATATAATATTCAATGTGTTAAAGATACCATTTCTTGCAGATTACATGAACTTGCTCATAGTTATTGTTGAGTGTCAAAAGTAAGTGATACACATCATTTATGATAATTATCCCTCTTGCTTTATGCATGAATTTAGTCATACGAAATAATGAAAAAAGGAAGATATACTGCTAAATAGGATCTATTATTTTCAAGTGGCAAAAGTTCGTTCATCATCATTGGTTATTCGAAGCTGCATTGTATTCAAAAGCAACTAACTGCAAGTTTGCTTCATCTTTGGTACACATAATGGCTGTTTGTTAGAAGATTACATCTTGAAAACAAAGGCTCCTAGGAACAATTTTGAATTCTAGAATGTCGAGCTACTACCTTCTACTATTTCTTCACATGATACCCAGCTCACGCGATATACATCACACCCATTCTCTGACCTCCCAGGCACATCCTAAGACTTATTTACACCACTGGGTTAAGATCTCCTACTATTTCATCACTTGATATCAAGCACACACATCATACATCACACGGGAGGTTTGCCCTGCTCTGCTTTTAGATAACGAAAACACATTATACCTCTATTGATTCATCTTGGGTGAACAGTTATCATGTTTTAACGAGTTTACAGGTAGACTTGTGTTTTCAACAGTGTAAGACTGCATTTGTTTTCGAAATTTCTGTTTTCAATTTAGATGTCGTCCTTTCTATGCTTTCTGTGCTGTGAAGCAACTCGAAGTAATTAAGTAATATGTTTGTGTTATAGATAGTGTTATCAAAATGCAAATATTTTCCCCTACTCTATGAAAGCAGATTGAGTGTAAGGTACTCGTGAGTACCACTCTCTGGAGTCTTTTATTTAAATAGTTACCTGTATCTCTTAAACAAAAGTGGGTTTTTGTACAAGGGATAATAATGATCCTTACTTCAATGACACATAAATCAAACTAAATAAGGTTTATTCAGAAGTCTTTATATGATAACCTTTATCTGTTTATGTGAAGTGATTGTCATGTATTCATATTTGATGGATATTTCATCATCATCATCTTTATTTCGTATGTAGGCCATAGGCCCAAATACATATATACATGCATGTCATACACTATATATAGATTAAGAGGAGAGGTCTTGTAAAATATAAATAAAAAGTATAGTCTCTTATATATTGTCGAGGATATAATATCAATGCATATATCTATCACATTCATTCATTCATATCATATTCATTAAGTAAACGTTTTCTTTCTTCAAAGGCATGGTAAAGATAGTAATTTAAATTTGTTACTGATATTGTTTTTGTCTGTAGGAGATTCTTAAATACAGTCGTACTTGTTCTCATGTTTGAAGTGAAATATATTTTACGAATAGTGGTTTAAGCAGTGGACAAATAAGTAAAAAGTGGTATTCATTTTCTATACCCGAGTTGCATAATGGACAAATTCTCGTTAACGAATCTATGCTTTGCCATCGACCTTCATTATTCTTTAATTTTAACAAACCCGCTCTAAATTTAATGATAATATTTCGGAATTTAAAGGATAGTTGTAATGATAGATATTTTTCTGATCCGAAAGTGTATTTGAAGTCCTATTTTCTAGCGTATTTGACCAATTTTGAATAAATATATCTATTTAACGTTGTCTGAAGCTTTAAATAAAGGAATAATGATTGTGAACAGTTTGCGACAACCAAACAAATCCAAACCCATGCGAAGTGAGCAAAATGCGAATTTCCGTAGCCCATGCTTTATATCCCACACTGTCTAACCATTTCAATATGATATATGCTTTTCGTGGAATACGGTCTTCTGGCATGGCAGTTAACTTAAGCCAGTATTTAATTGCTCTAACATGAGCGTTAATATACACAGGGTGTCTTCCACATTCTCCATAGACAATTGCATTCGGAGTTTGTGGGCCGACGTTTAAAATATTTTACATGCTAATAAGTGTAGTTTCTCAATACTGTCATATCTACGAATTCCCCATACCTCTGACCCATACAAGTATATTGGCTGTATTTGGCTATCGAAAATCTTTAAAAAATACTTCCAACTGAATTGTACCTAATTTTCGTATATTTGTTACAAATTCAAATAAGGCTTTTTAACCACGTAGTGATAAATCGAGAACACCTTTCTTATTTGTAAACTCTAATTTCTTGACAAAAATCACACAGTGCAACAAAAAGGGGTTTTACTGATTGGGTTTACTGTCGATTGTTTGTTTTGTCCTGCAGGGAAATTATCATTTTTTAAAAGAGATTAACCTGTAATTCAACACCAACAGAGTAGTAGTAGTTAGACAAGATTTCGAAGCTCTCTTAGTGCAATGATAGTCGTAAGTACCCGACATAAACATTGGCCTACGACTATCTTAGTACTAAGAGAGCTTCGAAAATCTGGTTCTACAATCAAGTCTTTATGTCCGTTCAAAATCTTTATTCTTGTTCTTTCTTTTCTCTCTTTCTTATATTATTTTCTTACATTTCTTTCTCATATTCTTCACTTAATAGGCTTACAGATAAACTGAAACAAAACAGAAAACCCAGTCTGAGTTTAGGATATTTCCAAAACAAATGAAGTATAAATTGACATTACTCAATTAAGTTACAAACAATAAATGTATAAATGATAATGACATAATGTTAGAAAAATATTACAATGTGAGCTAGGATAAACTTCAGAGTGGCAAAATATAACCCTTTAAGTTTTGAATAAAAATAAACTAAAAAGAGATTAATTCTTAAATGAAAATTAAACTTGTAAAAATACTTATTTTGACCATTACAATAGTAGTATGTATACTTATGTATACAACTGGCATTGATGCGTTAGTGATACTTGTTACATAAATGTAATTGTCAATTTGAATTCATTTAGTCATCATTTCATGCTTAACACAGTGTCATAAATGGTGAACATTACTTTCGTTATTGTTTTGAGTCAAAACTTTAATATGCATGCTAAAGCAAACACAAGAGACTGTTTTCATCATGACAAGGTTGGAGAATTATTTCCTCATTGTTATGTTGCTCCCTATGAAACCTTTCAGTGTCTATTGATCCGTCCATACACGAAGAACGAAAGGTTTTGTTCTGTGAAAAAAAAACCAGATAAATGTAGGATGAAGAATTACGTTAGCATATACGACGTTCTGACATCTGAAGCTTTAAGTATTCAAGCATTGTGTGTTTGAAATGAAATGAACGTTTCAAATAAAACTAATTAAAAAAATTAATTGAAATTAAACCTGGTCATGCGTAAAATAAAATTAATGTTATTAATGTTATTTACAGACATTTGAACTTGAAATGAAATGGAAACTAAAACATGTTCATGCTTCTAAATGAAAGAATTTGAAACCAGTGGAAAGCAAAACATGAAATGTTGGAAACATAACGTAACATTTTGCCCGGTTTCGATATATAATTAAAGAACAAATGGGAATAGAGAAAATATGAGAACAAAGGCGTGACTTGAAAAGACAACATCACACGGTTTGTTAGATTTGAAACTGATATATACTACTGACTTTGACATGTTGGTGATTCGTAAGTTGATATGATGCTAGTGCCATAAAAGGGCGTTGTACAAAAGGGTTAAACATCCATGGCCACGTGAGTACTTGAGGTATGAAAGCATTGAACATGGAATTATTAGTTATAAAGAACAACTATTTTTTGGAACCATAATACGAGTTCATCAATCTAGCCCTGCATCTGTATCTGCACTTGTATACTACATGTATAGGAATAAAATAATTTTGCTAAAAAAAATATATATTCCCTGTCAAAAGATTAGACTCATGTTTTGAATCATCTCCCATATCAATATTTTTCAGGAACACAAAGAAAGAAACCATAACTTAAAGAGAAGAACATTGCCAGTTTACATTTTAATAACCAAAAACCCCATATCAGGTTCAAAAACGATCAGGTCAAGCAGACAACTCACAGCACCCACACATGGTTAAATTGAAAAGTCACGTATAGCGTGTATGCCCCCTCTAGCCCGAATGCAAGCCCCACAACGTCTGGGCATGGCCCGAATCAGCTTCCTAATGTCACGCTGGGGAATGTTCTGCCACTATTCAACCAAGGCCGCCTCAAGGTCACGTAACGTCAACGGCCGCGGTACACGTCCATAGACGTCCCAGCATATCCCACACATGCTCGATGGTATTGAGATCGGGGGAAAGTGCTGGCCAATTTATGTGGTTTATTCCATGGCGATTTAGACATTCCGTGACAATCCTTGAGCGATGTGGGCGAGCGTTATCATTTTGAAACACATAACGTCCTCTCATTGCCCGCAAGAAAGGAACCTAAACTGGCACAATGATGTTATCTCTGTACCTTTGACCGGTCATATTGCCTTGCACTACAACAAGATCTGTCTTTGAATGCATTGTTATCCCAGCACATATACTATAATTGACCCTCCTCCAAACCGATCATGCTCTACGACTGTAACGTCATCAAACCTTTCGCCTTGACGTCGGTAGACGGGGTTACGCCCATCATTAAAGTACAGATTGAAACGTGATTCATCAGTGAATAAAACTCCGGACCATCGGTGATTTCTCCATCCTGAATGATCATGTGGCAATCTCAAACGGTTCTATCTGTGATGTAGTTTGATGGGGGGTCGGACGGAAGGACGTCTGGCTCTTATCCCGTGTATCAGTAGACGGCGTCTAACAGTTGACAGTGACACACGTGTCACTGATACTCGTTGTAAACTGTCTTTCAACAGTCTAAGTGTTGTGTGTCTGCCCCGGAGAACTGTCAAACGCATGTATCGGTCTTCCCGTCTTGTTGTGACTTTTGGTCGCCCAGATCGAGGACGATCTCGTACAGAATTCGTCTGTTGGTACCGTATCCATTAGTTGGATATGGCTTTCTGAGACACCCCAAGTTTTCTGGCAACATATCGCTGAGATCTTCCATCTTGGAGAAGTGCTATGACTTGATGGCGCTGTTCTTGCTGAAGACTTCGACCTCGACCCATGGTGATGTTGGCCTGAATGTATCGTCCTTTCCAACAACAGAATTTTACCCTTTTACTCAAGTTTTTCATGCACGTGCATTGTGCTTTCCATGGACTTCATGCTTTCACATGGAACCTTCTCCCTTGTGCTTTTCCCACTTCATGCTTTCACATCGAATCTTCTCCCTTGTGCTGCTTTTAGGCTACAAATTTCGGACCAAATCAGTAAAAAATTACACTTTTCCGATGTGTTCTAATTCATGATCATGAAAGCCAAGGATAATGAAACGTTCTGTAGTGATGGGTTGGATGTGTGTAATCAATTGTATACAAAACCGATCTAGTTCCTGTGTACTGCTATGACTTTGTGTGAATACTTAACTATCATTTCAAAAATTGTCAGTGAGTCTAACACTTTTGACGGGAAGTATATATATATGTATATATCTGTTTTGATAACCAAATGTATACTTCCCTGTAGGCTCGTCATGTTTTTGCCAACCCTTTATCAGATTTTAGAATGTTCGTGTTTAACAACTAACCTTAGGGGAAATAAGGTATGTGTGTGTTACGAATGATTTGACATCGAGATTTGATCCTTTTAAATATGATTATTTATACTCAAGTGTGATTAAATATCTGGTATCAATATGAAGTTAATGACGTTTTTGTTGTGGACGTGTGAGCGAAATGTAACGTGTACTTACATCAACGTTATAGTAATGCTGGCTAACGGATTGCCTAAACTTAAGACTCCTTCATGTCTTCATGTCAGAGGGTTTAATTATCAGTATAGTTGATCCAGATAACTGTTATAAACAGGAAACATGTTTTCCATAACAAAATATGTCACTGAAATCTGTGAACTTCTGATAAAGTGACAGTTATGAAGGAGTTCTAAATATTGATATATGAAATGATAAAGTGCGTTGAAAAAACTGTCAAATTTATCGAGTACTTGTGGTCGGCATAGCAAAGATGTTGCAGTAGAAGCTAAAAATATATCTGTGTCTTGATGTCAGTCGATTTATAAAGATTAACATAACGGATTGTAGTAAGCACTTGATGTTCTAGAGGATTATAGGGTATCCTGTACACTTGAAGATGATTTTAATTATAACTCTAAAAAGAACAGAGGTACGCTATCTAATCAAGGAACCTCTCAATTAGATAACAAAGAACACCTGTAACATACATTAACATGATGCATTTAAGCAAGTGATTTGGACTAAACGGTTTTATCTGTGTAAGTGACAGTCTGATATACGGTAAGGTAGGAAATGTTCCAACAACTGATTCTGTTCTTTTTCAGATTCGGTTCCTTCTCAACAGTATAGACATCATAAATTACCAACTGATTCGAACATGAAAAAATGAAAGATACATGTACATGTTGCTCTCCCAAAGGGACAGAATAACGGTTCTGTCATTTCACATATTTCATTCAATTATTTAGCCTAGTTACACAACATAAAATAAATGTTTTCAACATAAAGAGCATTGGTCTCATGCCATGTGCCGCAAGTACGTGTATGTGTAAGTGATTAAGAGGTGGCATACACAAGACAAACACATTTATTGTTGATGGACTGAGAAAAAAGTCTCAATCATGAAAACTGTACTTTGAATGACTAGTTAAAAGTAATAATGTAAACTTTTTTTATATTGATCTATATAAAACTGGATCATACTAATCATCTTTATGGAAATAAAATAAACTTTAATTGATAAATACCAGTAATAGAGTAATGAATTATTTAAATAAGTGATTGTTTTGTGAGCAAAAAGCACAGTTAAAAGATATTCCATTTTTCAATGAATTTCAATGCAGATTACAGAGAGCTCCTCGCAACACGTCAACTGACGACAGAGTAAAGAGCTTCAGAGATAATGTTCTCTCTGATCTGACTCTCGCCACATACTCCACATATCGTGTCCGTGTTCAGAAGAAGAGTAATTTGTCCAGCCTTGTGTATGTTGATGGATACTCCTCATTTGTAAGTGAAAGAACAGAACACGATGAAAGATAAACCACTAGTGTTGTGATTTAGTAGTGAGGGTATTTAGCACAGCTATTTGAACATAGGTAATTGCGAGCAAAAGTGTACAGCAGTGTTAAAGTACCTATATACCTTTATCCACAGTGTTGAATTACAGCTTTTAACCTTCCCCGTTCAATTAATGTTTCATATATCGTTCGTGACATTTGCTTTTAAAGCAATTCTTTGTCTATGGTTCAATAAAGATTACAAGTTCATTGATTAATGCTCAGGCGATTTCAGACCATATAACTAACGTTGTAATAGTATCGATAACATCGGGAATGTATTTAGCCATTTTAACCAATTTATGGAATATATATCATATCGCTACAAAATTAAAACTTTAAATACTACTGTTCCTTTCAAAAGAATGAATATTCTATTTAATCTAAATCAAGCAAAGGTTCATTC
Organism: Steromphala cineraria; assembly: GCA_916613615.1. Taxonomy (NCBI): domain Eukaryota; kingdom Metazoa; phylum Mollusca; class Gastropoda; order Trochida; family Trochidae; genus Steromphala; species Steromphala cineraria. The sequence goes on along the minus strand of OU744726.1, from coordinate 70,444,868 downwards.
CTAAGTCACATTGATCAAACACTATTCTATATTTCGTATATCGTAAGATGATTAAAGTATGAATCTGATATAAAGCCTGCATCTATCTGTACACCATATGCAGATACAATCTTCTATGTTAACATCTGTGAACTAGAGACGGTGCTATACTTAATATACACTATCTTGCACGTAAGGCGAAATGAAAATCACACCGAAAATGATTTACATGAAATTGGTACAGATTTTTAGGAGTCTTTTCTTGAGAACTTACTTAATTACTTCCTGTTACAACCTTTTAGAACGGCTCTTTTATATTTCCGATAGTTTTTGTTAATCTCAAATTAGCTGTTCCACAGTTTTACACACATAAAATGAACACCCTTTAGACTATTTCCGTTCTCATTAGATGATCTGAGGATTTCAGGAAGCTTGCAAACATATATGCGATATGCCTCAACGTCGAAAGAATTGATAAAATGTGTGTAGGAAGGTGTCTTGATATAAACCATATGGATAAAAAGTAGTGTTTTAATTAACCAGTGGTCAATAATGTATGATTTGTTCACATGATGCTTGAATTATTTTTCATTTTATAAGCTTATGGAATACAATATTTTATAGATATAGATATCCAACTTCTTTATTCACAAAATAACAGCCTTTCGGTATAGATTCTTGTACCGATTTTGTCCTTGTTACCCTAAAACTTCTAGAATGCCACTCAATCAGTCCATATGCTTACAGTAAAATGCACTACAAGGTTTCAAATGTACTAAATGATCATCGTTGCTAATGAATCCTATTATACAATTAGTTATTTATGAACAGCAACGTGCAAATGATTGAGATGCTATGTACCAATAAACACGAACACGTATTTAGTAATCCATTGGTATTGATAGGAAACGAGAGAAAATAAAAACCAAAATGCTTTGCAGTGGAAATACTTATGATGAATTAGTAGTGTTGTGATTTACAACTATTTGTACATAAGTAATTGCTAACGTAAGTGGTACATGTATGTATAGGTGCTTCGAGGTGTACATGAATATTAAAATACTCAGTTTTACTCTTCAGCTTTGTTGAAAATCATTCAAGTTATTGCGGACATAAGGATGCAAAATTAATAATGCATAATGGAACAAGACCGATATATATGTGATACCTCGCTGGACAAACTGTAAAGAAAAGGCCTAGAAATATGTCAGAGAGATCACTCACGATAATTGGCAAAGCCAACAAGATGTCTTTGTTAAACACTGATATATTTTCTTTCTGTCAATTATCTTACACATATAGTGTAAGCATTTTCATTTGACTTCCCTTGTCTCAATCAGTGTGCAGATTATATATTACAGATGTTTGATAGAACAAAGGCATTATACGTCTTTGATTTCATCCAAGCCATTCTAAGGTGTGAGGTTGTCTTGTCAGTAACATGATATCCTGGTATTTGCTATCAATGCAAGCATGTTAGGAAATCCTACCTCGGAATTTAGGGTGCTCTGCTGTTCTTGTTTGTTCATGATCCTAGTAAATTGGGCTACATAACTCGACATGTTTCGATGATATAGGTGTTTATTCTCCTGACTTGTGGACAGTAAATACCACTCCTAGTGAACTATTTCGATATGTAATCGATTTCATAATCTCAATTCCTCTCATCCCCTACAAGTATGAAGAAGAAAGAGGACATAAGTATGTATGTAGATGTTAAACAGGTGCACGGGCTGAAATCTGATATCAGTTGTTATTAAAAATAAACTGACAGGCAAAAGAAACCTAACACTTTAGTTGCTTTCATCATATACATAATCTTCAATTACAAATATTTTAAATTTTAGACGTCGTACGCTAAAACAGAACAGTGCAGGCCTTTAGTTATCAATCAAAGAATACTTCTAGACGTGTTTGATTTTTTTGGGGGGAAAATTGAAATTTTTATTATTTTTTTTTGGAAAATTAATTTTAATAAACAACAAATGTCCATCGATATATAAGCTATATTTTACCCAAAAAATGACAAAACAAACCTGGTTTTCCACTCATTTACACCCTTTTTAACATGGTAGGGGTCATGTTGGTGTAAATTTCATTTTTTACCCCTGTCTTCTTTAAACAAAGATATTTTAACAACAAATGAATCAATCAACGATCAATTCATATGAAATATTGTAGATATGATTACTGTTGATGATTCCATAATCAAATGCGTCATATATATTTCAAATCGTTGTTAAATCGAAACTAAATGAGGTGTTAGGTTTCTTTTGCTTGTCAGTTTAGGTTGGAATTTCAACTGACATATAGTGTAAAATATCCAATACAACATAGGATGTGTATGACAATTGTTTAACTTATATCTTATTTCATTTAACTAATTATATATCGTATTAAACATATTTCAAATCTGAATAATTTATTTTCATGGAACAATGCAGCTGTAGATTTAAAGCCTTTTATGTTAGATTTTGGGAGATACAATATAATAATCTTTATAGAAGAGAGGCAAACGTTTCATTCCATAGGCACATTTTGAGCCTGGACAGTGGAAACAACAGGAAAGAGTTCCTATGAATGGTATCATTCATCAATGTAGCGAGCCCTATGAATTGTATTATTTTGTAGAAAAGATGAAATATACAAGAGTTCCTCAAAATACTTAAGGCAGACAAAACTTTCACATGAAACATATATTTGTGCTGTGTCACTTTTGAAATAAACACTCAGGAACTGTGTGTGGTCAGTGTGAGAATTTCGATAACGATCATAAAACAGATTTGGTAATTGGTCCTGTTTGTTTGGTCACAGCAGGCAGTTCAACATTTCTATTGGTGCACAGCCTGTAGAATAACATATGAGTGAGGTTAATGTGAAATCTTTTAACCATCTGGAATTCTCGAAACATTTTACTTAAGAAATAGAGTAGGCCTAACCATCATGTGTTTTACAATAAAGTATAGTATTGCCCTGAACTATTATAGTTGAAGAGCGAGGCCGAAGGCCTAGTTGTTTGACGTTATAATATCGTGAAGTAGTCCTGTAGCTGCAGCACCACAACTGCACAATTAGACATCATTCGTGTAGAATGACATCACATAAAGATATATGCAAATAATACAGAAGTGAAAAAGGTAAAAGCAGCAACTTTAAGACTATGTCAGCTTGTTTTGACAATGTAAAGCCTTTGAGTTTACTAAAATATCTGTAGAAGAATTGACACACCGAATGTAAATTTATTTACTACCGAGGTATTTTCCAACCTTCAATCATGTTTTACATTCTCACAAAACTACTTAACTTCAAACTTTTATAATATGTTTACCAACCTCAACACGATTAAAATGGTATTTAACACACTATATACACTTCATTGACTTGGTATTAATGCCAATATTTTGTTTTAGTACGTAGTATGAATAACATATTGATATTTTCAAGATGCTATCACGCAGTACCAATTAGACTTTTCGTTACCCAAGCCATGAGGCGGCGAAAATAAATTGTAAAATAATGGAAATCATATTTAATAAACATGTGGTGTGAATAAAACTTATAGACATGTCAAGACGGAGTCGTAAAATCCTTGCATGCTCTGCTTTAAACCCAGAATGACATAACCACATTTCACATCTTGACATTTCATCATCTTTTTATTGTGAATATATTTTTCCTGCAAACAATTATGATACAGAAGACATTAACTTATAACATATCTTTTTCACATTACCATATGTGGAGAGCATTCTTAATTAACCAAGTAAAGAGTTAATACACCTTTCATTTAAGGGATAAGGCATATGGCTTCATGTTTACAATAACTCCGAGGCAAGTATGCACAATTTAGATATCAATAAGGAGTGGATAAGTACCTTGTTTAATTGATACACAATTTGAACGTGTAAAGCTCCTTTCGAGTGCCATTATTATTTAATATGTTGTTCGCTTAAGTTCAAACTATGCAATAAGTTTCGTTAAGAATATGTTGGGTGGACTGTATGCATCACTGGGGTCCAAAATAAAAAAAGTCAATTTCCTTGACTACCTATCATTATATATTTCATTTCGAAATATGTTCTTTTTAAACGAAATTTATATCAAAACAATACAAACTAGTTTTTTTTAATTAAACTTCTTGATCAAAAACAATGAGTACTAAGCATGCAAATAAATGTACTTGAAGGAACTGTTACTGTTTCACGTATTTCATTACCTACACTATTTTCCAGAATATTTCAACATGCTTCAACATTTATTGTACCCTGATTTAACCATGCCATAATCACTGCCAGAACACGTGCAAATACCTGTACTTCCTACACAGCAGCTAGTATAATTATGAGCTCTATGTTTAAGATTAAGCTATACATATTCAACACTTTTAACATGCTTTGTGCTTGAAAACATCCAGATCTTATCCCTTATATGCATCAATGATAGTGCATTCAATTGCATTGGGTCTAAGTTTTCAACATCAAAGGGTGATATAAACATGAATAGATGCAAACATTAATTATTTGTATTAATGAGGATGGGAACCCCTTTGTGCTTACATTTGAAAGGACGAAAGTCAAGAAGATTCCCTAACTTTTGGCTGACAAATATCTAAACTCAGATCCTCTACTGTATACGTGTCTTATATCTTGAAGGTGTCATGTGTGTTAGCAGGTATGACAGGGGAACTGATTGTAAAGTTGAACTGCCGGTTAATCCAGATAAACTTCATAAGCAGGAAACATATTTTCCATAACAAGATATGGAACTGGAAGTCTGTAGATTTCTGATATCAATTGACAGTTATGAACGGGTTGTAAATATTGGGATAAGAAATGATGGTGTACGTCAGATTGATCGCATCGTGGTGGTCGCCTTACTGATGATGTTTAGCAAAACCTCAATGGTGATTACTATATAAAAATATATATATATATATGGGTAAAGAGTAAACATCAGATGGTTCAGACTGGATCAATTTTCTTTAATACGATGAATTCATTTCGACCATTATGTGGGTCTTGTCAAGTATGATTACAAATGGAAGGTTACACATATTTATACAGGAACAAAACAATAAATTCATATAATCAACACATTGTTGTGTGTTTAGATTGACAGTTAGGAAGTCAGTCATGTGTTAAATCATCCCCAGTTTCAAATTTAAAATATTTGCCTTCAATAATAACAGGTCAAGTGCCGCACCTCTTATCATGACATTTTGTTACTTCAGCTTGAGTGTTGTTAGTGCTGAATTTTGCTCTAGTTAATACCTTTTTAAGGTTATTTGGCTGCCGCTTGCTTTTAATGAAAAGGGTTTTTTCAAGCATCGCTTTCAGTTTTTTATCTTGGTTTAAAAGGTTTAAGTTGTCCTTAATTATAGGGAACATATTTTGGTTGTTTGGATTATGGGTACTTACAAATGTTATGGTACGTTTTGGTACCATCTTTTCTTTTGGTTTTCTCAATTCCGCAATGGTATGGTTGGTTGCTTTTTCAATACCCTTGTCTATCATACTTTGAGGAAAAACTCGTTTTAAAAGAGAATCTTTCAGTTCTGCCAATATACAACCTTTCTTCACGTGAGAAACCAAAATGCCAAACACTGTTGTTAATATTTGTGAGTTTAAGGAGAAAACGTCTATATAATTTACATATTTACATTTACAATAGAATAACACAGAATTACAATTACAATAAAACCCGCGGGTTTGAAACTTAGGAATCATCTTGTCCCTTTAAACATCAACTAACCTCGACCTTACTACTTCTCGATTTTCGTTCAAAGATTTTTCAAAAAATAAAAGCTGGGCTTAATTTTTGTTAATTTGTCCAATAAAGACCTTTTATTAGCCTTTCATTTAGACAGCGTAATTATCGGTTGTGAAAAACTCACTTCGGTTAGGGGCCATAAAACTCGCGCGGGTGTGACGTAATAAACAGAATATACAGTCAGATTAACGCAGCATTATATCAACTGAAATACCGCCTAAATAATTGTTTAATTACCATTGATGTGGATATCTTTTTTACACTAAATATTTAGTAGTGTTACGTCGTCAAATGATTTATCTAACTGAGTGGAAAACATTTCCTGAAAATCGTTAATTATTAGGTTTTTTCCTGTGGTATTGTTCGATAGATGTATAGATCACGAGGCTGATTCTGTTTATGACGTCTAAAATGGGAGCGTGACCAGTCATGCATTCACTGGTTTGTGGCCAGATAGGTCTAAGCAGCCCATCAAAAGTGGCTTTCAAAAACGGCTTTCATTACCAAACTTAACATAATTGAGTAGCGACCTTTAACGCACTATACAATATTGTAATCAGACTTTCTATATTTCAAAGAAAATATTGAAATATGTTTGTGGTTATGTGAACTTTAACCCTAATACGTATAACATATTAGAAGTGCATATATATAATGGCAACGACAAGGTGCTTGGAATCAAAGTTCACAATCTGATAACTGACAGTCCCTGAAATTGTAAGGAACGGAAATGTTTCATCGGCTGATTCTGTTCTTTCTTAAACCCAGCCTCCTTTTTAACAAGCATGTGTATCATAAATCATCAACTGATACCTCTAACTATCCAAGGTATATTTTGATGCAATCTAAATAAATTAAGATCAACAGGTTTTATATTACATGTAGGTCATACAACAGTATGTTGGTCAAAATTTATTTAAATTTATTTTTATTCGTTTTAGGCATAATATGACGTCATTATTATTCTCTGTTCCCTTTTCACAGCTGTAAAAAAATCTTTTGACTTCTTTGAACTTACTGCATAATAAATCTGCATTTAATATTGTCATATATTTCGAGTCATTTAATCATTACTCTACCAATAGTTACTACTTTTTTTCCAATCACATACTTCGGATACACATTGGGCAGGGATTTATTCAACACTTTGGTCCGAAATGAAACAAACTTCTTCACATCTCATTATATTGTCATTGTACGATGAATATAACGAAAAACTGAATTTTCTTATTTTGCCTCATGCCGCTTTTAAGGAATTCCATTTAAAACGGTGAGTGCATTATTTAGATTGTACTACCGTAGGACTGTAACCTACGTTGCTCTTTTGCAAATTTGTGAAAAAATGGATGACTGATCTGTAATTATAAAAGAAATCGTTATTCTAACTCCGGCAAACAATATGTACCTTAGGGTTGAATAAGTCAAAAGACTTTGGGCTGTTAGCATTCGAAATATGTGTAATTAGAATATCATAAATAGAAAAGCAATACTTTCTTGATAGTTTATCGACATAGCTGTTTCTGCGCATAACTTACATGTATATTATGTGTTTACTGTATCATATAATATTTTTTAAACATCACTAATTTGATTAAATGTAAATAAATCTAAACTTTGGTTGTTGCCACTATTGCCATCCCGTCGTCGGTATAATGTGCCAACAAGCAAACGCAAACGATATGAAATGTCATTGGTGCCCTTGTCCATTTCAATTCTTAACCATAGTTAATTGCTCACTATCACACTATTTGTTCTTTTCCTAATTATTAGTATATCATTTGTATGTGTATACATGTATTTGTATATATGTTTTTGTTTTTATTCAGAATATTGTGTATATAATTTTGAATTTCATGCTCACTTAAATGTAACACAAATTCCTTAACAGGCAATAAAGTATTATCTTATCTTTTCTTATCTTATTGAACCGATGATTACAAAAGCACATATTTCTTACCATTAACAGATGCTATTCAGAGAACAACTGTATCATCATCTCTTTAGTTTTTGGTCTGAAATCATTGATTTGATAGTAAACAGATTGATTTAATTTTCTAAAACGAAAGTTGTACAATTGGTCAGCAAGGAATCAAGTTCAAGCATGAGAAACAACTGTTACATGCATTTATCCTTTAAGCTGATTTCATCTAAAGAGTATGTGAGAGTGCTAAGGAGAAAGCTCCTCGCAACACGTCAACTGACGACAGAGTAAGGAGCTTCAGAGATAAGGTTCCCTCTGATCTGACTCTCGCCACATACTCCACATATCGTGTCCGTGTTCAGAAGGAGAGTAATTTGTCCAGCATTGTGGTTGTTGATGGATACTCCTCATTTGTAAGTGAAGGAAACGAACACGATGAAAGATAAACCACTAGTGTTGTGATTTAGTAGTGAGGGTATTTAGCACAGCAACTTATACAAAACTCTAAGCGAACACCAGTGTATACCAATGTCAAAATACTAACATACTCTTAAGCTCAAGTGTTGAATTTTAGCCTTTTACGTTCTTCATTAATTGGTAACTGTGTTTCATATGTGGCTCATGACAATGTTTTGTTTTTAGAACGACATATATAAATATATAGTACAATAAATAATGTTTGGCCCATTTCTATTCACATTTCAAACGACTTGCGTTACTGAAAGGAAAGATGGTATAGATCAATATCGTCAGGAATGTTTTCTTTGCCATTTTACCAATTTATTATACATATATCATACAGCTAAAAACTTAGAACTAAAATTCCTTTAGCACTTCAGAACATACATGTATCTGTGTCACTTAGATGCCATTTAAAAACAAAATGTTCATTCTTAAGACTTTCATACTTTAGTGCTAAAAGAGCCTTTGACCATCTGTACAACATATACAAATACATGGTAACCACAGGAAATAGAAAATAATCTAAAAGGATAACAATACCCTCCTATACAATAGGCTAAATGCTATCATAGAGGGGGGAGTATTGTTATCTTTATACGTTTGGATACAGATTATGTTCAAATTCATGTGATGGTAACGTTATTGACGTAATATGTTATCCAGATCCATTAGTAAAAACAATAAAGGGGCCATCTTCAGTCTAGAGATTGGTGGCAAGTCTTAATTCCTCAGCTTTTGATCTCAAATAGGGTATTTATCGGGGCTCCTTCTTATCTTAATATTATATCAAATATCAAAAAATAAAATTTAGTAAAAAATCTTTTGTAATTGGACTACATGTTAGTCAACAATAGACAGCGTTTTAATATACACTCTCTTGCAGATGCTCTAACCAAAAATGTTTTACATAAATTGCTATAGATTTATTTAGGGTCCTGTCACAAACAACCGTTTTAATTACTTCCTGTTAAAACCTTTTAGAACGGCTTTTTATATTTCCGATATTTTTCGTTTATCTCAATGAAGCTGTTCCATAGTTTTACACACATAGCTTCAACACCTTTTTAGACTATTTCCGTCCTCATTTGATAACTAGAGGACGCGTGTAATTACATATCACATATAGGTTTTTCATGTTGAGTATGGAACGAACGCAGATGGTTACAGTGTGCTCTTATTTACTCGATATACAGCGTATGTACTGCGTATATCTCAACTTCGAAAAAATAGATTTATTTTTGGAAAATATATTGATATAAAGTATCTTGATATATACGATATTTTAATCAATCAGTAGTTCACAATGTTTGTTAATTCATACCTCGGAGAATTCATCAATTGCGAACACATGATGCTTGAATTATTCTTTACTCAGCTTATGAAATACAAGGTTTTATATCCATGTTCTCAATTCACAGAATAGCGACGTTTTGTTATAAACCATTATACCGTTTTCAAGTATAACATCGTGTACTTCATAACACTTCAACTTCTAGACAGCCACAATCGGTTCATAGGCTTATAGAAAAAATGCAATTACTACAACGTTGCAAATGTACTAAATGAACATCGTTGCTAATGAATCTTATTATTCTATTAGTTATTTATAGACGGCAAGGTGAAAATGATTAAAGGTGTTATGTGCCACCAACACCAACACCTCCTGAGTGAAAGATTTGCATTGGTTACAAACAAGAGAAAATATGCTTGTAAACAACACGATTTGCTCGGGGAAATTGCTTGTAATGAATCTCTTGTCTTATGACAGCATATATAAATCTTACATGTTTTTGAAGTCTACTATATTTCCGAATATCTGAATGTGATGAAAGTTATATATTCCCCAGGAGATAACGTCACTCTTTGTGGTAAACTGTGCTATGCATTTTCACACTCTTGCATTATTATTCTATAACACGGGGGCATACTCTCCTCGCATCTACTTGTAAAGAAATGTCCAAGTTTCATGTTTGAACATGATGATACTTTACATAACAAGAAAACCGAAGAATGAAGTTACGTTATCTGATGGAATATGAGATATACTCCGACACCTAGTATAACATGTGAAATCGTTTCTATTCATCTTCTATATTCAAACGCATGCAGTCCCTCTCGAACATTTCAATGTGGAGATGAAATGATAATCTCATTTTTTAAAAGAGCATCAAATTTGTCATTGCACCGTGAGATCAGGACAAACAGAACAATAGCCCTGCAGCTATATCTCAGAAAAAGAGTTCGGGCGGATAGCTGAATACATTACACACAGCATTAGATTCTCAATCAGCTATTTAATGTCATTTTGATGCAAACGTCCCCTCTTTCCTTCCTTGTGAAGATTACTTTTCATTCCTTATTTTCCAGTCAAAGAGAATTGTTTTGTTAAATGCCTGGTTAATACGTAAGACACATGGCGAATCTTAAGAAAGAAAATATTTCATGCTGGGTAAAAATATGGCTTTTACATTCAAAAGGGTGATGACAAAAACAATTCGTGTCAATAAGGACATGTCATTGAAAGTCGTTGTGAATTTATCGGCAATGGATTCGTTTATGTTCTATCCACGTAACTGAAATATACATTCATACTTGTCTGTCTCAATTGTTATTGAAACAGTTACTGAATAAGATTTTCTAAAGATCAAGGGAGATTTGCAACTACAATATATCTGGATAGAAAACACATTGTACAATGGTCTGTATAGGATGATGTGAGATTTTAGAAAAACACGATTTTTATGGTAAAATTCGCATGCCTATTGCAGTCAATCTCTACTCAAAACAAATGACATATATTATCTTGCAATTACATGTATGTCATGTTATTTTATTGACAAATCGATAAGGCGGAAGAAAAACACTTGAAGCTTGAAAAGCTTTGATAAAGATCATTCGATAAATCTCTGTTGACGCTTCTGATACCGATAGGAACGATATGCATTTGAAACATTATATTGTATGATAAAACGGGCCGCAGTTAGCTTATGATTGAAAATGAGGTACAAAGGAGTCGATAGGGAGGTATGAATAATGTTATATGACATCAAACACAACAAACATTGCTATGCCACGGGAATCAATTTGGTTATACAAAATATATTTTTCTAGTCTTCAATTGGTCTCCCATTCCGACGTGAACCTCTTAGAATCCAGTTTACGGCTCCTCCCACTATGAGTCATGCAGCTGAATATATACAGGTTATATATACAGGGACAGCATATGGTATACCTGCTCTGTGGTTGTGATCCCTCCAGGGGCTTGGCAACCTTGTCTTCAATAGAGAACTGTTCTACACACAGTAAGGTTTGCAATGCTACTCTGCCTTTCAGCACAGTACCGCCCATGGTTCGCAAGTTCCAGCTGTTGTTCGCAGGTTTCACCGCAATCCTTAGTCACATAGTGTTGCGGGCTTTTCCCCTGCCATAACAGTCGTAATATAATTGAAATACTCTTGAAAGAAAGTGTTAAAGTCAAAATCACACCACCTCATCTCACCTCTTGGCTGCGTTCGTGTTTCAACGTGTTAAGTGCCCTGAAGCCTGCCTGCCTGGATACTATAAAATGTGCTTTTAGAACATAATCCAATGTACATGATAAGGAATAAATTTATAATTCGAAATTTCTAATAGATCAAATATCAAGGAATGTACAAAAGGAAATGGTATGAAGTCGTTCTCTGTGAACAGTATCGTAAGCAATATTATCAAAATTGTTAGTAAACAAGTATTTCTCAACTGTAGTTGTGAAAACAACAAAACATTATAAAACAAAGCTGGCGATATATGAACATAGTTTGGAATTCGGTTAGAAAGAAGTAATAACATTATAAACCCTCTTAAAAATTTGCTCTCTTAAGCGCTTAAAATGTACACTTGTCCAAACGTCCTGTACATGAAACAGGCTTAATGTCCTATGTACAAGACCACGCGTATTTGAAGTAAGGCAGTTATCTATGACATGTCTCCTGCGAATGACGGGCCCTACTGTGACACAACAATTACACTGTAGATTCTCCGGTTCAACTTGTTTGGCTTGGTTCGAGTGCAGGCTTCGCTTGTAAAGCAGACATGATTACATGCCAGACACAGCTTGATAGGTAGTTACCTGATATATACAACACACAGATGGAGTTCTAGTAGAACAATATGGGTTAAGTGGTGGCTATGTGTTCCCCCTGACTGTATTGTTACTGTAAGTATTACAGAGTATTGAGGATTGTTTGCATAGTATGTTATATTTACATTTTCTCTTGTCATAATAACTGTGGTTTAGTTGATTATTTGTGACATCAAGATTTTGAATTTTAGCAATTGTTTCTATTAGTACCATGAACTTGGAAGAGCCGGTTGTTTTCACAGCAAGCAGTACAACCAGGTCTTATGTATATGTTCTGAACATGACGGGATAGAAACTACCTTGAACAAATAATTTGAAATATATTCATGTAGGTAGCCACGCAGAAGTTTTAGTAGCTGTTGTTGAAGTAGTAGTTCTAGAAGATAAAGCGGAAGTGTTACTGTTAGTTGTAGCAGTATTGAGTAGTAGAAAAGTAGTAGTTGTTGTGGAAGTAGCAGCAGATGTAGAAGTAGTAACAGCGGAAGTAGTTGCAGTAGTAGTAGTAGTAGTAGTAGTAGTAGTAGTAGTAGTAGTAGTAGTAGTAGTAGTAGTAGTAGTAGTAGAAGTAGTACTAGTAGTAGTAGAAGAATTAGTTTTAGTAGCAGCATTAGTAGAAGTAGAAGTAGTATTTGAAGTAGTAGTAGAAGTAGAAGAAACAGAAGGAGCAGGAGTAATAGTAGTAGTGAAACAATTAAGAAAAGTAAAGATAATAATGTTGAGAGGGGTAGCGGTAAAAACATATTGAACGTTAATATGTTGACGAATATAAAACATAAATAAGGAGGAGCCTCTGATAAATGCTCTTCGGGTGGTTATGTTCAGGACGTAACGTTATAAACTACAACCTGTGTGTTAGACTACTGTTGTGTGATAAGGACACTCCTATTGATTGCACAGGGTAGATATATATTGCAGTCTGAACGGTCTACAGCATTGTTTGCACAATTTGATAACAGCTGAACATATAAAGTCATAAGGTCCACTTGAGCCCACTATAATGACGAAGTTCATTTCAGCGTCGGCCATGGTGGTTATCTGAACGAGTAAATAAACGTATTATGAACTTCTACCGACGTTGTAAATTGTATTTACCTGTGAATGATTTTGATAAGATCAATAATCAAAAAGATAAGTGAATGATAATATTATATCAATACATAATACATGTATATTATATCGTATTGATGAAAATAGCCGTAATGATTACCTTTTTACAAAAATCATTCTTGAGTTTTTAAAATGATAGAAAGTAATATTGATAATATTATAGATATGCCACTTTTCTGTAAAGGATACATCATTTCATGATACAGGAAATCGCTTTATGACTCCGAAGTGTTTTCATCTGATATGAGGCTTGAAGGTAATCTGCCTCCCGTGGATCAGCCACAGATAGAGCTATGCATGTTGCAGGGAGGGTTATAACACTGGTAGACGATGCTGCTCGTCCCCTCTGATACCCGCGAGGTGCAGCTCCCCCTGTGTTAGCATCACGGTGTCTGGTGGAGTGTATCGGGAGTAAAGTAAGAGCTCTCCAATCAGCGCTCTCCTCCTCTGGCGATGCTAGCTGTGTATTTATCTTCCAGCTTCCCGTCTCCGAGTCAGTCAGACTACTTCTGTTACATCAGGTGTTTATGAATGAAGCCTGGTGAACTAACCACATGGCAAACTCTACACACGTGTGTATATGAGTTGTGTTTCTTTTTACAGTGAGAGTGTTTCAGAAAAACGTGTGTTGAATATAAACAGGCCCGAACCCTGCTGTTTTGAGATGTGATTTACCCTGTGTTAATTCTGTTTAATCATGACTATTCGGACGGAGCTGCAGGTTTCCAATCTCGGATTAACCCATGAAGAGCCGAGGAGGTTCGTCACATCACAGGTAAGTGACGGGATATCGTTCATCTTCTTGTCACTTGACTAGTCACGGGGAACGCTTTATTGAAATGATAAGCGTCATGCATGATGTGATCTTTACGAAAGGTTAGGCAATTAAATTTGATCAATGAAAAATGCTCGGTCATAACATAAGCATTCAAAATAAACGACAAAATGATTTAGAGGACGAAGATATCTTGACATGTTTTATGACGCAAGAACAGTTAACAAAAAGAGATGAAATGGCGTCAAAATCATCTGAAAGTGGATTTTCAACTAGAAACGTTATCCAAACATCTCAATTATCCTAGAAGTATACAATAATTTCTCAAAATAGTTTATTACTTTAATTTTTTTTAGTAAAGTCTTCATATCTTGATGGATGCCACTTCAATTGTTTAAGGTGTCATTTGTTAGCAGTGAGTTATCAACACTCCAGTAAACCATCTTTGTTTTATCTTTACTGCTCATTGTTTTTGTTTAATTGAACAAGTTAATTGAAAGTGGGCCGTGGTAAATTTTCAATTTGTGAGAGAAGTTTCGTGACTTTAAAACATTACTGTACCTACTTAAAGTGCCGGTATTTTAAAACATCATAAACTGCATCGGTGATGATTGTAATTTACTTTTAGTAAACATATAGTAAGTTTGCAGATTGCTTAAAAAATATCAAAAACAAAGGCTATTCAAACAGCTTAAAAATGATACGAATTCGAAAGAATATGATGGCCTCTGATTTGACTTTTTTACTCAAGAGAAATTCTAGCAATTAATGAGAAAATTTGGACTTGGACTAATGCCGAGAAACTCCCTTTGAAATATCTATCAGGTATAACAAACCTCTTCTTAGGTAAAGACAATTTCGAAACTTACTTTATGAACCCTTACAGCACAGCACTAACAAAAAATGCGTTGACGTTATTTCGGTTCGTGACACGATAAATAGTGGCCGGATCTTGGCAAAGTTGGCAAGTTTCAAGTTATCATATTGATCTTACTGGTCACCGAACTCGTAGTAAATAATATCCCGGTACCGACTAGTATCAAATAAACTCGTGAGGGCGTAGCTCGAGCTTGGTTTATTTGCATAACCCGATGTAATCGGGTTATAATTTAGCTTAGACTATACTACCATTGAACGCTCCTGCGATGATTTTAACTAAATCGTATATATACCAGTAATTCATGAATGTTTTAGTGATACACTTTAGGGTTTAATGTGTCCTGACCATGAATTAATTAATTGTTTAAGTTGGATGCAATATTTCATATCATATCATAATGTTTTGACTACTATCAGTAGCTCATCCGTAGACATCAGTTGGCAAATTGGTAATTGAAAGCCTGGAAGCCTTAGTCAGCGAAAAAAGACCAGAAAAATCAAACACTTTTGAATCATGAATCGAACTTGTGAGAAAAGAAATATGATCATATAACACAATAATGTCATATTTACAAACCTTTTTTTTCAGTGGGATTGTCCCCGGTTGTATGTCCTATGGAGGCTACTATGGGCGCTGTTCCACCTTACCTGGCTTCTAGTGAGTGTGTCTCTAACTCATGAAAGCGTGGGGTCAGCACAGGGCATCAAGTGGTTCATCTACCTCTCCAACTGGACCTACCTCTTGCTGACTATCAGCACAGTGTTTGATGCTGCTATTCTTCTCTTCGTCAGACTCAAACGGAAGAATATTTTGAAAGGTACGTATTATCTTCAAACTACGCTGCTAAATAACTCAGATGTTTTAGAAATGAATGGCCACATACCTAAATTGTTTCTTTGTCAATATCGATAAATGTTAAACCACCCTTGAAACTTGTAAACAACTAATCAATAGAAAACTGTGAACTGGAAACATGTAATTCCCTCATATTTGTAAGACCAACAGTAAATTACGGAGGCATCCTTCTCTCATCAGATCTCTCTTGTAAAGACAGAATCTTAACTAGTTGTCAAAAGGCAAGACAAACTATAAATTCCCTGCGTTCACTGGGTCTTAACAATACAGGCCGACATCCAATTACGTGTGTGTATATGGAAGACAATGGTTTTACCTACAAGTATTTATGGTTGTGAACTTGTCCACACTACATCGTAAAGACATTTATATTGTGGAAAATACTCAACGATATTTTGCCTGTTGTGTACACGGTTTTAACAGACGTATGTGAACAGATTCTGTGTGTGCTAACCTAATGATCGGATATATTGACAAGTGTAGATTATTATTCCTTGGAAGACTATGTAATAATTGCTGTAATTCATCAACGGAAACTTTGTTTTGTGCATTTCTATCACTCAATATTCATGTATATACTTACTCACGTAGTACTAGCAACACTCTATTACGTACAGCACAAAAGTATGATCTTCTCAAATATGTTGAACGCTATGTACAAACTGGTATTTTCCCCCTGAAAACAGTATGGCGGAAAATAGTTTAAAGTCCAACTTCTCTTTTGAAGAAACCCACTGGAAACTGAGACTCTCCATTAGAGAAGATATGTCAAGATATGCTATGGTACACCAAAACCTCAATATGCATAGACTCTATACTCTTATAGATCTATACCTAGATTACAAAGCCCATTTACAACTAATTGTACAAACTGGTTCTAAGGCAAAATTTTCAAACGAATGTACACCGTGTAATAAACGATTATAGGAAAAAAAGTCCTTGGAAAAAAAGTACCGGTAAAAAAGTCCTCCGGAAAAAAAGTCCTATTACTATAAAAACAGGTTAAATAGGCATTGACATCAAAGATATTGTTAAGAAAACATGAATTGTTTGTACTTGAGGTATCAAGAAGGATGATGTGATATCTAAATATGGATTAATTAACTTTAAGAGGCATTCTGGATTAATTAAGAATTAAGAACATGTGAGTTTATCTCAATCTATTGAATCACCTGTTATATTAAATAAGGATTAATCAGGGATTAATTAAGCACCAATCAAGAGTATATGTGATGTGAGTCTCATGTGATTTTTTCTGAGTGAATGAACTCAACCTTTGTCTGGTTATTGTAAATGAAAACACTGGCTCCAACTGAGTAAACAAACAACTAGTAAACTACAGTCATCAAAAAGTCATTTATTATAATAAGTTTAAAGATGCTTTGTACATTGAAAACTATTTACTGCAACTTCCTTTGAACTTACGTATATATATCACAAAACTTTGAACATGTAATCACAGACTTCCAATTGAAACCGGCAGATGGTATAAAATTGATAAAGAACATAGATTATGCCCTTCATGTAAGTGTAAGATCGGCGACGAGCCTCATTTTATGTTAGATTGTAATATGCTTAACGAATTAAGACACACATATCTTCCTGCGTATTATTGTAAACATTCATCCATAGAGAAATTTATCTCACTGATGTCCATCCAATACTTGTTAAAATTGCTCTTTATATCAAATATGGATCGCGTTTGCTTCATTAATATTGATATGTATGTAATACTACAGTTTTATTATTTATTCACTCTATGTCATAATTTCATGACTTATGAGAAATAAACTTGACTTGACTATATAGATGCATCCATAAAAGTCAATAATAACCATTACATCATGGAAGTAATTCAGACAAACAAGGGTGGGTTAATGCTGGTGTTAGATGGCTACATGTACACCAAACATGCAACTCGAATATATATATATATATATGCCATTATTACAATTCAGAACCAGCAACCACAAACTACCAATTGAAACAGGCAGATGGCAAGCAATTCCTAAAACAGAACGTACATGCAATCTGTGTAACTCGCCCGCTATTGGTGGTGAGTTTCACTACCTACTGAGGTGTGAGGCTCTCCACCACTATCGGGTCCAACTCATTGACAATTATTATTTCACTTGGGCAGACCTTTTCAAATTCAAACAACTAATGTCAATTAATGACACCAAAAAAACTATCAAAATTTATAAAGATCATCCTAACTAAATCCTGATTCACATTGCTTGTACAATAACTGTGACTATGAATGTTTTAATATGAAATC
Source organism: Steromphala cineraria (assembly GCA_916613615.1). Taxonomy (NCBI): domain Eukaryota; kingdom Metazoa; phylum Mollusca; class Gastropoda; order Trochida; family Trochidae; genus Steromphala; species Steromphala cineraria. Next base: position 70,426,722 of record OU744726.1, on the reverse strand, counting down.
ATATCAAAACACCAATCTGGATTCAAACCTGGATACTCCACCATTTACCAATTAACTGAACTATATCATGTCATATCGAAGGCTATGGAGGATGGTAAAGAGGTCAGAGCTATATTTTGTGATATTAGCAAAGCTTTTGATCGCGTTTGGCATGCAGGGTTGTTAGTTAAACTTGAATCGATTGGAATAACCGGAAATTGGTTTGGAAATTATCTTAGTGACAGGAAACAGTCGGTTGTTATAAATGGCCATCAATCGAATAAAAAATCTGTATCAGCTGGTGTTCCTCAAGGATCTGTTTTAGGGCCACTTCTATTTCTTGTCTACATAAACGATCTAACAGACGGCTTGGTAAGTAACGTAAAACTTTTTGCAGATGACACTTCCCTTTACCTAGTCATTGAAGACCCCTTTCAAACCCAGACAGTACTCAATAGCGATTTAAAACAAATTTCGGACTGGGCAAATCTGTGGCAGGTAAAGTTTAGTCCCGAGAAAACAGAAGCTATGTTATTTTCTAATAAAATTAATGCAAGCCCGAAACTACAACTTAGACTTAACGATACGGGAATTTCTGAAGTACAAGAACACAAACACTTAGGTCTTATTCTACAAGATGACGGGAAATGGCAGAAACATATTGATAGCATACTACGTAAAGCAAGTCCGCTAATAAATTGCTTGAGAAGCTTGAAATATAGACTGAATAGAGTATCCATTGAAACCATGTATAGATCATTTATCATGCCCATTTTTGACTACTGTGATACCATCTGGGACAACTGTACAAAAGAGCAGGCGAATTTAATAGAGAAATTACATCTAGACGCCCTGAGGACTATTACCGGTGCTGTTAGGGGTACAAGTCATGCAAAACTCTATTCTGAGACGGGTCTTTCCTCTTTAGCTTCGAGGCGTCAGTTTCATAAATTATGCATGTTTTATAAAATGGTAAATGGATTAACTCCGAAATATCTTTCAATATGGGTACCCCCAAATGTGTCTAATGTAAGCAACTATAACTTACGCAATTGCGATAACCTGAGATGCACCACGGGGCGATTATCCCAATATAACAATTCTTTTCTTCCATCCACTGTTTAGATTTGGAATTCATTAGATATAAATGTAAGAAATGCTAAATCACTAACAGAATTTAAAATGTTCGTTTCATGCGAACGAAACTTATCTCCAACATTCAAGAGGTACACACTGTATGGTTCAAGGCGAAATCAAATTTTTCTTTGTCGCATTCGACTTGGGTGCAGTGACCTAAATTCTCATTTGTTTGATAGAGGTTTATCAGATAGTCGTCTCTGTTCTTGTGGAAACACTCGAGAAGATCCTTTTCATTATTTTCTAAAATGCCCAATATATGATTCTCTTAGATTAAATGAATACTTTTTTCAAAACAATATCAGCTTACAAACTATTCTAAGCGGCGACGAATCTTTGTCTAACAATGAAAACGAAACTTTAATAAAATCAGTCTATCATTACATGAATGATACCAATCGTTTTTCTTAACTTCCAATATCAATACGGTACCAAATGCAAATTTTAGTTTAATTTATCATGTTATTACAAGCTTAGTTACATTTTCTTGTATTTTCCATAAATATAGTCACATAATAGTTCTGTAAGTGTATTTTAGGAGAAGCATTTATATAGGCTACTTTTGCCTGTTTGCTGATCCTATTTCCTATATTTGTATATGTCATATTTCATATTTGTAAATAACTGTCTTGTTGTGGAAATAAAATACTGTTTAAATCAATGTTTTAATCAATGATTATACCCATCTTCAGTCTCTTGTTATTCGCTTAATGAAAATTTCCTCTGTTCATCTTGGAAACTATGAATTTTTCTTTGTTTTATATTTCTATGCTCATGTACCACCGTTGGTGGCGTTTTTGAGAAATAAATTAATTTGAATTTCGAAAATCCAAGATTGTTTGGAAGTGCAGTCGCAAATCCAGTCTCAATGTGTTTCCAGTGCTAATTAATGTTGTTGTATCTGAATAAAGAGATCTATGTATTGTATCAGTAAACAATGTGTTACCAGTGCTAATGATTATTGCATTGTTGTTTCTGAATAAAGTGAATTACAACAAAAGTTTATTATTTTGTCATACTTTGTTCAAACAATCATGGGTTTCTGATGCTCAAAATTCTTCGAAAGGGAAATATTATCATTTATATAAAACCTCACTCACTTTAGAGTCGTATCTTTTAGATCTCCCATCAAAATTTCGTACCTGGTTAACAAAATTAAGAACATCTTATCATAGATTACCAATAGAAACGGGAAGATGGTTAAATATAACGGAGGCAAATAGAACATGTACACTTTATAAAAAAAACATGTTATTTGTGACGAATATCATATTATTTTATCATGTACGCATCTTATTGATGAACGGAAAAAGATACTTCCCACCTACTTCTGTACGAACCCACATGTGAACAAATTTATCTCACTTATGAAATCAAATTATAACCCGCTTGTATTCAAACTATCACATTTTACTAAAACTGCTCTAAGTCTTTTCTAAACCAAATATACTGTATATCATGAACGATTACTTGTATGTTCTCTATATCATTCTGTATGATTCATGAGAATAAAATTCTGTTCTGTTCTGTTACCTAAAATCTAAAATAGGACTTTTTTTCAGTAAACAATGTGTTACCAGTGCTAATGATTATTGCATTGTTGTATCTGAATAAAGTGAATTACAACAAAAGTTTATTATTTTGTCATACTTTGTTACCTAAAATCTAAAATAGGACTTTTTTTCCTAGTTGAATTTAGGACTTTTTTTCGGTACTTTTTTTCCGAGGACTTTTTTTCCGGACACCTAATAAACACTGCTGTAACTTTTATTTGAAACTACTTGACATACTTGATTTAGATGCCTATGTAAATATTGAAATGTTAGATGATGACGATGTCTTGGCACTATTCTGTGGTGCACCCCTTGACATTAATGGCCTTACAAATAAAGATTGACAAACTGTAATACTTGAATTCTCACAATATACGAGGGGCGTTCAATAGGTGTTGCAAGCGGGGCATTGCTGTTTACATAAACAGTGTCAGCTTATAGCAGGTGTTACTATAGTCAAAACATAACATTGACACATGTCAAAACAATTTCTAGACATAACAATAATTTAGATATAATAGCTGCGCTGACCTAGGGGTCTCCATAATCATGGATTCTCTCAAACATGAACAACGCGCTGTGATCAAGTTCCTTACTAAAGAGGGATACAAAGCTACAGAAATACATAATCGTATGTGTAATGTGATGGGTAAGGATGCTCCTAACTTTTCAACAGTTTGTCGCTGGTCTCTTCAGTTCAAGCGGGGCAGGGAGTCCTTAGACGATGACCCACGGTCAGGAAGGCCATCTGAAGTCACCCGACCGGAAGTTATTGCCGCCATCGAAAGACGAATTATAGCTGACCGCCGTGTTAAAGTTTCTGAACTTTCTTTGGAATTCCAGATATCAGTTGGAAGTGTTGAAAAAATAATTCATGACCATCTTGGTATGTCCAAGGTATCTGCAAGATGGGTACCCAGAAACCTCACAGCACAAGATCGCCAGAAAAGAACCGAAACTTGCATGGAGCTCCTGGATCGGTTTAATGCGGATGAAGCCAGGTTTTTGTCTCGTCTGGTGACAGGTGACGAAACCTGGATCAACCACTGGGACCCGGAAACTAAACTGGAATCCAAGCAATTGAAGCACCCGAGTTCACCGCCTCCCCTGAAGTTTCGCACTCAACCATCAGCTGGCAAGGTTATGGCGACAATCTTTTGGGATGCAAAAGGCATATTATTAATTGATTACTTGCCAACCAAAACTACAATGAATGGTCAATATTATGCCAACCTAATGCAAGAATTGCGAAAGACAATTCGACAGAAACGCCGTGGAATGTTGACACGTGGTGTTCTGATTTTGCATGACAACGCTCCAGTCCACAAGTCAAGAGTTGCACAGGCCGCTATACGTGATTGTGGATTCGAACAGTTTAACCACCCACCCTACAGCCCAGACCTAGTCCCCAGTGACAACTGCCTGTTCAGAAACCTGAAATCCGCCCTACGTGGAAGACACTTCCGGGATGACGAAGACGTCAAAGCTGCCACAGAGGCGTGGTTAGGGGGGCAAACGGTAGACTTCTACAAAAGCGGCATCAAAAGTCTTAAAGAGAAATGGAATAAGTGTATTGAGGTGAAGGGTAACTATATTGAAAAATAAAAGTAAAAAATTGACTACGCGAGTTGGTTTTATATTGAAGTTGCAACACTTATTGAACGCCCCTCGTATATACGATATAAGAATCTCTCTGAGTAAATATTCTAAACAATGCTCCTGTAAATATTGCCATGTGCATCGTTATGGTTTGAATTTCTTGTAAATATTCCTTATGTACATATTCGATTGATATTGTTTTTGCCTTGTAATCTTCAAATACTATTGGAGGAAATAAGGACATTCATTCATTCAACGTAATCATCATGTATTAAGGAAATCATAAAGTCTATCTTTATGATCGCTGAAAACCTAGAGATTGTTCATGTTAAGAATAAATCAACTCAATAAGAGTTGTAATGGATTACCTAGATATCTGTAACATCAACCATTTTGATTATCTTTAGTATCGTTAAGTGGATTTTGTAACTTTCCGCTATATTTAGTTTCTTCATTGAGCTCTATCGGCTTGCATTAACCTGAAAAGCTATGGTTTCAGGTTTATCGTCCCATCTACCGTGGTACCTGAAAACATCTTGGCTGATGTTCAGCATCGTTACAGAAGGGAGTTTACATATCAGCGCTTTCTACTGGATTTTTATCTTTAAAGGTAAGCAAATGTCGACATTAAATCATTGACATCTTTCAGCTGGTAACTGTTTCAACAAGTGTGCTTAAATGAGGGTTTTATTTTTGTTAACCTTTTTCTATATGAGACCTATTTAACTTGTTCTTATGTGAGCCGTTAGCCATAAATTTACATGAAGCATTCAGTCATTCACAAGAAGTTTATAGGGGGGGGGTAGCACATTATAAGGTAAATGGAACTATAAGAATGAACCGATAATATATGTTGCCAAATGCAAGGAATAAATTTGGGCCTAGACTAGCAGCTAAACGCCCTCAAATAATGCATACGTACTCATAATCAAGTATACTCATCCACAATTACGGCTAAATATGTTTTTAATTTGTATCAATTATAGCACTACTGTAACACTTATATTTCTGATTTTATCTATTAGAAAAAGTTTAAAATATAAACGTTCGAAGTGTAAACTTTAAGGGATCTATTTCTCAATGAGAGGCATTTCCATTAAGATTTGTAAATGTCATTGTCTTTCTTTTGTTATTCAATTTTACATTACTTTGTACACACAATGTCCAAATGACCAAATCTCGGTTTTTCCGATCCTTCAATTCTCTCGGTGCCAAAACACATCTCAGTTGTATATTTATGATGTTATAACACGTAGAGATCTCGTGATATCAATGTATGTAAACTAAGCATCATGTCAAAAATGTATATCATAAACCAATGCCTTATCAGAACCTTTCATCAAAGTGCTTGAGAACTATTTGAAAATACAAAACTCCCATCAAAACAAATTCCTTACAATGGATTAGGAGTATTTATATACCCAGAGCGTTTGGGTTACTTGTGTATAACATTGATAGCACAATCCTGTGAATGTGTAGGCGTATCCTATGTCATCTTGACCAGTCTATTTGCAACCAAGTCGCTAACGAATAATTTGTCCGAATGTGCAAATATTTGACCGAGATAAAATAGCATTGCTGGTACTTCAATGTGCAAATATAAAAAAGCTGATGACGTTTGAAGCACATTGCTATAACGAAGCTGTATCAATCAATGTGAAGACGGCAATCGTTTGTGGATAAGGATGGAACAACGATGTTAAAGATAATGACGGAGTTTAATGGGAATCAGGTTCCCCTTTTCACCATTGACTTATTATAGCTGCGCATTGAAACAATTCTAGCCTTAAATCACTTGATTATTGAAAGGTGTCGTGAAACATCAAGGTACGAAACTGATTACTGCCATGTATATATCAATAGTACAATGCTAATGCCCTTATATACGAAACTAAATGTTAAAAAATGTAAGACCCCTTGATGTTAATTTATACACCTCTGTTTTCCCCATACCTCTGAATGAACAACATTGAGGACGTGTGCAACATGTTTGCCAGATGAGGGATTCCCTTGGCCAATTTCTGTGAAAGTCTTCTGTAAACATATTCAATATCAGATCTGAAAACGACATTTGACAGTTTCTAATATCACTCGTGTCCTATACATGTATTACATCATGTTACTGTAAGTGAATTGACTCTGACTATGTTACAGAACATAATTCCATGCATATAGAGTTCTATAAATCCTGCAAATTGGCGCCATCATACATGATATAATTTGATTATGAATAATGTACTTAAAACATGTTTTCCCTTACAGACCAACAGTTAACGGTTTTGCGGTTCATTTTCCACGGCATGAATTCCCTGTACGTGTTGACGAACCTTCTGGTGACTGCCATGCCAGTTCGAGTATATCACATGATCTACCCAATCATCTACGGAGTGATCTACACAGTGTTCAGTGTCGTGTATCATGTACTGGGAGGGACCAACCTCAAGGGGGAAGCCTACATATACAGAGTATTGGACTGGTCACAGTGGAAGAAGACCCTCCCTCTCGTATGTCTCAGTACCTTCCTGGCACTGCCCTGTATCTACATGCTGGTGTATGCATTGTACATCTTGAGGTGCTTCTTACATTCCCGATGTGGTCGACCACAACAAAAGGACAGTATATTAAAATCCTCACCAGAACGGACAAGTAGTGATGTAGAATAGAATCATGTGCTACTAAAAGAATTGACCTTTCTCACGGCTATATTGTATAAAGATAGATATTTGAAAACAATACCACAAACTATTGGATTAGTTTACACAAACACGAATGAACATTGTAAATACACTTTTAGCCTTATCTGAAAAGACTAAAATGGATCAAGAAAAGGGACACTTACAAACAAAGGACTTAAAGTTGTTGCCTTTACTGTTGTAAGAGCAGAGATTAATATATGAAGAAAGTGACAACAGAGTTATGTTTGTATGCTTTGTATGTATGTACTATGAACACTAACGGAAAGTGTAAATGTTGAGGACCATAACTTTGGTACGTAAGAGAATAAATATATCATTTGATTAATATCATTGCGTGCCACAGAGTCGTGTCTGATTTAGCTACAGCCATGACCAATTTACAAGGTGTATATGGGCTGGTGAGTTGTACATTGCTCAACAACTGAGATGTCGAGGAGTAGTAGAAGCATTAGCCTATCTTTATGGGACAATTTCGCTGACAGACGAGTAATGAATGAGTTTCCCCACACCATCAACACCTGGGGTGTTCATTTGAAGATAACTATTTTTCTTCAAGTTATCTCTAAACTACGTATTACCATTAGCGATGTACATAATAAGTTGCAATTACGAAACACTAACATTTTTCATTATACTCTATACATGTGTGTCATTGTACCATTTACATTTTCGCTAAAATGAAGCATAACTTAAATTTATACTTACTTTATAAAGAGACAAAAGAAATAAGTAGATGACCCTCTATTTCAACAATTGCCAACCGAGTAACCTGTTGGACAGAGAACATTTGTTAGCATACAGCCACGTTATCATCGCTCTCCGGTTCTCACGCATGTTCACATTCTAGCATGGTGATTGAAAGCTCTTCTTATCGGCAGCATTATCAACAAACATTGGGAAGATTGAATTCGGGTGGTATGTTTTAATCTTGAAACAAAATTACACTTTTATCTTTGGAAATTTATCAACTGACGATAATGGTAAAAACAATATCAAAAGGAACAAATGATGTTTAGCATGTTGATGAATTCTATGCCAGCATGTTTACTCGTTTTTGCAGAAACGTTATGAGTTCCTTTCTATCTCATCGCACATCAAACGTAAACGTTAATCATGTTTGAAGATACTTTCAAGATACGTCTTGCTAGATAACAAATCATTTTACATATACGATGTGTTTAAAAGCTTAGCAAGGGCGTTTCCTCTGCAGGGACCAGTTGACCAAAATATCCATTATCACCGGATGTTATGCATGTAAATTGTGAAGAAATGTTCAACTGACACTTCCGGCAACTTATGCAAGCAAATTGGAACTGGATATTCTCAAGGATTGTTTTTGCACGTTTTATGCTGTAGCGATGTCAATTTATAGAAAGCTTGTTGCTGTTTTAATTCGAATGAGGCACAAAACATGAAAAACAATCCTTAAGAATCAACTTTCTTTTTTGCACAGTTTTTCATAATTATTTACGCAGAGCAATCATGAGATTACAGAATGTTCCACAAAGCAATACATAAGTGAGTGATTCACAATGAGAATTCAATAAACGGCAGAGACTTGAATATGTCATGGTTATGCTCGCTGTCATAAAATGGCTCTTGTCGTGGATGCATATATATAAACTTTAGCTATATGTGTTACTATATTGATTTAAAAATAACGAATAAAGTGTTCTAGCATTTTCAATAAAAAGCATACAATAAACTAGAAAGAAAACTAGACAAATGTTCATGGCTCGTCATATATTCTTATATTTTTCAACACTTCGTCTCGGAGAGGCGATGGCATCACACATCACACATCACACATCACACATCACACATCAGAGGCTCACGGGGTTAGATGAAAAACTATCGCCAGCCAATCGAAAAAAGTATTCATCTCTAATGTGAAAACCTTCGCTTGAATATTAACCTATAATGAAATGATGCTATCATGAATCGAAGGTGTTTTAGTCATTACCATATCAGATACACATGTGAAAGTGACTAAGACACATGAAAGAAGGTGAAGTAAACAGTCTAGCATGAAACCACCTGTAGTCTTCACACACTATCTACAGCTGTGCACGCGTTTGATGTAGATAGTACGTACATCGTGTCATCCGCCTCCTCATTCACAAGTGTTTTATAGACGTAAACACAGCCTTGCTTGCGTGAAAGAAAACATCAGAATACAAATGTGTGAAATTCTCGAAAACATATTATCGCATTCGATACACATAAAATCACCTAAAGAGTAATTATCCTGAAATTGTTTGTTACAATTTTAAACAATAAATATGGTATACGAAATTCGGAAATAACATCCAGGCAAGAAATTAAATTCAATATGTCTTGACTATTCTAAACTTGAAGTATCCCTCATTTTGCAACAAATGAAATAGAAGCTTACAAACGCATTTACATTTCTATCTCATGAATACAACCATTGCAACAATTCTTTAGATGTATTAGGAAATAACAAAGTAGACAATGAACAGTATTCCAATCATTGTATAAAACGATGTCTTAGACTGAGCAATCAATAGTACGACATTATTCGTAAAGGCATTCTCTCCCCACAGAGGCAAATCAAGTCCTGAAATATTGAAACATTCTCTCCCTGCAGAGGCAGATCAAGTCATGAAATGTTGGTACAACCTCTGTTCGAATTCGCCAAAATCCGTGGGTTCCGGCAGTTTCCCCTGGCGGGAAAAAAATGCACAACAATCCATTTGAATTTCTTTATCAAATGACAACGCTTCTCAACGGTTTAAATCACAATGCTTTTGTCATGATTCAGTAGCCAAGATAATGATTTAAGAATACATGTAGCTTCGCTGATTGTACAACTATCTTCGATTGGCTCCAATCGGGAATCTCCCGTTCTATCTCACAAAGTCGGCGTAAGAGAACGTAGGCGAAAATGCACGAGCATCACCATGTGTGATGTCTTCTTCTAAATTTGACAATGACCTATTATCGGTATTTGAGCTTTATTTGAAAATCAACATTGATTCAATCTACCATTAAGATCATGTCTGCTCGTTTGGAACGGTGACACACGGACATAGTTAATAATTTCTTTGTGACTAAATAAACAACATTGCTGTATGTATTTGTAATGCTCTTACGTTAATGGAATAATCAGTATGACTTGTGTCTTCAATAGATATAAACAGCAAATTCATATCGCTAAGATTGTTAAAAACATAATCGTTTGCATTTCAAAATGTGTAAACTCCATTGTCCCTAATTGGTTTAGTGACAAATGGCCCTATGCAATACTCAGTCGACCAATATCAGAGAAGTTCAGCAACAGCGGGTGCAGCTCGCTGGTTGACCCGCTCATTGCCGGATACTCTTGGAATATTAAAGGTATGACTTCCTGACCAGCCATGATCGAATATGCTATAGATAACTCTACAGTAATGGTAATATTATATTATATAGCAACATTTCATGACTTGATCTGCCTCTGTGGGGAGAGCATGTGTTTTACCTCGAGTTCCCTTTTTCGCCTTGTGTATCAAACTTGAAAATTTCAAATGTACTATTAAATCAGAATATAAGATAAAAATTGCATATTCTTTGTTATCTGCTTAACTTGTACTTTATCTGTGATTATTGTCCTTATTTTTTCAAAAGTATTTATTCAAAATTCAGATAGAACTTGTTACATTCTTTTAGGGAGATCCGAGGAATGTTCAGGGTGGAAGCATATTGAACCCATGAGTTGCTGTCAGTATCATTCTTGAGATGCAAAGTGTGCTTGCCACATTTCTGATATCTACTTTTTGAGAGAAGGTCACGGTCTGAAACCTAAGATAACCTGCTAGACCCTGAAGCTGTGTTAGATCATGAGGTAGTTCTTCAGTAATCACATCCAAGTGGACCAAGATGGTGTGGATTCAAGTGTTTATCGTAACGCTCTTTCTTGACGAATATGATCTGCTGGAAAACATTTAGGAGTGTACTTCATCATCCAGTTTATTATTTTATACGGGTATCTAATTCATAAGATTAAGGAAAACATTTCAATCTCACCTAAGCTTCTTGCATGAGTTAGCCTACTGATACCAGTTTGTCTTTGATCCAAGAGAACAACACAGTCTTTATAAAATAGATTTAGATATGATTCTATTTTCTATAATTCACTAAAACACGCTCCTTGATTTGTTGAACAAATAGATATTATCGTTTTGGCAAAACAATTCATTTTATCTCCAGCATCCACGTGTTTAGTAACTGAAATATTGTTCAAGACACGTAAAACATCAACTCACTCACTATAATGTTGCATGATGCTGGTTGTTTGGTGTTATTAAATCCACGATGTCTTGATTATCAAGTCATTGTTGAATTAAAAGAAGAATGCATGATACCTATCATGTATACTGGTTATACAGTTACGAAAAGTCACTCGCACAGATATATCCATTTAAACAGCTTGGTTGAGTAAATACAATGTGACTGAACTATTTTGTCAAGGGACACAACACACATTTAGTGCCTTTGGTAACCTAAACTTTTCATCATTTCATGTTTTATACCTTTTTAATAGTATATTCTAAAGGGGCAGTAGCACGTTTTCAGGGGAAATATAAGGTGATGTCAGGAATATTTATAACTGCAATGCATTTATACCATCAAACAACTTTCCAACAGAACGTCATCGTATCTATCATATTATATATACAAGAGGATCTGCTACATTTTGAGGTAGATAAGTAGAAAACGTTGCCTTTCATCGCAATCGAATTTAAACAAATTTATCTATTCTTTGATATCAAGATCGACGCAGCCTTCATAACGTGACATATGCAATTGGTGGCCCTCCAATTGCCTAAAGTGGTGTAAACATTCTGACATATCTAGCAGGAAATATACACAATGGTCGTTTAGTGCGTTATTAAGTTCTGTGGCATGCTTGTGAAACGATTAAAAAAAATTAGATTCCTAAAAATACACTGTCAACAATCTAACTAATTGTCAAAGCATTTCCCTTTCGATAATTCATTTGCTATATGGCAATGGTAAAGAGGTCATAAATTACTTCTCGTTGGATAAGAATGATACTGATCCTGAACTCAAAAAGGTTCTCAACATTCTTTTTCTCTCCAGACGATACGATTACAGAACTTTCATTTTCCATGATTAATTTGTAAAAAAAGATTTATGTGACATCAAAGGCTATCTAAATAGGGATCATGTAAACATGTTTGTATTTCTGAACTTTATGAGCATTGAGGAATGAAGATAGTTGATCACATGAGCAGGAGATTGAATTTGTAGTGATAACTTCATGTGTTATTTGTGTGAGTCTTGTATCTGAACGTTAAATTGAATTCTTTAACTTAGATTCAAAATTAAGATAGCATAAGAATGCTCAAACATTGCATTTACTTTTGCATTCTATGATGCACAATTAAATTGTAAAGACAGCACTCTCTGAACTACAGACATTAAACAGGCATATGATTATTTTGGTTTGAATTTTATTCTAAATGGAAGAATTTGACATTTGAAATATTCGATTTCAGTGTGATTCAAGAGGTACACCTCGATCACATGACCACATGAAAGCAAGCCACAGCTCCATATTGAAAAGATTTCCTCTTCCGAAAATGAAAAATGACTAGTTTTATTTCTGCATTACAGAAGTAAAACTGTTTCCTACATAGGCCTTCAGAACATTGCCATTTCCAACACTGATGAATGAACTATGATAAACTGTTTGGAGGATTACGATATTAACTACCTATGACTACCAAACGTTGTCAAAAAACTCCTTCAGCAGTTTACAACAATGGTCATGAAACATAAGAGGATTTTAACCTAGTTTAACCTCAGTCATCGACTTGTCCATGTAGATGTTAAATATTACCAACACGATAGTATCTGGATATTTCCCGTGGCAAAACAAGGATATAAGGATATCATTTCTCTACTCATACTGTAGGGGAAAAATGACTTTCTGCTAAAACAAGGTATTTTTACCCGGAAAATTCCTTTCTGACAATGTCAAGTTATCTAACTCGTTCATGAGGTCTTCATTAGATATTGGACATTGGATAATGCTTGTTTTGGGTAAAATGAAAATAACACAAGATTTAAATGCTTGCGAAAACGGATTTAAAATCGTTATTGAACTCACAGTTCTGATTCAAATTTGATGTTTCTCGAAGTAACCTATTGTAAAATTATTCTTCATAAACATCAAAAAAATAATATAACTATAAACTAAGATTAAATCACTACTGAAATGATATTGACCTTCTACTATGTGACATTTGGTATAACATCATCTAAGGTTCTATTGAAACGCTCACGTATGAACTTCAATTGTCTTAAATGTGTTGCTCTTAATCTTCCACAGAGAAAGCTACAGCAAAACATATAAATATAAGCTGTTAGGTACAATATAGAAAATAAAATCTCACCTTCACTTTGTATAAAGACAATTAAAATAAGCAAAAGCATCAATATAAACAACTTGCTTTTATTAGAAACCATTAACCAACAAACATTGGACTGTTAAACTTTGTGATTTTCTTTAGGAACATTCTATAGTGGCGGACATGAAGGGATTTTAAAACAGCCATGAGTTGTCTCTGGGAAATGTCTCTCTTTGAAATCCTGTGCTCTGGCAAGCTATTTTCTAGCTGGGTTTTCGTCGAAGCAGAGTCAGAGGTGCTAGAAGAAAGTTCTATTCTGTCAGCTGTGGCCGGTGTAGACATCCTGTATAAAGGGGATGTTTCTTGGGTTTTATCCTCTTCGGGATTATGCGAGACTGACTGTCTGATAACATCAGGCGTTCTTGATTTAGGTGAGTGACTTAGTTGATGAGAAGAACCCTCTGTCAGACTGTTGATATGTCGTCCTGTTATGAAAAACACAAGGTTAATTCCATTGCAATATCTACTTTGCACACAATATTATTCACCTTTGTTCTGCATATGAACTTGATATTAAGCAATCTATATGTGGTGATATATAAAGAGAATCGCCATGGTTAGCTGTTAGTTTGGTCATTGCTGTCGGTGTTGTCTGACTCTAAGGGTGTGGGTTCAAATCCCGCATGGCACTCGGCCCGAAAAAGTACAAGAATCTGTACTATTTAAGATAGTGTGATCCCAAATATAACATTGTTAAATATGCATCTACTTATTTTCCACCTATTTATGAGTGTACATACGTTAAACAAGAATCTAAGTTTGAACCAATCGAGTGTTTTCTAAAGTAGAGTTCAAAATTTCATACTAATACGAATACAAAAATATGTATATAAGAATAATTGTTGTCTAGAATTATATGTTAAAAGAGTCGACATTATATATGCAGATCACGTTGAATTATGCACGAGGCTACGTGAACGTACCTGAGCAAGTTTTGACAAGCATCACAGAAAGAAGAAATGATGTCAGGAGAGTAAAGGTCGATACAGCCATTATCTTCAAATTCATGATCACCTGGAAGAAAGAAGTAAACATTTACAAAAAATTCATCGAAACAATCAATTCATCAAATCAGACAATAAACTACTACTTGCATTAAATCATCTGAGATGAGATGATTGAAAACTTAAGTTTCAAAGTTCATCACTAAACAGTAAGAAGATATACCATTGAAAATGAGAGAAATTGCTGTCAACCTACCTTGATGAGTATTCTCGATTCTGCCTGAAGATAACCTTCTGCCAACATTTAAATAGTAGAACTTTGATTTTGATTTACGTCAATGGTATGATGCTATAGCTTGACTGATAAACACTTTCTACAAACTGTGATCGCACACGGAGTAATGAACCTGCCGGGTCTGCTTTTGATGTCAGCAGTCGATTAAATTGTGTGCCTTTAAGTATTGCTTTTTTAATGAAAACTGGGTGAAATTTTAATTTATTTTGTTGTAAGATTTTGATATTAATACATAACCGTTTTGCCATAATGTGGTACAGAGACTGATATTAGTGATTTTACAATAAAGTTTACGTAAACTTAGACAAAACAATAAAACTATAAAAGCCTAATGTTTGGATCTTTACTTTTCCTCAGTATGAAGTTGGGTGTAAAAGTCGTTTGTCTTACATGTAAGAACACCCTCAGTAATGAACAAGATAGAATCACGAAACTTGTTCATGATTAATTAACTGTATATGGCACTAATACAATCTATACAGCCGAGACTATATGTTTCGGCAACTATACAATAAAGGTAAGCTGGGCCAATACTGGTAAAACTAGGCCAATACCAGCTGACTGGGCCAGTACGTTTCTGAGCATGCGTATACACACAAATGGTGAAAGTCCGAAGCTATCCCTTTTTAAGCTTTGAATATATATGACAGTTGAACAATCTCATTAATTTTAAATTCGATGAAAATGAACTTTCAAATGTTTTGCAAGTAAATCACAAAGACGTTATTAATATAAATGTCTTAATCAAGTTTTTTCTGTATTGGCCAATACGCAAACACTTGGCTAATAACATTATACTAAATACCACAGGGACGTGTAATGTCGAAAACAACAGAGTAAAAGATTTTTTCAGTCGACGATCCAGCACATACTACTATAAAAAAGTGAAGGGATGTAACGAAAGCAACACTCCATGTTCGTTTGCAAATATATTTCACAATGAAATCTTTTAATTACCTGTCAATTGTGTCATATATAGCTTCAAAGGTAATATATTTCCTTACAGAAAAAGTCATAAACAATGAAAATCTGTTGGTAGTTTCAAAGATATGAATTTTTCAAGTCTCAACTTTTTAAGGTACAGAATTGGTTTTTTTCAACAATATATTGTGTCATGCTAAACAGCATTGGACGAATTATAACAACAGATTACAAAAAAAGCAATATTTGCAAATGATACATGTATGGCAAGATTGCAAACAAACAAGTGGTGATAATCAGACCAAAATCCAACAAATTTGGTAAAGTTGTAACATGACATTGCATGGGTTTTCTTGATATTGTAAACTTTGTTGATTTCAGTTCTTATTTTATCAAATGTCGGTGTACATGTGTATGATCTTATTCTGAAGAGTGAAAATTTGACAATAGTTATTAAAAGATTGAGGACATCATTCCTCTTTTCAGGAAAACAAAATAAGAATTTTTTTTGTGTTGATGTTAAGAATGATATCTTTTCTTGTGGTTATCCAATACATAAATTATTTCCATATTGTTTTTGATTTTGGACACTCATAAAAGATGTAAATTATACTTTCAGGCTCGTTTTTACAAAATGAACAAAGCTTACTTTCGATGCATTCCAACTCAAACAGAAGTAGGTTAGTCGGCAAAATTCTATGCACTAACGAGTATTGAAACCATCTCAATTCTGAATTTATATGAGCTCGAAATATCAACTTGTGGTAAGATTTCCATTCTTTGTCACTTACATTTGTCTTCAAATCGGTTTGCCATTTTTACTTATAGTTGTTATATGTAGCAGTATCTTGAATCGGACTGAGTACATCGTGATATGTTCTACGGCCTTTTTTATCTGTAAGGATATGTTGATAGTTGTAAGGGATAAATGGCATTGCTAGTTTTTCTACAATAGTAATATTTACTGATTTACAATATTCCTTGACTGATCTTCTTCTTGCTGGTCCACTCCAAAAACTCGGTAAAAAAAACAACTCCAAACTTGTTATTAAATCGAATAAAAAAAGGTTCTTAATCTGTTGTTTTCGACATTACATGTCCCTATGGTACATACATCTTATTTTGCCTACACCTCTATCTTAGTTTTATTGTATTATTACATTTTTTGTAAATTGTGCCCCACACTGAACATGATTTACTAAAATTATTTTGGTATTTCATTGAGAAAGGTGTTTTTTTGCAATTGATATTTGAGGATTATAAATCAATATTAGTCCTTCAGTTTCATATTCTGTATAGGACAAGATTTGATTATAATTTCGTTAGGTTGTTCCAAATCGTTGTTGTAAAGCCCAATTGAACGTAAAACACAGACAATTGTGACGATAATAGTATCACATCAAGCGTCACCAGACATAGCTTTTTTAAACCCGTGATAACATAAAGAATTTATTATTTGTTTACAAATCAGTCGTATCTGCAGCAGATGGTAATAAAGCTACTTGATTGAAAAGTAAATGGTCTCCATGGAAACATTACTTAAACTGTGAACTTTAAGGAAAATGTTTTTACAACAATAAAATGTTGAAGTGAATATCGTTTCATTCAAATATGTTTCATAAAGTTGTTTTCTTACCGGAAAGGGTCTATACTACATACTTCATTACATAATGTAACAGTTAGTATCGAAAATTACACATTCGAATGAACAGAAGTATCTATCGATAATATAAAATCCAAATGAGCCGAGTATATAGTGTTTTTGCTCTTATTTAAGCTGAATAAAATTCATGAAACGCTGTGTATAACTATGATTTGTCTGTTTGTAGACAATATATGAGACCAGAAATGTCTGAATATTTTTCATAACTTCTAACAAAGTTGCTTGACATATGAATGTCATGTTTTCAATTTTGTTCACAGAAAGTTTAGTTTTTATTGACATAATTCTTACAAACGGAATGAGTTAATGTCATTTTAAGCTATTTTGCTAATACAGTCAGGCCTCGTTAATCCGAACGCTTCCGTTTTTCATCAAAAACGTTTGGATAGTGAAGCGTTCGGACTACTGAAACGAACCTAACAAGTTGGAGTAACTCCACTCTGAATCTACAGGCAGACGAGAACGTATTTAGTATATCAAACGAGTTTATTTCATATACATATATATATTTATAACTATTACACAATTTACTAAAATCATAAACTCAAGAAACACAAAGTGAGACATATCAATTTGTTACAATCACAAACTACCGTCACGCTCAACACACATGCCAATCCACTATTAATTGAAGTTTACCGGAACGGCCGGATTAATGAAGCAGAAATAGTGATAATTAACTAATCTGTTACAGCTAATTGGCGTTCGGATTCGGAGACTGAATCAACAGATAAATGAATCAACATTTTATGAGTTTATATAGAGATTAGTTTGGTTACAGCTGGCTACCGTTTGGATACCACGGGATTCGGATTATCGGTGGACGGATTATCGAGGTCTGATTGTATAAATATTTTGACAAGGGATGTTTTCCTTTTTGGTTACAAAATCTTATGTCCTTCCTCATGCTCACTGGAGGAAATGATCATTTCATAGACAGCATCAGTTGTTAATGACGTTAACAAAAAATGTTGAAGTCTCAAACATGTGTTAACACGTTGGTTCTTTATATTCTCAGTGAGATTGTATCAGTTGTATGATACAAGGGCATCGCGTGAAAAGCCTTGTGTGGGCCTGCAAAAAGAAGCAGTCAGGAAAGTGTGATGTTTCATGATGAGATCAGATCAAACGTACATCGGGCGAGAGGACACATGTTGCAGTGATCAGCTGATTGGATGAAGCATTGACATCAATAGCTTTATTGAAAGCATTGACCTCATTGATCCTAAACATGCGTGTATACTTACAATCTTTTAAATGTTTATGAATCTATCTGTGCTCTGAAAATGCCACATAATGACGTAAATCATGTTCAGTTTGGTTGGCTTTGTTTACAAATTGCAAAGAAAGTCTCTATCAGTTGATCCTGAATATAATGATAATTGCAAGTACTTGTAGGTTTGACTTTCTTATAGTATGATCAATATGTTCGAACTTCTGTATAGCTTTGGTTAGAGTGATAAACCATTGCTAGTATTGTTCATTTTGTTGTCTACTTGTTGATAGACAGAACGCGTTCTCTATTAAAAGTGATAGATTGCTGAATAACATTATTGAGGCAGCAATCAGGGGGAACTCGTCCTCGTTTAACGGAAACAATGTCGTTATACAGAGACCACAAATGTATTCATAGACATATATAACAGATTCCATCATTCCGTCTCACTGTGTGTGGTTCTTAAGCTGCTGTCTACTTCATATTTACATACTTTGCATGATGCCTGCCACAATGTTTAGGACTGATATACGACAGTTGTTTACAAGATCCAAACAAGAAAATTTAAACAGGATATTTCTCCTTAAAACGATTTTGATGTTTATGACAAATGGTCAGTGAGTTTGTTTTTAAATGACTTTATCATATGTTTACAAATGTTTGTTATGAATTTCGAACGTAAATAAAAACGATATGAATATTTTGGGATCATTAATACTAAATTTGAAAAATTATGTGAGATGAGGTTATAAAACCACGTTCAAAGATACAAACAAAAACAAGACCAAAAACAAAAAATGGAAAAGAAAATAGTTGTAGCCTCAACATGCTTTCGTTGTAAATACGTCTTAAGTACATACATGTATACTACTTTTTGTCTTGACATATTTGGAAACGACGGACACTGTCACATGTCACACTATTTTATAACTTAACCTTGTGCACTTATAGACAACTGTCAAATGTTCTTCCTAAACATGATAGAAGGCATCAAGCAAAGAAACGTCCAATTACACTTACAACATTTACTGGTAAACAATATGTAATATGAACTTTTTCAAGGGCATTTAGAAGTTGGTGTGGTAATACAAGACAAATTTTATGGAAAATAACTTCTTTATTGATTTCTCACAACATTTCTGGTGAAGAAGGGGCACGAATTGGCGCAGAGACCTCGTGAGAAATCAATACAGAAGTTGTTATCCATAACATTTGTCTTGTAATATATGATATATCGTCACTGACATTTTGTAAATGTTAAGCTTAATTTTTAATGTTCTGTTAACCATTGCTTAACTCAATTCAGTTTGTTATGAATATTCAGGAATCAGTCCAACCATTATTTAGATGAAAGCCTACTGGAAGATGAGCCTTGGAGTAATGAAAGGCCTTTGATAAGCAATGTGTGAAATGTGCTCATGACTCTTCAGAACCACTTCCACTCAATGTTCAGGACAATAAGATTGCCGTCAATACAACCTTGCCTGACTCCCCATAGCAAACTGATGATAAAGGAGACACTACCTGTTGACAGAACACGATGTCTACTTGTATGAACGAGTGGTTAAACCTACTAATCATTTCACTGTAAATAATGCTCGAGTGGAGACCTCTAAATGCTGCATTAGTATTGTTCTTCCATGGTAACATCTGTGTTTGTCAAAACTCCAATATTGTTCTTGTACACTTGAAATTGTGTCTTTTGCTGTAATGACTGAATGGTTTTGATGATGCGAGTAAGAGGCTATGTTCAAATAGACATATCATATTTAAGGAATACAGTTTAAAGACAATTGATAAATATTGATGTCAGCAGTTGCTGATGTAGAGTAGTGCTGCCATTTATAGACTTAAATAAGTTGTATAAGTGGTAAAAGTACAGGTACTTGTCGTTGTGGTAGGGAAAGTTCGTTTAACGAAAGTAAAAACAAATTAGGTAACTTCCAGAAATGTACAAAGCGAACAGTATATTTTAGAATAGAGCAATCGAGGACACGTTTCATTTCGTTTTTCATACAAAATATAAGTTGATGCCACCTTTCCATTGGACAGAAATTGTTTATTGATATGTATAGCTTCAGAATTTACTTGAAAATATAAATTTTAAATGTAATAGTTGTCAACCTATGAGAGAAAAAGGTCATCTATTTTAGTCTATAGAGACGACTACACCGGCCACTCGTTATAGATGCCTCGGGAAAGTCTGTGATTAAAGTATTAAAGTTCAATCACATCACCAAAAACTAGTCAAGTTGTTGTCCGTCTAAGTTACTATTTCTATTTCAATGTCATGTCTTGTTTATTTGTTTATCATGCTCAAAGGAGAAAATATGTCTGCTGTTGTCCATAATGTAAAGAGTAAACACGAGCCGGATCAGTCCTATAGAAAGGACAATATGTTGTGGCAGATTGTGATTGGCTGAAAGACAATGTGATGTTTTTTCTAACTCATTTAAAGCATACAAAGTCTCTATTTACCATAACCATACACTTTTGTACTCATTTCTGCGTTACGTACTCCCCGAGGATACAGGACGTTTAATTTGAGGCACTTTTTAATTTTGATAGAAGTACAATTGGCGACGTTTTGAATAACTAGATATGTTGACTCATCACAATACAGTTACTTAACAAACGTTTGTCTCATTACACTTATTAAGTGAGTGCAAATATCACGCTATGCGGTGTTTGCTGAAGGTTGTTCCATCATTGTTCTTTAGAAGGTTATGATTTTCTGTGAAGATGACGTACGTCTCCTATCATACATTTAAAGATGATACTTGTTATTCAACATGACTTCAATAAATAAGTGCAATAATTTACTAGGCAGAGCCTATACCTGTTTTGAGAATCGCCAGAAAAGTTTACAGTTGACAGGGAAGTATTTTGCAAAATGGAAGAATAAAGTCAATACTGCTTCAATTTTGTATTTGTAACTTTTCAATTCACATATCCCAGAACAGTTATTAGCTCTTTATGGAAACATGAATCCTTGAATTGACAATTTCATTAAAATTATAGGTTTCCAGAATGTTGGTAAGATTCTTATAATGGAGACCAGTTAATGTATGTGATTGTTAGCAAAAATACTTTTCAAAAAATTGTTTTGCTGAACCAATTTAAGAGCTTTTGTAATTTTCGTTTCACGTAAGACTGATTGTGGACTTTATAGAATAGTTATTTGTCTAATTGTTTTGATTTCAAACAAAGTGTTATAAAAATCCTGAAGAAATCAACACACTCTTAACACAATTAACAAATATAAAAGGGGGGAAAGCATTGGACATGTCTTGTATTTGGGGAAGCATAAAGTGCCAGAGGTAAAGAGTGTATGTCCCATTCTTTATATATTTTTTTAAGTAAAAGCAAACTGAATCTCTGAAGCTGTCTGAGTAATCACAAGGAAGTGGCCAAAGATAGATATTCGATACTTTACTTAGCCCTCATTCATGAAAAATGTTATCTGATAAAAACTTTTTCAAATAACATTCATTGGTAGAAATAGAAAGTCATTATAGCTTTATTTGGATGACACTTTGAATTAGGCTTTAGTTCTTGCTCGGAAAATACTTATATTTAGGCAGTCGTGTCGTAAACATAATATGTCATGGAAACTCAGATAATGTTCTCTATTTATTGTATTGAATTTGATTGAGAAAACAATACATGCTGTAAATTAATAAAATAAGCTGATAAGGAGAATTGATACAAACTAACGAGGTATTAAGTAATAGCTAAAGTGTGTCTTATTTTGTTGAAAAACATGTCTCGAATCAAATAATGTTATAAAAATACCATGTCACCACATTATTTGTTCAAGAACAGCCCTCCAATTAAGGCACCCATTGATGAAAAGAAAACCTTTTAAATACAATTGTTAATTACATGTTTTTCTAATATGACATTGCGGTATATAAATAAATTACGATTATTGTAAATTAGTTATTCTTTTATGATTTTTCGTATTAATATTTTTTTGAAAATTATATAAAGTATATTTATAAAGTACATGTATATATAACAAGATTCAATCAATAAGATTCACCAGAGGATAACAGAAATATTTACAGTCAAATTAGTCTTATCAATGAAATTAAACATCCAGGGGAGATAACTCGTCATTGTGAAATTACCCTTTTTATATTTTTTTGTCATTAGTGTGCGTTAAGTTAATTTGTAAAATGTATTTTATCAAAAGACAAACACTTATGAACACAGTAATAAAGCAGTCATTATGTTTTATTAAACCTAATTTATATTAAATTCTTAAAATGTTTGCCCTCACACTGTCAGTGACAAATAGCCAAAATGTTTCAATATACCAATCTGACCGTTACGAATGCGCAGTAACAAAGGTATCCAACCTCCTTAATTATCTTCATTTATCATTATGATATTAATATCACAACTAAATGGTGCAAACTACTTCAATTTCTTCACATCAACTCGGCACAGTCGTCTATTCAGTTATACATTTTCCTCACTGATAAAAAAAACTTAGATATGAATGAAGAGATTTGAGAAAACCAAGTATTGAATCCACATGGTTAACAACCGTTTCTTGTAAGAAAGGTCAGATATTGAAAGGTAGGAAGATAAGTGGACCCTCCAGCGGCCTCATGAGAAAGAACTTCTTGTGGAACTATCCTTGAGGCTGACAGGTGTGGTTAATTCGCGTGGATGGGTTAGAAAATATAGTACCATAGCGAGGTTTTCATAAAGCTTTAGGTATTCATTTCAATGTGAAACACTTACGATATTCTTATACACCTTCTACCGTTATGAAAACTCTTACCATGCCTCAATTGTGCACAAGGGCATAACACGGAACAGGGTCAGTTCAATCTTGAGGTACGAACGATATTGATCAAGGTGGATTAAGGTTTTCAAAGCAAACCCATTCTCTCCCCACAGAGGCAGCTCAGTCATACCTGAGTTAGCCTCTGTTCTATTACGCCAAGATCCTGGGGTTCCGGTAGATTGCAAGCAGCAAAAAGTTGTAACTTAAAATATCTCCCTTATTTGCAGCCAATAAAAACACCTTTTGGATATCCATGACTCGGGAAGTTCTTATCAGTCGTTTAGTGACATGGAAAATATTATGTCTTTACGTGTATTTTTCAATAACAGTGTGAGAGGGAAACTATTTGAAAATCAGATATGGATAGGGTTTACCATTAGACAGAAACGGTTTTATAATTGAGTACATTATTATTTGTTTTATGATAAAGTTTATTTTACTTATCAACCAAATAATAACTACTGAGAAGGAAAAAAGCGATGGTTTGTACAAGAAAGAATTACCTCCCCTGGATGTTAAATTTCAACGAAAACTTTGACGAACTACACGGAGATGGCCGAGGTTTTGCGAATGACCACTTTTTGAAACGGCGTCCCTGATTGCACAACTAACTTCGATTGCCTCCAATCAGATTTCTAACTCTCTATCCCATGTATTAGCCGTAATAGAACAGAGGCTAATTCAGGTATGACTGAGTTGCCTCTGTGGGGAGAGAATGAAGCAAACCATGTTATCATTATAAATTGGATTTATATTTCTATATTCTATAGATAAACTGAACCTAAAGTATGTGACATACATATTATATTTCCCTCCAATTGCACGGTGGAACATTCCTGATTTATGTAGCAGAAAATATATCAATGATTCAGTTATAAATGATCTGTTGCAGAATATTTAAAACGATTCCTTGAAAATCAAACAATAAATAAATGAAAAGAAATGGTAACCATTCTCTTTAACGACAGTGGTGAAAAAGTGAATTACTTCCTATGACAGATAATAATACTGATCCTTAAATCATCCTCCTGGTTCACATCCATGCTTTTATCTGGTTGTGGAATAAATACCATTACAGAACTGAGCACAACCATCCCTATCACTCTCAATTTTTGAGTCCTAAAAGGTTTTTTTAAAACAGGTTATCTCAGTAGAGATCATGTAAACCGTTCAGATATTTTTGTATTTCTGAAGTTTATGAGCATTTCGAACTGAAATGAGAATAGTTTATCACACAAGCAAAAGATTGATTTGTAGTGATAAATCCATGAGTATATGAATATATATTCCCTTATCAGACTGGTTAAGAGGAAACCATTTACTTGAACTTAGAAATAGATAGCATAATCAAAATAGAGTGCATTTACGTTAACATTGAAAAAGCCAAATAAAAAACAGAATGCAAACAACAAACTACAATCATAAAGCATGTGATTTTTTTTTTCTAAATCTTATTGAAGGTTTTTTCATTTAAAAATGAAACATTATGAATACATTAAAGGCACATGCCCATGATTGGAAATCGGGCTAAAAGTTAACTGAATATCTCATATGTTTAATACATTTTACAGCCGTCATTTCTAACAAAATATGTCCTTGGTTTTATTCTCTTCTTTAATTAATCATTTGGTAAAAGGTCAACATCCTAAATTCGAAATAAGTTTTTATCCTTTTTTTAATAAACATAATCTGACATAGTCCCCTTGCACTGTTCAAAAATGGTATAAGATTGTAGAAAAATAGATTACGAGTTTTTATTCCTACTAGTAAATTACCCAATTGTCGACCTTAGATGTGGAAAATATCAGACCTCGATATTTGCAGCAGCAAACAGCAAAAGACCTTTCACTCACATTGCCCGCAATTTGTTTCTTTTATCATCCACAAGAGTATATTCAAATATATGCAGTCAGGAACATAATGAAAAAAAATTCTCATCTACACTTACTAAAGGCCTAGTATATATGAAAGACAACAAATTTAGCAACAATATAAACAATTTCGTTTTATTAGAAACTGTTAACCAACACACAAATTATTCCTACATTTCGTAATTGTCTTTACATTCAGTAAGTACAAAACGGCCATGAGGTACTTCTGAGGAATGTTTCTCTTTGAAAGTCTGTGTTCTGCCATGGGTTTTTTTTATGCTTAGTTCTTGTCAAAGCAGAGCCTGAAGTTCCAGAAAAATGATCCGATCTGCCAACTGTGGCCATCTCTGTGTTTTATCCTCTTCAGGATTATTCAAGACTGACTGTTTGATAACATTGAGCAGTCTTGATTAGGAAGTGTGAAGTAGTTGATGAGAAGATCCCTCTGTCGGACTGCTGCTGATATGTGGTCCTGTAATGATAAAGACAATGTTATTTCCGTTGCAATATTTACTTTACTAACAATAATATTCACCTTTGTTCTTTATATGAACGAGAAGAACATGATGTGATATAGAGACATTATTCCCAGGGAGAGTGTCAAATGAGATTTACTATCAAGTTTTACAAGCGAAAGCGATCTTTATTCACGAAGTTGCGTGTATTTGTGCACGATTAGGATAATAATTTCTTTGTTGCTGAATTTCGCCACCCTAACCTCCACTTACTGGTCCACAAACCTGCTGTATTTGCCTGCGATGGCCGACTACACTGACGTCACAAACAAGTGTTCTATGATGTGTTCACATGCTTAAATAGTAAGGACGTCGCCCTGCTAGGTAAAAGTGTTATGTGGACATGTGGTTATATTGAAAATTTGTGAACTACTTATGTGTAAACAATATAAATACGTTAAACAAAGAAGCTAAGGTTTGAAATATTTGAGTTTTTCCTCATGTACAGTTATATACTTCATGACAAAAGGAAAATCAGGATAGTTGTTAAAAGAGAGTCAACATTATGAGACGTAAGAACATACCTGACCAAGATCTGACAATCATCACAGAAAGAAGAAAAAAGATGTAAGGAAACTAAAGGTCGATACACCCATTATGCTCAGGATAGATAAAAGAGAGTGGTAAACATTCAAAGAGTAACTGACACTTATATTCCTTTAAAATAAAATAAAATAACTATTATTTGCATAAATCTTCAAAATCAATTCTTTGATTAGATGATTAATAACGTAAGTTGATATTAAACAGTTACAAATGTTAATGAGAGAAATTTCTGTCAACCTACCTTGATGTGTATCCTTGATTTTGTTTAATAGACTACCCACTGCGAAACATTTTGTTAGAAAAACTTTGATTTCGATGTACATGTACCTCAATTTTTTGAAGTATTTTTAATTCATACATACATGTAGGATGATATGAAATAATGGATGCTCAGAAGAAGCTCGTATGCAAGCTAGATAAAACTCATGAAACATACTATCTGTATATTTAGGATGTTTCTGTGGTGTGAACAAAATATAAGACCTGCAATGTTTGAATGGTTAAATAACACTTCTTCATCAAGTGGTATTATTTTTTTTATAATAAAGTTGCATGACATATGAATCTCTTGGTTGAACATATGTTAGTCGTTATTGGCATAATTCTTTAGATCAGTATGAGTTGATGTAATTAAATCTGTTTTGCTAATACATTGTATTGTCTTTGGCCAAAAGATATGTTTTATTTGGTATCAAAATCTTTTTTTTGTTCATACTCATAGGGGTAAATGATCATTTCATAGACAATGTCAGTTGTAATCACGTTATCAAAAAAGGTTGAAGCCTTAAACATTTGTTTACACGTTGGTTCTTCTTGTGCATTCTCTGTGAGATTGTATCAGTTGTATGACATGAAGGCATCATGTGGAAAGCCTTGTCACAGCCTTTAAAAGAAAAAGTCAGGAAAATATTATGCTTCATGATCAAATCAATTGGAGGTGAGAGGATGTTTCAGCGAGCAGGTAATTATCAAGCTTTTACAGCGATAGCTTAATCAAAAGCATCAATATCCTTTATCGTAACCATACGTATATAGTACACTCTTTTAGGATTTTATAACGCTACCTGTGCAATGAAAATATCAGTTAAGACCTTAATCAATTTCATTTTGTTTGGCTTTGTTTAAAAATGCAAATAAAGTCTCCTCTATCTGTTTGTTATGAATAGAATGATAATGAATGGAAAATATGGGTAGATTTGACTTTCTTATAGTAGGATAAATATGTTTGAACTACAGTATAGCTTCGGCTAGATTGATATAACATTTATAAGCGTGTAAAGAAAAATAATGTAAATCTGGTTAAATAAACCTAGTATTTGGCATACTCCATCAGAAAATGTAATTATCATAAAATTCTTGACTAGAATATGTAATTTCAAAGTAGCTACCCTACCTTATGTACCAGTGATGATAGGTAACATCATTAATAATGCAAGATGAGTCTCTAAAATAATGAAGAACAGCTTCCATGCGATCTTTAGAAACAGTAGCATTGTCACCATCATGACTTGATTACTACAGCCTTGTCTGACTCCCGATAGCTACCTAACCATATCAGACACACTATCTGATGGCAGAACGTCATGTCTGCTTGTGTAAACGAATGGTTGAATGCAACAGATGGTTATAATTTCCCTGTCAGTCAGTGGTAACCTCAAATCGTTCTGCATGAGTATTTTTCTTACATCTTGAGAGGGATAATATTTGTTTGTCGATACTCAGTTTTACGTTTCTTATACACTTAAATTTGTGTCTTTGCTGTAAAATAAATTGTAACAGGATGAATGGTTTTAATGGTGTCACTCTCCCTAAAGCAGAAAGAATATGGAAAGTGTTCTGGTTCATGATAAATTGAATTGATTTGAAGAAAGTCTCACATCGTTTGAACCCGCATAGCCTCATAAAGTAAGCAACATAGCCTGGAACAATGAGATAATGAAGGTTATTCTGTTACGGTTTGGCTACAAATGACAGAAATGTGTTATATTTATGTTATGTTTTTTTCTTTTTCTCTACCCATGATTACAAACATCAACCATTCACAAATTGATTCAGTAGCTAAGTCTAGTCGTTGCAATTCTGTGAGGTGAGGTGATTTTGTGTTCGATGTTGCTTTCAAGATTATTTCATTTATATCCCGGCTGCTAATATAATTTCAGGAAGATACCAAGCAACACCATTGTGGCTATCCATTGTGATGAAACCTGCAAGCGCAATGAACCATGGTTGGTACTGCGCTGACATTCAGTGTAGCATTGCACTCAAACTTTACTGTGTGTAGAACAGTTCTCTACAGCAGATAAAGTTGCATGGGGAGATTGGAACCCCAGAACTCTTGATCTGAAGCCGAACACGCTATCCTGCCATCATTCTCAGAAACATTGTATCAGCACTAAGCCGTGCAGTCGTGCCATTCAAATGCTGATACGTTTATAAACAGTTTTCAGCTTGGTTTCTCAACGGTTTTACCGCTTAATTTTGTTTGATCTGCTTGTAACGCCAGTATGTACAGTGGTGTAGTGGTTAGCATGCTGGCCTCTCACGCCGGAGACCCGGGTTCGAATCCCGGTGGAGACACCAAAAAATTGTGACTTGGGTCTCATCCTGTGTTGTGTCCCTTGGCAAGGCACTTCAACCACATTGCACTCAGTCCACCCAGCTGTTAAAATGGGTACCTGACAATTGGATGTACTGACCTACATGGTCGTGATTTGCGCTTAGTAGCAGCTGTGAAAATACACTCCTTCGGGGTAATAATGTAGCGCTTTGAGCATGCCTTAGGACGTGGAAAGGCGCAATATAAGTATGCACATCATTATTATTATTATTATTATTATTATTATTATTATTATTATTATTATTGTTATGTATAGGTATGATTGACTAGTGCCTTTTCAAGTCCAATATTCGCGAGTTTGAATGTCAAGGCCACTTAGTAAGATTCAATTATGGATTTTCATTGACTGATCATCGACTGTAGGCGGAAGTAAAAGATCATACAAGCCATTTACATATGAAGCTGAAAGTGCTATAGGAACACATTTCACTGTGACTTATGCAACATCATAAAGTTAACTTACATTGATTACTTAGACAGAGACACTCATTAAGATTATAAAACTAGTATAATATGCTGATATGTAATGGTATCTTCTATCGTGTGTGGTATCAGCAGTCTTCAAGTAGAGTATCAGTCTCCTGCTGTGACAAACAACTGAAGGAGGTAGAGCAAGGTAAGTGTGGTACATAAAATGTGGAAGATTGAGATCCGGATAGGTTACAGCTTAGGGAGATCATGTTGTCTCAAGACACCTGCTTAACAAAAAATTGTTTCATTAATTTAATTAGTTTGTGAAAATATTATGTGATGTTGGTTTTACTAAGGTTTTGTCAATCTTTGTTCTACAAAACATCATGATTATTTGTTAAGATGATGTAAAACTGTTGGTATCATATAAATGTACATAAGGATACTACAGAAATACATTGGTCAAGTAAACTGTTCCTGAAAAGTTGATTACTAGCAAAATAATGTATCAAAAATTGTTTTGATGAACCAATAGCAGATTTTTTAAATGTTCGTTTTATGTTAGAATAATTTTATACTTTAAAACATTTTTTAAAATTGATTTAGTTTTCTCTAAATTCTTATTAAAATCTTGAAAATAAACTGCTCATAACATTACACTTTTAACGCACTCAAGGTGAAAGCATTATGAATGTTGTGAAAACCTGAAAACATTAATCTCCAGGGCAACAAGTTTCTATTTCTTTATAAATACTTTTTAGTGAAGGGGCCAAACTGAAAAAAGGTAACCCACTAGACCCCGAATCCGATCAAGAGGAAGTTCTTCAGTTATCACAATGAAGTGGGCTAAGATAGTGTATCCTTTGCTTTAACACTCGCTCATGACAAATGGAATCTGCCAGAAACTTTATTGCATGTACATTGTACATGTACTTCATTAGCCAATTTGTCATTTTACTTTGGATTCTATTTTCTAAAGTATTGGCAACTTGTTTATAAACACCATAAATTCTAGCAGTTTCTAATTGGGACATATCTTTTTTGCAAAAGAAAGTATCAATGTTTTGAATATAAGGTACTAAAAGACTGATTGCGGTATTTGTTAGCAATAATAGACGAGACCTGTTAATTCGTTTGTTGATGCAAATTGTGTATGTGTACATTCTTTTGCACTACTATCATCAAAATTGCAATGTCTAATTATGCAATCCAATAAATTCCCTTTTTATATAAACACTGTTTTTCTGCTCGTATTAAATCTTTTAGTAAATATGAGTAATAAATAAACCTCTATTAAAATTATTGATATTCATTATAGTTTTAAATTGTCTACATTTCATCATTTTCCATGTTACAATACCAAACCTTTTGACCCCAAAAAAGTAAAAACGTTGCATAAGGACGCCAACTGCATTTTGACAGTCATGATATACTCACTTTCATATGAAAGTCAAAATTTTTAAACTGAAATCATGAAACATGTCGGTCTAGATTAAATGATGGATCTGTCCGTCAGTCATGTTTTGATGAGAATGTAAACGATAGGAGGCAATTAAGAAATTTGTAAGTGTATCAAATTGAAATGAATGCTAGGAGTATTAACTACGATATGATATAATACAGTTGCTTACCAAAAGTATATATGTTTAACTGTAAACAATATTCTTTCCCTCGTCAGTACCTTCAACCAATCGCATATAAATCCATCTTTAAATTATTAACAGCCAGCTCCCGATTATGGAACAGAGTGCTAAAATGAAGACAATTCTACAGAACACAAAATTCATTAATAGCCGTAAACAGCCTCCTAATTTGAGACGAATTCTAACACGTTCTAGATTTGACATGTCAGTTCAGGGAGAAGCAAGAGTTTCTAAATGTGGGGATGGCCGCTGTTTCACATGTAAGAATATTATAGAAGGCGCCGACTTCAAAGTCAATAATAAACGCTTCTTTGTGAAAGAAATATGAACTGCCATTCCAAAAATGTGATATATGTCATCATTTGCGAGGGGTGCAATGAACTGTACATTGGGAAGACGGAAAGACGCCTCAATGAAAGAATGAATCTTCATCATTCCCAGATCAATCGACCCGAAAATAGAACTATTCCTTTAAGTGGTCATCTGGAAAAGTGTTCTGGCGGGAAATAGAAATTCTTCCCCTTTTACCACATGAAATTTGATAACCTGAGGCTTCTTGAACTTATTGAAAGTCAATTTATAAAGCAATTTAAGCCTCATCTGAACGCTAAAATGAAAATTTCCTTGAATTTATGCTCATGCCATACCTACCTCTATGACGTCATAAAGAGCGTCACGTCACAAACGACGTGATCGCAACTGACTAACCTGAAGAAACCAACATGGCTGAAAGCGCTAGTTAGCGAATGTGAATCCAATGTACCCAATTCCATAATACTATTTTATTTATATACAACCTGGGAGTAGTGTTTTTGTGTTTTAAATGTATATATATATATATATATATATATATTGTTGAGATTCATGAGATTGATGTTCAGCTCTCAGGTATTAATTATTGGAAAGATATGAAGTCAGAAGTAGAATGAATCCATTTTACTGGCTAGTCCTTTCAGCTCAATTTAAGTGCATCTTCAGGCCATATACAAGTAAGCATTGTTATAAGTTCCAGCAGATAATACTCAAATATTCAAATATTCAAACGCAGTCAGGAATATAATAAGAATAGAAATCGTACCTAAAGGCATAGGGTCAATGAAAGAGAACCAAAGCAAGAATTAAACAATTCGATTTTATTAGACACTTTTAGCCAACAAACATTGGACTTCGGAATTTGGTGAATTTCTTTAGAAATGTTCTATAACGACGAACATGATGTGATTTAAAAAAAGCCAAGAGTTGCTTTTGAGAAATGTCTCTCTTTGCAATTCTGTGCAAGCTGTTTACTAGTTGAGTTCTCGTCGAAGCAGAACCAGAAGTACCAGAAGAATGATCTATTCTGTCAACTGTGGCCACTGTAGACATCCTGTATGAAGATGATGAGCCTTGTGTTGTATCTACCTTGGGATTATTCGAGACTGACTGTCTGATAACATCAAGCATCCTTGACTTGGAAGTGTGAAGTAGTGGATGAGAAGATCCCTCTCGGGTATTACCGACATCTGTCGGATTCTCATCATTCTCTCCTGTAATAGTAAAACAATTCGTTAATTTCTTTGCAATATTTTCTGTTTTTATTTATTTACAATATTTACCTTCATTCGGTACATATTCATAGATTCATTAAATATAAGGCGAATATTCACATGAAGTACACAAGAAAGCTACAATTTTAAATACTGCAGCGATTCATGGTTCTTTAAATAATATTTCATGACCAAAAAAATACAAAAAGAGTTTAAATTATGTCAAGGATTGTGTTTTAAAAGAGTCAATGTTATATATACAGATCATGCCGACCCGTTTAGGAGGCTACGTGAACGTACCTGAGCAAGATCTGACAATCATCACAGAAAGAAGAAATGATGTCAACAGGAGACACTTAAATACTGCCATGGTACCTGAAAGAGAGATAGAAAAACCATCATGAATTTGACAACAATACAAAAAATAATTTGCAAAAAGCCATCAAACTCCATTCATGAGTTATGGTATGACATTAGGAACAAGTTGATTCACTACCTATTTCCATAAGTCAATAATAATTTCTTTAAAAAAGATATTACTATACATGAGAGACGTACCTGAATACATGTCCCTAATACCGCCTGAAGATGTGTCCACTGCCAAGATTTTAAGAGCCATATAAATGGTTTCGATTGACGTCAATGTGACGATGCTGTAGCTTGTCTCACAAACAATTTCTACAGACTATGAAAAACAAAATGAGTAAATCACCTCCTGGTCTGTTACTTGATGTCACCTGAGGGTTGAATACGTGATTCAGGCGTATTATTGTTGAAATATAGCTATCGGATAGACTCCAAATGTGATAAACATGCAAATTAGGCAAACAGAGGTACTATTTTCTAAAAAGTCTGCAATTTAAGCGAATCCTAAACCAGTTGCACTGGTCATCATGAGTTTACATGCAGGATCGAAATTTCTTAGAAAACAAGGATGCCATTTCTATTAAGCATTCATTTTTCAACAATGCGTAGCTATTACAATCTTAAGCTTGTCCAAATGTTTTCATTTTGCGTTTTCACACAAAAATAATTATATTGGATTGCTGAACCTTTAACCGTATGTGCTTCAATTTCTGGCAAAAAAATGGACAGCTTCGGCATGACCCATTGATCGGTTAACCAAAATCATTTAGCGTTCTTTCGAGTGATGGGGCACTTAATCAAGTATTCTAACCTCAATGCAACTAACCTGCCTTCGCGAAGAACTGCTGTTAAGTCGAAGGATACCAGAACCGAACTGGCGGGGGTTCGAGTAACTTCCCCTTGTTGTAGCGACATTGACCAGTAAATAAGCATATTTGGTGACTATGAATTAACCTAAATGTTGCTCATTCACTGGATATCAGACAAAACATGTTGATAGATTTTCATGTGGGGCATATCACCTTTTTAATTTATGTTTGCATATGTCAAGGCAATTCAGAACCGTATATGCCGTGACCTTCACCTTGGTATAATGGGAATGCAGTTACTCCGCAAACCTAGGGGACAACACAATCATGAATATTTACATTTATAGCAACTTTTCTAGAGATTGTTAACCTCTTGTGTTTCCGTATCATTAATACCACAAAGGCTCGCATAATACAAATGTTATTCCTATAATTTGATGTTAATGATTTGTTAGTTGCAATGAGAAGTATTCAAGTGGTTTATTATCAAAGAATCAATACCAATTTGATAATTAAGCATTTGAATAAATTGAAATTAACTTAAAAAGTATAATTGTTTTTACTTAATTATGAAATCTAGATTTCTTGCAAGAACACTGTTGATGTAACGCACACCATTCTAAAGTAGTTGCAATCATTGTATCGTTTTATGTAAAGAATCATGACCAACTTTCAACCGAGGTCCTGCATTAACGTTTAAAAACATTTGTCTTCAATGGGTGCTCATCTGATTATAGTATGTTGTTTATTATAAAAAATGTTGTTATAGTCATGGTTTCCATGGCAGCAGATGTTATACTGTGAATGATTATTGATATTGTTGTTTCTTTGTGAACAAACACATACATGTATAAGGATAATTCAAATCTGTGCCCTATATTATGTAGTTCTATGCTTTAGACCTATTACTATCCACTTCGCATGATGAGAATCATAAACATGTCTCATCCTACCTTCTTTTTATGTTAAACTTTCCTTGACGATTTTCATTACGAAAAAGTCAGTGTGAAACACTCCTGATAAAGTTTATCTACCCTTCATTCTTGATTTCCTAATATTTAAACATTATTCTTTATGCTCCTTATTTGTTCCTTGTTATGAGAATTCACAAAATTATTTTTGAATAAATGAATGAGTAAATATGCTGTATAATGTGGCGGATGAACCCTGAAAGATCGCATATTAAAACACAGACAAAACAGATCAGCGCAGAAGGTCCAACCTCATCATGGATTGAACGCGAGTTATATAAAGCATTGGGATGATTGCTTTCCAGATTTGGTTTTCGCAACAATATGTAGGCGTTGATTAAATTTGTTATTGATTGTTATCGGTTGAGATCATATACTAAAGGTTCTAAGTTTATCTCTAATGACAATGTAGGGTACCAAATCAAATGTTTGCTCATGCTCCAACCGAGATGGGGAAACCGCTTGATAAACTACATCAGTTGTTAATGACATTATCACAAAGGTTGAAGCATCAGACATGTGTTAACACTCGGTTCTTCTTTATTCCCTGCAAGATTGTATCAGATGGGATGATATAAAGGCATCATGTGGACGACTTTGTCACCTTCCTGAAAGCAGAATCTGGAAAGTGTGATGCTTCATGATCAATTAAATGTTTACAGTTTGAATAACTAATCTTTTTGGGGGATTTAGGAAGACAGTCTCACTCTGGTTGGAATTGCATAGCATCATATTGCATGCAACATAGGCTGGAATAATCAGATAATGTACAATTAGTCTGTTAAGGTCTTGCTAGAAAAAGGCAGAACATGAATTAGATTTGTGTACTAATCGTTTTCTCCACTTGGTCAAAAACAAAATAATACTCCAAATTAAAATCAACGATTAAAAAATGGATTCCAAGCCAAGTTTAGTTCTGGCAAATTGATGAAATTGAAAGTTTTTGATCATGTAAATCATGCAGTTTTAAATCGTTTTGTAAACAAAGTGAGTGAATGCTTTATTGATAGCTAGCTGGTTACAACAAGTGAGCGAATACCATGCCTTCATTTACAGAACACTTTTGATAATTTTTTATATAAAAAATACAAAAAAATATTTTTAAACTTAAAGAAAAATGTATCTCCAGGTCCAAATAATAGATGAGAACGTCTGAGTCATATCTATTTGATATTGATTGATGTCTTGACACTATGTATATGACAAACAGCTGTTTTCAAACTCTCAACAAGAACGCTATGTACATGATACACTTCCTTCAACTTGTTTACTGTTTCTTACAAACGATCATTGGTTTTGTTCTTAAACACCTATTCAAAATAGTATATAGATAGACTTTTTAAAAAGATGGTTCCCAAACATATTCAAACCGTTTACGATCTGATGGCATATATTTGGCGTTGCTGCATGCTTGAAATCGCATTTTGTAAAACAATGTCAATCATTAATCTAAGCCAGAGTGCTGTTGATCCTGTTGGAGAATTGGGTCTCATGCTGCGTTGTGTCCTGGGCTAGGCACTTCATCCACATCTAGCTGCTCATATAAGTACTGCAGTCCGATCATCATACTTGTTACGAGAATCTGGGAAAGATCGTATCATATCTATTGTCATTTATGAGAGCAATAGGATTTATGACAAAACATTAGCTTTTATAACCTTTATGTATTACAAATGATATATTTTCAACTTTACTGACCTTTAGAGAGAGACTGTTGTAAGTAGTAGACAAGCATATTATCAGTTTGATTACTAATGGAAAACACACTGTATGGTAATTTGTAAAACTTAAACTAACTGAAACAATTTTTTAACACAGACATGTATTGGGCTTTTCTTTGCTATGCAACGTGCAATTATGATCATTTCATTTATCAGAAGCTTTGAACGTCCTATTACTGCTAAAGAGCTGTGTGAGTGCAACATATAGGCTTTAATGTGAAACATTGCTAGTGACATTTGGAGAGATAACCCTCATCGCAAAAACAATCTTGATCGCTATTAAAATAGAAAGGAGTTGTTAAAAAAATCCTGCTCTATCTAAACGCATGTTTTATCTGCATTCAATTTTCAAACTTACTTACTTGAAACATGTAGCAGCCTATAAATCTACTGATGTGTCAACACATGACTAGGCTTAATTCTACAAAGGTGCACTTAAGGACCCTGAAGAGTTATTCTTATTCTCGTTTGAAGCTGTATCAAAATGGCTATATATTGATTATATA
Organism: Steromphala cineraria; assembly: GCA_916613615.1. Lineage (NCBI taxonomy): Eukaryota > Metazoa > Mollusca > Gastropoda > Trochida > Trochidae > Steromphala > Steromphala cineraria. Next base: position 70,389,976 of record OU744726.1, on the reverse strand, counting down.
AGCTGCTACCATTTTCTATAAACTATTTACTAGATCTACATCGAGGTTTATGCTCAACAAGACATAGTCATCAACATCCCTTGCAAAAATTGCCTTCATTATTGCTCCAAACATTCACTAAGAGTCCGTAATCACGTAACAAGGGCCATAACTCCGCATGATATAATTGTATGCTTTTACTTAATACTTAATACGGATTTGGCCTCAGTTATACATTAACAAATGAGTCTTATTATCATAAAATCAGTAGCATCAGATTTCATCAATACACGCTACCATGGATTTAACCATATTTATACAGATGCGTCTAAAGACCCTGCTACAGGACACGTTGGCGCAGCTTTCTATATTCCATCTTAAGAAGTAGAAGAACTGTTTAGATTACAAGATCGTTTGTCAGTTTTTGCAGCAGAATTAACAGCTTTTCTAATGGCTCTAGTGTGGGTAAAAAATCATAATCTAGAATCAATCATTTTTACAGATTCCTTAGCAGCGGTTCAAGCCATTGACTCAGGTGCAAACGGGCAACGCAGTGACATTCTATATGAAATATTACATCTTGGTACTGTTTTGAATGAAGCCTTTATAAGCTGTGACATAGTATGGGTTCCTGCACATGATGGTCTCCATGGAAACGAGAAAGCTGACCAGCTTGCAAAATCGTCCTTATCCAAACCCTACGTGGATTTTGAGGATGTATATCCAGTCCCAAAGGATATCTATGCTGCTGTGAATACAACAATCTATGAACAGTGGCAAAACGACTGGGATAGGGGCAACACTGCCAGACATATGCACAGCTCATGCCCTAAAGTGGTTAAGCACGCTAAGATTCGTCGACAAAACCGGAGAGACGAAGTTATTCTCACTCGTTTAAGACTTGGCCATTGTGGACTCAATGCTTACAAGCACTTTATAGTCAATGATTCATCTCCTTCATGTGTTCATTGTTTTAATAATTGTCCAGAGACTGTCCTTCATTATCTTGTTGAATGTGAGGGACATAAAAATCATCGTGAAGAACTCAGAGAGGTTGTTATGTCCAAATCAAATAATTTCTCACTGAGATCTATTCTTGGTGAAAATTTGATGTTTGGTGAAATCCAAAGATCAGTTTTGAATTTTGTCAAGAACACTGGCAAATATGATCTCATATAACATTTTATGCTCAATTTTAACTATTAAACGTTTTTAACTTTCAATAATCACTCCTAGTGCCGGGCGCATGTAGGTCATCCTTGGCCCAAACTTCGCCCTTAATTTCACCTACTTTCCTACCTACCATTGTATGCTTTTAACTTAATGAAATCAAACTTAGTATTTATACCCTTTATTCGCACATCAAACTGGCACACACGCACACTCAGTCCGAACCAAAACCTTTATCCACTCTTTTATTTCGTGTCTGGGATAAACGGACTAGTAGTTGGGAAAGGCAGAGAAGTGGCAATAGCAACAGCAAACGTTGTTATATATTGGTACTATGCTAGCAAAACAGTTGCGTTTGCAAAATGTCCTAGATCAAATTTGTAATTACATCTGCAGGTTTAGTTCAAATCCGACGGAGTTAAAGAGTGTTTATCAAACCTAACTGTTTTTATTAGGATAATAAGAACAAACTTATTTTTGTAGTAGCCCCAGGATTGAAAGGATCCCGAGATCGTTCTTGTAACAGCGTAATAAACTTTAAAAACAGGTACATTTCGGAGGAAAAAGTGACATTAATAACAATGAGAGTTTTCAATTTTTGGTGAACATTTAGACCGTGAAAACAGTAATATAAACATGTGATATCTTATGTCCTGTTCTCAATGACATTGCGTTGACTGATGACTACTAATTTTTGTCTTGTTATTGATAAGGAAATTATCATTAAGATGGTCATATTTTGGTTGTATGAAATCGTTTTGTTTTTATAAGAAATATTTAAAGGCTTCTCTTTTGTTTAATCTTTTAATTAGAATTTAAAGAAATAAGTACCAAAAAAAATTGTCACTCATAGGGAAATCATTCGACATTTCCAATCAAGGTTTGATCGAAATCACATTACAATTTTTGTTGAATATTATGTAGTTATGATGTGTGCTTTACGCTAATTGATAGCTTGTGCGAAAAGAACCATGGTTAACGTTTACAAAAGGAGTCTTTAGTTGTTTTCCCTTTAAAAATCAGAGCAATGTAGGTATAGTATTAAAAGACTACAGCTCAACCTATTGAGTCTATGTAAAGACAGAAGCAAACATTAAGATGTCTTATGAAACTCGTATCATATGCTGGTACATGTATGTAATGATATCTTCCATCATGTGTGGTATCAGCAGTCTTCAGGTAGAGTATCAGTCTCCTGCTGTGATAAAACAACTAAATAGAGGAGGTGGAGCAAGGCGGGTCTGACTCATAGGTACATTATAGGAGGGAGATTAAGATCTGGATATGTTTACAACCTAGAGAGATCACGTTGTCTCACAGCTGCTTTACAAAGGTCTGTTTTACTACATCTGAAAATTGTGAAAATATCATGTTATGTTGTGTTTAATAAAGTTTTGTCAATCTTATCTACGAAAGTTTATGATTCTTTGTGAAGATTATGTAAAACTGTTGCTATCATGTTCCTAAACATATTAGAAAAACATTCGCCATGTAAAATCTTTGTGAAAATTAATGTTTAATGTGACCACAAGCAAAGTAATTTATCATCCAAAACTGTGTTCCACAGGAGATATCGCTTGTGGAAGGTCAAGCGATATCTCCTAGGAGATATTGCTTTGACAGTAGATTTTGAACAATGACCTGTCATCAGCAGGGACATGACATCACAAACGTTTTGCATCATCAGAAATGAAGTCACAATGCTATGACGTCATTAACACGATGACGTCACAATGCTATGACATCAATTGTTTAGGAGTTGGAGGGCTATGCAGTGTTTAAAGATGTACATATTTCATGCTTATGTGAGGAAAAATGATTTCGGATGAATCTTATAAAAATACTGAACATAAAGTGCTCATAACATCACAGTTCAAAAAATATCTTAGTGAAAACATTATCAATGTTGTGAAATTCTGAAAGCATTAATATCAAGAGCACAACGTTTTTATTCGATTCTTGATAAATACGTTAAGTAAAAGATGTCAAACTGAAAAAAGGTGACCCGAAGACCTTCAAGCCGTCTTAGATCAAGAGGTAGTCCTTCAGTCATATGATGATATAATATTTATATAATAAACCAAGAACTTGTATAGTGCTTAATTACTGTGAGTTACCAAAATGAAGTGGGCTAAGATAATCATACTCGTGTGTTTTGAGATCGTAAATATCCTGCATTAGGAATAAACATTTTGTGAGCCTTGGCGAGCTAAATACATAGAGACTTGAACTGCCTTTGGTACCTGTGAGTAAAATTGTTCGGTCGGTTTCATTCAAATCGTGATGACTGTTTTTTAGCACTGCTAAGTCATACATATGGCTAAAGATCCATACAGTTTTGTTGTTATTTCTTAGATTAATAATTATGTAATGTATCATTCATATTGTAATGTCTATCTCCGTTACCAAAGGTGTTCAAAATGTTAACGCTTGTGACGTCATCAGAGTTTTCGAAAGACGTTCCAACCTTGACCTTTGAAATTTGTATCGGTATCCGTATATGACCCTTAGCAACGCCCAACGGATATCGAAAATATCTGTAGGCTCTATTATGCAGAGAACACTTTCCATTATGATTTTGCTTTAACACTCGCTAATGACATATGTGATCTGCCAGAAACATTATTGCATGTACATGTACTTCATCATCAAATTTGTCATTTCATATTGGAATCTATTTTCCAAAATAATGAAAACTTGTTTATTGACACAATAGCTTCTAGCAGTTTCTAATCGTTACATATCATTATTGCAAAAGAAAATATAAATGAATATAAGGGACTAAGATACTGATTGCCACATTTCTTAATAATAAGAGACGTGGCACGTTTTTCTAAACTTTTATCTTTCAAATTTTTCACAGATAGTTATACATCATCTTATATTCCCCCTAAAAACGTGCTACATGCTTTTCACTACTATGTTAAATTGTAATGTCTCCTCATACAATCTAATTCCCCTAACAACCCATTCTCTTCCCACAGAGGCAGTTTAGTCTGTTCTATTACAGCTAATGCATGGGATAGAAAGGTAGAAATTTAATTTGAGGCAATCGAAGTTAGTTGTGCAATCAGCGACGCCGTTTCAAAAGTGGTCATTCTCAAAACCTCGGCTATTTCTGTGGCGTTCGGCAAAGCTTTCGTTGAAATTTAACATCCAGGGGAGATAATTCTTCCTTCTACAAAACATCGCTTTTTACCTTATCATTAGTTTTTTGGGGTAAATTAGTAAAATTTAATTTATCATAAAATAAATAATAATTTACACAATTATAAAACAGTATCTTTCTAATGAAAAACCCTATCCATATCTGATTTTCAAATATTTTCCCTCTTACACTGTTAATGAAATATAAACATAAAGGCATGATACTTTCCGTGTCATGATACGATCGCTAAGTCGTGTATATCGAAAACGTGTTTTCATTGGCTACAAATAAGGGAGATATCTCAAGTTACAACTTTTGCCGCTAGGGCAATCTGCCGGAATCTGCCCCAGGATCTTACCATAATAGAACAGAGGCTAACTCGGGTATGACTGAGCTGCCTCTGTGGGGAGAGAATGATGTAAACCCTGCTTTCTGATTGTTTTATAACCTACAGTAAATGTGAGTAACAAATAAACCTTTTATTAAGATTATTGATATTCTTTATATCTTCTAGTTAATTTGTCTAGATTTCAAATTGAAATTTACCTTTCCTGTAGTAAGCTCTTGTGTAAAGTTTTAGGCATTGTAAGAATCAGCCAGTCCGGAGGGTCTGTGAAGTTAGCTCCCAGTTCACGGTTCCCGGTTCATTATTCAAATTGTGAAGTTGGCTCCCAGTTCACGGTTCCTGGTTCATTATTCAAATTGTGAAGTTAGCTCCCAGTTCACGGTTCCTGGTTCATTATTCAAATTGTGAAGTTAGCTCCCAGTTCACGGTTCCTAGTTCCTTATTCAAATTGTGAAGTTGGTTCCCAGTTCACGGTTCCCAGTTCCTTATTCGAATAGGAAGTAATAGCTCCCGGTTCTATGTTCAGTTATAATACCCGTTTACCCGTTAAACTGATATGTTTAACATTGTCCAAGTATTAGGAATATGCCGAGTCTACTTCTGTACATGAGCAAAGGGCGCAAATGTCATGCACGGCTACCTATAGCATTTTGATTCTAATATACACAGTCGCAGTATCAGCCACACTATCGCTGTACCCGGTTTCTTATTCGACTCGCCCACACCCGTTTCGTGAAAGATATGTTGAATAAGCATATATATGATCTATGTCCAGTCTACCTCTGTACATAAGCAAAATGCAATATACGCTCGTACATTTACGTACAGGGCTATTAGATAGATGCAAGGTGCCAGCTCCCAGTTCCCAATTCAAAGTGTGAAGTTGGCACCGGGTTCATTATTCGACTTTAGACTCGCTCACACCCGTTTTAAAATAGATAAGTTTGTCATTGAATAAGCATATATTAGGTCTATGTCAAGACTACCTCTGTACATAATCAAAGTGCAAAATATGCTCGTACATTTACGTACAGGGCTATAAGATAGATGCAAGGTGCCAGCTCCCAGTTCACTATTCAAAGTGTGAAGTTGGCACCGGGTTCATTATTCGACTCTAGACTCGCTCACACCCGTTTCAAAATAGATAAGTTTATCATTGAATAAGCATATATTAGGTCTATATCCAGTCTACCTCTGTACATAATCAAAGTGCAAAGAATGCTCGTACATTTACATACAGGGCTATTAGATAGATGCAAGGTGCTAGCTCCCAGTTCGCTATTCAAAGTGTGAAGTTGGCACCGGGTTCATTATTCGACTTTAGACTCGCTCACACCCGTTTCAAAATAGATAAGTTTGTCATTGAATAAGCATATATTAGGTCTATGTCAAGACTACCTCTGTACATAATCAAAGTGCAAAATATGCTCGTACATTTACGTACAGGGCTATAAGATAGATGCAAGGTGCCAGCTCCCAGTTCACTATTCAAAGTGTGAAGTTGGTACCGGGTTCATTATTCGACTCTAGACTCGCTCACACCCGTTTCAAGAAAAATTATGTTTATCATTGAATAAGCATATATTAGGTCTATGTCCAGTCTACCTCTGTACAGAAGCAAAGTGCAAAATATGCTCGTACATTTACGTACAGGGCTATTAGATAGATGCAGGGTGCTAGCTCCTAGTTCACTATTCAAAGTGTGAAGTTGGCACCGGGTTCATTATTCGACTCTAAACTCGCTATCACCCGTTTCAAAATAGATAAGTTTATCATTGAATAAGCATATATTAGGTCTATGTCAAGACTACCTCTGTACATAATCAAAGTGCAAAATATGCTCGTACATTTACGTACAGGGCTATTAGATAGATGCAAGGTGCTAGCTCCCAGTTCCCTATTCAAAGTGTGAAGTTGGCACCGGGTTCATTATTCGACTTTAGACTCGCTCAAACCCCTTTCAAGAAAGTTATGTTTATCATTGAATAAGCATATATTAGGTCTATGTCCAGTCTACCTCTGTACATAAGCAAAGTGAAAAATGTATGCTCGTACATATACGTACAGGGCTATTAGATAGATGCAAGGTGCTAGCTCCCAGTTCCCTATTTTAAAGTGTGAAGTTGGAACCGGGTTCATTATTCGACTTTAGACTCGCTTACACCCGTTTCAAAATAGATAAGTTTATCATTGAATAAGCATATTTTAGGTCTAGGTCAATACTACCTCTGTACATAAGCAAAGTGCAATGTATGCTCGTACATTTACGTACAGGGCTATTAGATAGATGCAAGGTGCTAGCTCCCAGTTCCTTATTCAAAGTGTGAAGTTGGCACCGGGTTCATTATTCGACTTTAGACTCGCTTACACCCGTTTCAAAATAGATAAGTTTATCATTGAATAAGCATATATTAGGTCTATGTCAAGACTACCTCTGTACATAATCAAAGTGCAAAATATGCTCGTACATTTACGTACAGGGCTATTAGATAGATGCAAGGTGCTAGCTCCCAGTTCCCTATTCAAAGTGTGAAGTTGGCACCGGGTTCATTATTCGACTTTAAAATCGCTCACACCCGTTTCAAAATAGATATGTTTGTCATTGAATAAGCATATATTAGGTCTATGTCAAGACTACCTCTGTACATAACCAAAGTGCAAAATATGCTCGTACATTTACGTACAGGGCTATTAGATAGATGCAATGTGCCAGCTCCCAGTTCCCTATTCAAAGTGTGAAGTTGGCACCGGGTTCATTATTCGACTCTAGACTCGCTCACACCCGTTTCAAGAAAGTTATGTTTATCATTGAATAAGCATATATTAGGTCTATGTCCAGTCTACCTCTGTACATAAGCAAAGTGCAATTTTTGCTCGTACATTTACGTACAGGGCTATTAGATAGATGCAAGGTGCTAGCTCCCAGTTCCTTATTCAAAGTGTGAAGTTGGCACCGGGTTCATTATTCGACTTTAGACTCGCTTACACCCGTTTCAAAATAGATAAGTTTATCATTGAATAAGCATATATTAGGTCTATGTCAAGACTACCTCTGTACATAATCAAAGTGCAAAATATGCTCGTACATTTACGTACAGGGCTATTAGATAGATGCAAGGTGCTAGCTCCCAGTTCCCTATTCAAAGTGTGAAGTTGGCACCGGGTTCATTATTCGACTTTAGACTCGCTTACACCCGTTTCAAAATAGATAAGTTTATCATTGAATAAGCATATATTAGGTCTATGTCAAAACTACCTCTGTACATAATCAAAGTGCAAAATATGCTCGTACATTTACGTACAGGGCTATTAGATAGATGCAATGTGCCAGCTCCCAGTTCCCTATTCAAAGTGTGAAGTTGGCACCGGGTTCATTATTCGACTCTAGACTCGCTCACACCCGTTTCAAGAAAGTTATGTTTATCATTGAATAAGCATATATTAGGTCTATGTCCAGTCTACCTCTGTACATAAGCAAAGTGCAATGTATGCTCGTACATTTACGTACAGGGCTATTAGATAGATGCAAGGTGCTAGCTCCCAGTTCCTTATTCAAAGTGTGAAGTTGGCACCGGGTTCATTATTCGACTTTAGACTCGCTTACACCCGTTTCAAAATAGATAAGTTTATCATTGAATAAGCATATATTAGGTCTATGTCAAGACTACCTCTGTACATAATCAAAGTGCAAAATATGCTCGTACATTTACGTACAGGGCTATTAGATAGATGCAAGGTGCTAGCTCCCAGTTCCCTATTCAAAGTGTGAAGTTGGAACCGGGTTCATTATTCGACTTTAGACTCGCTTACACCCGTTTCAAAATAGATAAGTTTATCATTGAATAAGCATATATTAGGTCTATGTCCAGTCTACCTCTGTACATAATCAAAGTGCAAAATATGCTCGTACATTTACGTACAGGGCTATTAGATAGATGCAAGGTGCTAGCTCCCAGTTCCCTATTCAAAGTGTGAAGTTGGAACCGGGTTCATTATTCGACTTTAGACTCGCTTACACCCGTTTCAAAATAGATAAGTTTATCATTGAATAAGCATATATTAGGTCTATGTCAAGACTACCTCTGTACATAATCAAAGTGCAAAATATGCTCGTACATTTACGTACAGGGCTATTAGATAGATGCAAGGTGCTAGCTCCCAGTTCCCTATTCAAAGTGTGAAGTTGGCACCGGGTTCATTATTCGACTTTAAAATCGCTCACACCCGTTTCAAAATAGATATGTTTGTCATTGAATAAGCATATATTAGGTCTATGTCAAGACTACCTCTGTACATAATCAAAGTGCAAAATATGCTCCTACATTTACGTACAGGGATATTAGATAGATGCAAGGTGCTAGCTCCCAGTTCGCTATTCAAAGTGTGAAGTTGGCACCGGGTTCATTATTCGACTTTAGACTCGCTCACACCCGTTTCAAAATAGATAAGTTTGTCATTGAATAAGCATATATTAGGTCTATGTCAAGACTACCTCTGTACATAATCAAAGTGCAAAATATGCTCGTACATTTACGTACAGGGCTATAAGATAGATGCAAGGTGCCAGCTCCCAGTTCACTATTCAAAGTGTGAAGTTGGCACCGGGTTCATTATTCGACTCTAGACTCGCTTACACCCGTTTCAAGAAAAATTATGGTTATCATTGAATAAGCATATATTAGGTCTATGTCCAGTCTACCTCTGTACATAATCAAAGTGCAAAATATGCTCGTACATTTACGTACAGGGCTATAAGATAGATGCAAGGTGCTAGCTCCCAGTTCCCTATTCAAAGTGTGAAGTTGGCACCGGGTTAATTATTCGACTTTAGACTCGCTTACACCCGTTTCAAAATAGATAAGTTTATCATTGAATAAGCATATATTAGGTCTATGTCAAGACTACCTCTGTACATAATCAAAGTGCAAAATATGCTCGTACATTTACGTACAGGGCTATTAGATTGATGCAAGTAGCTAGCTCCCAGTTCCCTATTCAAAGTGTGAAGTTGGAACCGGGTTCATTATTCAACTTTAGACTCGCTTACACCCGTTTCAAAATAGATAAGTTTATCATTGAATAAGCATATATTAGGTCTAGGTCAATACTACCTCTGTACATAATCAAAGTGCAAAATATGCTCGTACATTTACGTACAGGGCTATTAGATAGATGCAATGTGCCAGCTCCCAGTTCCCTATTCAAAGTGTGAAGTTGGCACCGGGTTCATTATTCGACTCTAGACTCGCTCACACCCGTTTCAAGAAAGTTATGTTTATCATTGAATAAGCATATATTAGGTCTATGTCCAGTCTACCTCTGTACATAAGCAAAGTGCAATGTATGCTCGTACATTTACGTACAGGGCTATTAGTTAGATGCAAGGTGCTAGCTCCCAGTTCCTTATTCAAAGTGTGAAGTTGGCACCGGGTTCATTATTCGACTTTAGACTCGCTTACACCCGTTTCAAAATAGATAAGTTTATCATTGAATAAGCATATATTAGGTATATGTCAAGACTACCTCTGTACATAATCAAAGTGCAAAATATGCTCGTACATTTACGTACAGGGCTATTAGATAGATGCAAGGTGCTAGCTCCCAGTTCCCTATTCAAAGTGTGAAGTTGGAACCGGGTTCATTATTCGACTTTAGACTCGCTTACACCCGTTTCAAAATAGATAAGTTTATCATTGAATAAGCATATATTAGGTCTAGGTCAATACTACCTCTGTACATAATCAAAGTGCAAAATATGCTCGTACATTTACGTACAGGGCTATTAGATTGATGCAAGGTGCTAGCTCCCAGTTCCCTATTCAAAGTGTGAAGTTGGAACCGGGTTCATTATTCGACTTTAGACTCGCTTACACCCGTTTCAAAATAGATAAGTTTATCATTGAATAAGCATATATTAGGTCTAGGTCAATACTATCTCTGTACATAATCAAAGTGCAAAATATGCTCGTACATTTACGTACAGGGCTATTAGATAGATGCAAGGTGCTAGCTCCCAGTTCCCTATTCAAAGTGTGAAGTTGGCACCGGGTTCATTATTCGACTCAAGACTCGCTCACACCCGTTTCAAGAAAGTTATGTTTATCATTGAATAAGCATATATCAGGTCTATGTCCAGTCTACCTCTGTACATAAGCAAAGTGCAATGTATGCTCGTACATTTACGTACAGGGCTATTAGATAGATGCAAGGTGCTAGCTCCCAGTTCCTTATTCAAAGTGTGAAGTTGGCACCGGGTTCATTATTCGACTTTAGACTCGCTTACACCCGTTTCAAAATAGATAAGTTTATCATTGAATAAGCATATATTAGGTATATGTCAAGACTACCTCTGTACATAATCAAAGTGCAAAATATGCTCGTACATTTACGTACAGGGCTATTAGATAGATGCAAGGTGCTAGCTCCCAGTTCCCTATTCAAAGTGTGAAGTTGGCACCGGGTTCATTATTCGACTTTAAAATCGCTCACACCCGTTTCAAAATAGATAAGTTTATCATTGAATAAGCATATATTAGGTCTATGTCAAGTCTACCTCTGTACATAATCAAAGTGCAAAATATGCTCGTACATATACGTACAGGACTATTAGATAGTTGCAAGGTGCTAGCTCCCAGTTCCCTATTCAAAGTGTGACGTTGGCACCGGGTTCCTTATTCGACTTTAGTCTTCAAATTTAATCACAGCCTACATTGGAGGATTACGAAGACATCAGTCACTTCAAGGGACCTTGACATTATTTTCAATCAGATTCATTATCTTTGAGGCCAATGGTTCTGGTAATAATTTCCTAGCAAACAGTTCCTTTGTCTCATTTAAGTCTGACATACCTAGGATAAATCCTGCAGACAATCATCCATTGATCATCCCTTGTTTGACCAATAAATGTCTGTTTACATGAGCACATCCTTAGGGATTTCTGTATTTTTAAATCTCGCTATAAATTAAGCAGGGGTATATGGTGGTCATTCCCTACATCATAATGTGGTTTTCTGCTGTCAATTTTCTCATGACCTGTAAGGTCAAGCTTACATTACACACTTTTTATTTGTTAACAATAACCTTCACTAGATTTTAGGCCAAATTTAATTTTGTTTCGGATTGAATTTTCTTTTGTGTTCAGGGAAACTTTACATTTCGGACTAAGTTAAATGGTATACAATTGGCACAGGTTTATGAGTAGATTTTTTTAGTACACCTGATGATGCTCTTGATTGGATTTAAAATTATTTTCCAAAATAATTTGTTAATTGAGTTTTTGTCTCTGAACTTTTTGCAATTAACATTTCTATACTAGAATAAGATGGAAGCGATTTACACATAGATGAGTAAATGATGTCAGATGAGTAATCAAATATTTTCTATTATAAAAAAATTTAAATTTGTTTCTTTTATTGACTCACGTTGCAAAGCCTATACCAGAGTGCGTTGTAAATGAGCCATGCATATTTCATTCATGCTAAGATTTGTCATTTAAAAAAATTAATTAATTTTAACATTTTTGAAAAATTTTATCAGCTGTTTGTAAAATGATGCTGATAGTGCCATTTGGGCATGGTTGTGTATAATTCCACTGCCATTGTAGTTCTACGTTACATGATGCATTTTAATGTTGACTTTGAATGATCCAATTGATTGCTGCTGCAGTTTTAAGTTAAACTATGCATTTTGATGTTGACCTTGAATGATCCACTTGACTGATGCTGCAGTTTAAGTTAAACTATGCATTTTGGTGATGACTTTGAATGATCCACTTGATTGCTTCTGCAGTTTTAAGTTAAACTATGCATTTTGGTGATGACTTTGTATGATCCACTTGACTGCTGCTGCAGTTTTAAGTTAAACTATGCATTGCATTTTGATGTTTACTTTGAATGATCCACTTGACTGCTGCTGCAGTTTTAAGTTACAAGATGCATTTTGGTGATGACTTTGAATGATCCACTTGATTGCTGCTGCAGTTCTATGTTACAAGATGCATTTTGATGATGATTTGGTATGATCCACTTGACTGCTACTGCAGTTCTACGTTACAAAATGCAATTTGATGATGACTTTGTATGATCCACTTAACTGCTGCTGCAGTTTTGAGTTACAACATGCATGTTTAGCTCATCTGGCCCGGTGTCCCGCGTCTGTCCATCCGTCCACAAACTTTGTGCACTTTTGACTTCTAGTCAATAACTGAAAGGCGTAGAAAGCTGAAACTTTGTTTTAAATATCTACCCATGGACAAGATTGAGGCCACATACATACATATCCATGCTTGGTGGTACTGAAGAGGCACAAAAACACAAGCCAACACTGACAAGACAATGGCTTTAAGATAGAATTCTTCAAGAATTACCGATTTGAAATCTGTGAGACAAAAGGACAGAAGAAAGCCCTAGGTTGTTTACTGTCCTGAAGTTTGTGAAGAAGATATTGTTCACACTTCTATCATGCAATATGAGAATGAATTGGACAATACAAAACTTTTATATAAAACAGCCAGGCTAATATGCAGAAGCATCGAGGACTTCATTGATGAAAAGAAACCGTCAGACATGATTTCCGTATTGAGCACTACAGAAGACGTTCCAACAGAACTGTATAGCCTTATGCGTTGGATTTTGGTAGGACCTGATGAGGAATTGCAAACCGAAATGAGGCGCTAGACAGTCGACCAATCAGCACTTACACTATGTCAGAGCATAATGTATGCCTTCAAAACCAAAAGGCAAGTACAGCACCAATCTAAGGAAGCAACAGCCACTTTCAGAACACAACATGCCCGAGAAGGTTGTGGGCCTATCACTTACTGTTCACCACGACACCAGGAACAAGACACTTGTAGACCTTCTCCATTCACAGAACTTTTGTGTGTCATATGGCCGGTCACTGCTCTTGGGAACAGCAATAGCAAATGCTGTTGTAGAAAATACACTACAGTTTGATGGTCTGTAGGTACCACCCTTTCTATAGGAAGGAACATTTGTGTTCTTTGCAGTTGATAACACAGACTTTGCAGAGGATACAGCAGATGGGAATGGCACAACACATGGGACTATCACTGTGGTTTATCAAAAGGAAAATGCTCCAGGAGAAGTAATTGCACCCAATTTAAAACTTTTTGAGGCAAACTCTCTAACAGTTGCTCCAAACAGTGTCTTAATCAGGCCGTGCAGCAAACCAAAACCTCGGGTGACAAAAAGAAGACAAGAATTCCAAATTGGCACTACAGGGATTTCAAAGTTTTATGAGCTGACTACCCTTGGCTGGATCATAGCATCTGCACTTTCGATAGGAGATGAGGATGGAGAAGACAGCAAATGTCCTGGCTGGGCTGGATTTAAGTCCCTTTTCTCATCTCCCATGCCTTTGACCAGAGTTGGTGCACTGCCACTGTTGCCTGAAGTTGCGCACGAATTGTCTTCAATGTTGACTGTTATTCAACAAGCATCAAAACTGAAAAGTCTAGTCACTAGTGAAGAACATCCAACAGTGATCACCTTTGACATGGCCTTATATAAGAAGGCTGTGCCGTTGGTAGATGCAAGGGACGATCTGAAAGGCAAAGTTCTTCCAAGGTTGGGTGAGCTACATACTGTCATAGCTGCATTGAGGGCATTAGGAACATCTATTGAAAACTCTGGAATAGATGATGCACGGATTGAGGCTGATATATATGGATCTGCTACAACACATTAGATCTTGAAATGTGCTCACTACAAGAGAACTACTCGTGCACACATTCATATGTACACGGCTCTATATGAACTGCTCCTTTAGAAGTTCTTTGAGGAAAAGCCACACCTTCAAGCCATCTTCTTCAAGCCAGTGAATGAAGTCCAGGATGCCTGTGTTAGGACGCTAAGTTCGAGCAATGAGTGCATCACTGTTGTCAATGAACAATTACTTCGAATCCTCACTGACGAAGCAGTTGTTAGTCAGCTTAGAATATGGGAGCAAGACAAATGCTCCAATATAATGTTTAAGTCAATCAAGATTTACCTCCAATACGTTGAAACCATCCTAGATCCTCCTCTTTGTAGAAGCTTCACGAAATTGTGATCTTCTTCTCCATCTACAAGCTGGAGAGGCACTAAGCAAGCTCTTCTTTGCCCTAGATCGGATAAAATACCAGCGCCTTTGGCCACGGTACCTTGCGGACATGCAAGAATTGGAGCAAAGTCATCCAGAAACCTGGCAGAAACTTCAGGATGGGAACATATCTGTCACTAAAAGTGAAATACCTTTCGTTTCCATTGGAGCAGATCATGCATGTGAACAAGTGAACAGGATGATGAAGATCCACTCAGGTTTGATTGGTATTTCCAATAATGCCAATGCACGGCAGCGATTCTTCCTAGCTACACCAGAGATGTCACGCCTTTCTCAAAATTTAAGGGCCAATTAGTTATCACTGCTCAGAAACGTGAGGTACAAGCAAGGGCTGTAACGAAAGAGCATGAAGATGTCAAGAAAATCAAGGCTGCTATTCTGAATCATGGAAATCCCTTTGAAGCAGAGGGAGATCAGCCTTACAACTTCATGACACATGCATATGTTCCCCAAAGATATGTTCCACAGATTCTAAACATCAATGAAGTTGGTCAGAAATTGTATGAAGACTATGTATGAAAGAATCAATGGAGATGTAAGTCTATGAGCACCGGTCAAGAAGCAGAACAATGCTATGTTTCTGTAGGGAAACAAGACACAAACAGTCAAAATCCGTGACCAAGCCTTGGATCTGAGAAAATCAAAGAAACCTTTATGGTCGTGTGATGATTCTTGCCAAATCAAGTCGGGACATTGATCAGAAGAACGCAATTGGAAACTTTGAGTTTACTCCAAGAGCATTGTTCGCCCCAGATAGATCCATCCTTCCACATACTGATAAATCAAAGCTCATTAATTGCCTGGTTATGCTGGCAGCAAGTAATGGTACGGAACAAAATGCAGAGTATCCGTATTGGTGGATGATGTCGATGTCCTTTCTGAAACAAAAACCTCACAAGCTACCCTTGGAAGTCCAAAACATTGCTGTTGTCAACAGATGACAAAGCAGTCCAGGACAATCAGCTTGGTCAAAGATTTTGGTCAGCACTTCAACGACAGACTAATGATAATGACAGTTGACTTTGATGTGGTTATTCTTGTCTTTGACAACTACAAAGTGGATTCGTTGAAAACAAGAGAAAAACGGCGGCAAGACGAAGAACCGATTCAGTACCAAATTGCAGACGACACGAACATCAAGCACATACCACTGGGACGTTTTTTTCTCATTAGAAAACAAAAGCAAATTTGACTGAATACCTTGCTGAAGCGGTATTGAAGATTATTGCAAATTCCCAAAAGCTGGTCGTCGCATCAGCATCGGGCCACACGCGAAGCAACTGCGTCATGCAGTTTGAAGAAACAAATCATGAAGAAGCTGATACATTGATGATCTGCTTGGCAGCAGCAGCATCACAACGGTATCCTGGAACACTCATGGTTTTCTTCAGCCTATATACAGACGTCTTAGTTTTAGCTGTTGCACACTGTGAGAAGCTCTCCAAAAACACAGCAATATCGATGGTCTCAGGTATTGTCGAGATTGGACCAATCTGGAGTGCGCTTGGAAGAGAAAAGCAACAGCATTACATGTTTCCCATGCCTTTTCTGGTGCAGATAATGTTGGAAGATTATCTGGACTTGGTAAAACTAAGTGGTTCCAGAAGTACAAGAAGGCTGACGTGGAAGTCATCTCAGCATCTATGGAACTGACAGAGGAATGTGATGTACAACAGGACGTGAAGGAGACACTGGCTAAATTTGTTTGCTCACTGTACTGTCGAAAGGACATTCATATAGCAAGTATTCCTGACCTCAGGTGGCATCTGTTTTGTAAATATCTGGCGGAAAGCAACAAGTTGCCACCTACAACTGGTGCCCTTGAGGAGCATATTGAACGTGCTCCTGACAAGCTAGGGTGTGGTCTCAAAGCACAGTGATGTGGCAGCATCTGTTGGATCCCCTCAAACATGGCTATTAACAAATTGGAAATGGTGATGTACTCCCTACCACCGCAAAGGTGCTACCCCCGCCACAAGCCATTGTAGAACTGGTCAGATGCCAATGCAAAACCCATTGCACAAGCCAAAGGTGTTCATGTCAGAGTCACAACTTGCCTTGCACCGAGCTCTGTTTGTGAAAATGATTCTGACTATAACGCCGGATATGACACCCAGGACAGTGATGAAGATCTGTAGTAACACTTTCTAAATGATATAGATCTTGAAGATACTCCGGCAGGATTTGCCTGTTATCTTTCTTTTGAGATTCATATGAACACTACATTGATTGCATTCCCGCACTACATATATTGATTGATTGCATGTAATATGTTATGGAATAATAAGTACATAAAGATAATAATGTCATATACCATTTTTTCTTATTTTAAATGCTTCTGATCATGTTTGTGTTGTCACCATTACAGTCCTAGACCACAAAAACATAGAATTATCATTTTTATTCTAGGTTCTAAGTTGACAAGAAACTGAGATATTGCAAAATTGGATGGCGGCCATTTTGAAATTTAAAAATAGTCACATAAATCCCTTTTCTCTACTTTTTAATGCCTCTGATCATATTTATGCTATCACCGTCAGCATCCTTGACCACAAAAACATGGAGTTACAATGTTTATTTTAGTTTCTAAGTTGTCAAGAAGCCAATTTATAGCAGAATTTGTGATTTATGGCGGCCATTTTGAAAATCATAACGGTGTAAACGAAAATGCCAACATTGTTTTTTTTTTATTTTCTGTGCTTTCATCTTTCCAAAAATGTATAGTTTAAGATTTAAAACCTATTTTCATCTGTTTCTCCAGGAACCTCATGCCTAAATAGCTGAAAGCTTGTGTAGATACTCCTTGACTAGTGAGGCTTTATATTTTATAGCTTTCCTGGCCCTATGGCCCCCAATAAGGGCCACAGGGGCCATACCCTTAAAACATATTTTCATCTTCTTCTCCAGAAACATGTGACTGAAACTTTGTTTAAAGAGTCTTTGACTAGAAAGGATTATGAGGGCCAAAAGGGCCATGCCTTTAAAAGTTTTTTTCACTTGCGAAAGGTCTAGAGAGCTGAAATCTTGGCGTACAGACTCCTGCAATTAACCCTTTGGTCACTAAAACAGGTTTGGTGAACATTTGGATTCTGTACCTTAAATTATCAATTGAATTATCAATATTCGTTTCTGTATTGATTACAGTTATCTGAAATCACATGTATAATTATTTCTAGGATTTGTGACCCTGTTGTCCTTACAAAGGGCGAAACCACATTGGCCACACCCTGCAGTAATATCAAATATGAAGCCTGATAAACTATAGAACCAATCGCTCTGGCCTTATCTCCAAAACCTTTCATTATTTTCTTACAAAACTTTATAATATGTGGTTCATCCTTATGGTGGTGTGGTGCTTGCAGCTATTTTGCTTATTTTAGATTGTTTTCTGGTTTCCATGGAAACAATTTGTGCTATAGCACAAAAACTGTAAAATATTTGTTTACTTGAAGAGGAATGGTGCCTTTTGCTACTTTGTTTTTTTCTGATTTTGTTCTGGTTTTCATAGAAAACAATTTGAACTTAATACATATACTCACGTGCAAAAGAAACGTCCCCAAACATTTTTTATTTGTAATTTTTTATCTAATGACATTGAACCTACATTTAACTCAGTGTTAGGAGTAGGTCACATAAACACTCAAGTTGATGACATGACCACAAAAGGACAATAAATGCACGTTTTTTACGAGAAAAATGATTTTAATCAGTGAAATTTCCTAAATGTACATAAAAATACCCGTATGGTCTTGGGGTATTTTTTTGGGCATCAGTTACATCATGTTGACAACAAGAACATGCCGCAATTAACTTCAAAGCAGAGAGGGTGAGCAAAGTGGATGCTTCAACTTGGCGCTACAAACGACCATGTCGCTAGAATCTTGAACTGCTCGAAGCAAACAATTGGTAGGCTGTTGATGCATTTTGGACAGACTGGCAGGACAATAAACAGGCCCAGGAGCTACAGACCAGAGGTGACCACCCCCATTGTAGACATACATTTACGGGTGCTTCCCCTGAGGAACATTTTCCTGACTGTGACGTCATCAGCTGCACACAGCCTGAATCATCGAATCAGCAGATGGACAGTGACCAGACGACTGCGTTAACACGACATTTGAGCAAATCGACCTCTCAAAGCAATGAAGTTAAAGCATCAAATTTGACGTCGAATACTGGCTTTAGGGAGTAGTACTGTTCGTCAATGTTGTGAATGTCTTGGTCTAGCCAGCAAGATCTCCGGATATGTATCCAGTAGAGCATCTTTGAGGCTACCTCAGGCGACGTATTCGACAACGCCAACAGCCTCCACTGAGAGTGCGGGACTTGAGTCGTGTTTTGCAGGGGAAATGGCACCATATCCATAGTCGTGTTAGTAGGCGATTTATGAACCATGTCCGCGGTCGTGTTGCGTTTCTTGTTGCATCACAAGGAGGCCACAGCCGATATTATGACGTTTAAGTAACTGAAGCAGTGTGATTTGTGTTTTGACATGTGATCGAATACCGGACAATACACCCCTAGTCAACTAATCATCTTGTAAAACGGTAAAAAAATGTCTTTATGTTTCACGAATTCTTGCAATTTGATAAATATACAACAAGTTTATAATAATAATAAATGTCAGAATATACAAGTAATAAATAAGGGGTATAGCAATTATAAGATTGAATCCCCCTAAGGAATCCAGAATTCGAAACAGTAAGACCTGTATTTAATTAAACTCAGCATATTACCCCATTAAGATTTTTAGGACATGATAACCTGTGCTGTATATCAAATTTTAAGAAGTACCAAAAACAGGTTGCAATTGGCCATGGTCATGGTGACAAAGTCAACAGAAGTAGGGTATTGCATTAAAAGAACTATTAGCACTTTTTATCTTTCATGATTCTAATAATAAACGAAAAGTGGTCATGGATTATTTAACCTTGTATATTAGGTCAAGGTCACTTAGGTATGGGTTATTGCTTCTCTACCCCCATATTAATCAAATTTTGAAAGTTTCAAACTCATTCAACTTGATTGTTCGTAACGCAGCCTGGGAATAGTAATGTTTAAAATACCCCTGGGAATTTGTTTGACCTGTTGACAATTGATGTCAAAGTTCAAGGTCATGACTTCTGAAATTCTATTATAATATGTTTAAAAAAAAAAGAAAATGTAGTGTTATCTTTTTCTTTAGTTTTGCCTGACATTTTTGTTGTTGTTTTTTTTGTATTGCTTACCGCGGTTTTGAAAAAAAGTTTTACTGTCTTGCATCAACAGTTGTTAATTGCAGCATCAAAATTATATTATAACTATTTCAAATACCGAGTGATCATTTCCTAGCCTGTGTTGATATTTAACTAACAACAAATAATGTTAATTTTTTATATGATGTACATGTATATGGAATTTTACATTTACGGCAATTCTGAATAAAATAATTGCAAGAAAATATATAATGTTTATATTATCCTTTCAAGATCGATATGTATTTCATATCCATAATATTTCAAATGGGATCATAAGTTGACTGAACACAAAAACGTTGGTACTGAAATGTTGGTGGCCCTGTGACCCTGTGGCCCCTAATAAGGGTCACAGGGGCCACACCTTAAAACTTTTCATCCTCATCTCCAGAAACATAAGGCCTAGAAAGCTGAAACTGTTTGTACAGACTCCTTGACTAGTGAGGATTATTATTTATGGCTCTTTGGGCCTTATTTTCATGTTCTTCTCCTGAAGCATAAGGCATAGAAAGCTGATACCATGTGTTCAGACTCCTTGACACGTGAGGATTATAATTTATAGCTTTGATGGTCCTTTTGCCCCATAAAAGGGCCAAGCCCTTAAACTAATTTTAATGTTCTTCTCCAGAAGTAAAAGGCCTTAAAGCTGAAATGTTGTTCTAACTCGTTTTATTGAGGATTATAATTGAAAATTTTGATGACCATATGGTCCCTAACAGGGCCTTGTGAACCTATGGATCCTATACTATAAATTATCGATTGGATATTTTAGCAATTTCACCTTTTTATTTAAAGAGGGAGAGCTAATGTATTGTATTTTCTTTTTTCTTTCTTGAAACGGGTTTGAGCGAGTGTAAAGTCGAATATTGAACCCGGTGCCAACTTCACACTTTGAATAGGGAACTGGGATCTGGCACCTTGCATCTATCTAATAGCCCTGTACGTAAATGTACGAGCATACTTTGCACTTTGCTTATGTACAGAGGTAGACTGGACATAGACCTAATATATGCTTATTCAATGATAAACATAACTTTCTTGAAACGGGTGTGAGCGAGTCTAGAGTCGAATAATGAACCCGGTGCCAACTGCACACTTTGAATAGGGAACTGGGAGCTAGCACCTTGCATCTATCTAATAGCCCTGTACGTAAATGTACGAGCACATTTTTCACTTTGCTTATGTAAAGAGGTAGACTGGACATAGACCTAATATATGCTTATTCAATGATAAACATAACTTTCTTGAAACGGGTGTGAGCGACGCTAGAGTCGAATAATGAACCCGGTGCCAACTTCACACTTTGAATAGGGAACTGGGAGCTTGCACATTGCATCTTTCTAATAGCCCTGTACGAAAATGTACGAGCATATTTTGCACTTTGATTATGTACAGAGGTAGTCTGGACATAGACCTAATATATGCTTATTCAATGATAAACATAACTTTCTTGAAACGGGTGTGAGCGAGTCTAGAGTCGAATAATGAACCCGGTGCCAACTTCACACTTTGAAAAGTGAACCTGGAGCTGGCACCTTGCATCTATCTAATAGCCCTGTACGTAAATGTACGAGCACATTTTTCACTTTGCTTATGTAAAGAGGTAGACTGGACATAAACCTAATATATGCTTATTCAATGATAAACATAACTTTCTTGAAACGGGTGTGAGCGACACTAGAGTCGAATAATGAACCCGGTGCCAACTTCACACTTTGAAAAGTGAACCTGGAGCTGGCACCTTGCATCTATCTAATAGCCCTGTACGTAAATGTACGAGCACATTTTTCACTTTGCTTATGTACAGAGGTAGACTGGACATAGACCTAATATATGCTTATTCAATGATAAACATAACTTTCTTGAAACGGGTGTGAGCGACGCTAGAGTCGAATAATGAACCCGGTGCCAACTGCACACTTTGAATAGGGAACTGGGAGCTAGCACCTTGCATCTCTCTAATAGCCCTGTACGTAAATGTACGAGCACATTTTTCACTTTGCTTATGTACAGAGGTAGACTGGACATAGACCTAATATATGCTTATTCAATGATAAACATAACTTTCTTGAAACGGGTGTGAGCGAGTCTAGAGTCGAATAATGAACCCGGTGCCAACTGCACACTTTGAATAGGGAACTGGGAGCTAGCACCTTGCATCTATCTAATAGCCCTGTACGTAAATGTACGAGCACATTTTTCACTTTGCTTATGTAAAGAGGTAGACTGGACATAGACCTAATATATGCTTATTCAATGATAAACATAACTTTCTTGAAACGGGTGTGAGCGACGCTAGAGTCGAATAATGAACCCGGTGCCAACTTCACACTTTGAATAGGGAACTGGGAGCTTGCACATTGCATCTTTCTAATAGCCCTGTACGAAAATGTACGAGCATATTTTGCACTTTGATTATGTACAGAGGTAGTCTTGACATAGACCTAATATATGTTTATTCAATGATAAACATAACTTTCTTGAAACGGGTGTGAGCGAGTCTAGAGTCGAATAATGAACCCGGTGCCAACTTCACACTTTGAAAAGTGAACCTGGAGCTGGCACCTTGCATCTATCTAATAGCCCTGTACGTAAATGTACGAGCACATTTTTCACTTTGCTTATGTAAAGAGGTAGACTGGACATAAACCTAATATATGCTTATTCAATGATAAACATAACTTTCTTGAAACGGGTGTGAGCGACACTAGAGTCGAATAATGAACCCGGTGCCAACTTCACACTTTGAAAAGTGAACCTGGAGCTGGCACCTTGCATCTATCTAATAGCCCTGTACGTAAATGTACGAGCACATTTTTCACTTTGCTTATGTACAGAGGTAGACTGGACATAGACCTAATATATGCTTATTCAATGATAAACATAATTTTCTTGAAACGGGTGTGAGCGAGTCTAGAGTCGAATAATGAACCCGGTGCCAACTTCACACTTTGAAAAGTGAACCTGGAGCTGGCACCTTGCATCTATCTAATAGCCCTGTACGTAAATGTACGAGCATATTTTGCACTTAGATTATGTACAGAGGTAGTCTTGACATAGACCTAATATATGCTTATTCAATGATAAACATAACTTTCTTGAAACGGGTGTAAGCGAGTCTAAAGTCGAATAATGAACCCGGTGCCAACTTCACACTTTGAAAAGTGAACCTGGAGCTGGCACCTTGCATCTATCTAATAGCCCTGTACGTAAATGTACGAGCATATTTTGCACTTAGATTATGTACAGAGGTAGACTGGACATAGACCTAATATATGCTTATTCAATGATAAACATAACTTTCTTGAAACGGGTGTGAGCGAGTCTAGAGTCGAATAATGAACCCGGTGCCAACTGCACACTTTGAATAGGGAACTGGGAGCTAGCACCTTGCATCTATCTAATAGCCCTGTACGTAAATGTACGAGCACATTTTTCACTTTGCTTATGTACAGAGGTAGACTGGACATAGACCTAATATATGCTTATTCAATGATAAACATAACTTTCTTGAAACGGGTGTGAGCGAGTCTAGAGTCGAATAATGAACCCGGTGCCAACTGCACACTTTGAATAGGGAACTGGGAGCTAGCACCTTGCATCTATCTAATAGCCCTGTACGTAAATGTACGAGCACATTTTTCACTTTGCTTATGTAAAGAGGTAGACTGGACATAGACCTAATATATGCTTATTCAATGATAAACATAACTTTCTTGAAACGGGTGTGAGCGACGCTAGAGTCGAATAATGAACCCGGTGCCAACTTCACACTTTGAATAGGGAACTGGGAGCTTGCACATTGCATCTTTCTAATAGCCCTGTACGAAAATGTACGAGCATATTTTGCACTTTGATTATGTACAGAGGTAGTCTTGACATAGACCTAATATATGTTTATTCAATGATAAACATAACTTTCTTGAAACGGGTGTGAGCGAGTCTAGAGTCGAATAATGAACCCGGTGCCAACTTCACACTTTGAAAAGTGAACCTGGAGCTGGCACCTTGCATCTATCTAATAGCCCTGTACGTAAATGTACGAGCACATTTTTCACTTTGCTTATGTAAAGAGGTAGACTGGACATAAACCTAATATATGCTTATTCAATGATAAACATAACTTTCTTGAAACGGGTGTGAGCGACGCTAGAGTCGAATAATGAACCCGGTGCCAACTTCACACTTTGAAAAGTGAACCTGGAGCTGGCACCTTGCATCTATCTAATAGCCCTGTACGTAAATGTACGAGCACATTTTTCACTTTGCTTATGTACAGAGGTAGACTGGACATAGACCTAATATATGCTTATTCAATGATAAACATAACTTTCTTGAAACGGGTGTGAGCGAGTCTAGAGTCGAATAATGAACCCGGTGCCAACTTCACACTTTGAAAAGTGAACCTGGAGCTGGCACCTTGCATCTATCTAATAGCCCTGTACGTAAATGTACGAGCATATTTTGCACTTAGATTATGTACAGAGGTAGTCTTGACATAGACCTAATATATGCTTATTCAATGATAAACATAACTTTCTTGAAACGGGTGTAAGTGAGTCTAAAGTCGAATAATGAACCCGGTGCCAACTTCCCACTTTGAAAAGTGAACCTGGAGCTGGCACCTTGCATCTATCTAATAGCCCTGTACGTAAATGTACGAGCATATTTTGCACTTAGATTATGTACAGAGGTAGTCTTGACATAGACCTAATATATGCTTATTCAATGATAAACTTATCTATTTTGAAACGGGTGTGAGCGAGTCTAAAGTTGAATAATGAACCCGGTTCCAACTTCACACTTTGAATAGGGAACTGGGAGCTGGCACCTTGCATCTATCTAATAGCCCTGTACGTAAATGTACGAGCGTACATTGCACTTTGCTTATGTACAGAGGTAGACTGGACAAAGACCTAATATATGCTTATTCAATGATAAACATATTTTTCTTGAAACGGGTGTGAGCGAGTCTAGAGTCGAATAATGAACCCGGTGCCAACTTCACACTTTGAATAGGGAACTGGGAGCTGGCACCTTGCATCTATCTAATAGCCCTGTACGTAAATGTACGAGCGTACATTGCACTTTGCTTATGTACAGAGGTAGTCTTGACATAGACCTAATATATGCTTATTCAATGATAAACTTATCTATTTTGAAACGGGTGTCATCGACTCTAAAGTCGAATAATGAACCCGATGCCAACTTCACACCTTGAATAGGGAACTAGGAGCTAGCACCTTGCATCTATCTAATAGCCCTGTACGTAAATGTACGAGCACATTTTTCACTTTGCTTATGTACAGAGGTAGACTGGACATAGACCTAATATATGCTTATTCAATGATAAACGTAACTTTTTTGAAACGGGTGTGAGCGAGTCTAGAGTCGAATAATGAACCCGGTGCCAACTTCACACTTTGAATAGGGAACTGGGAGCTGGCACATTGCATCTATCTAATAGCCTTGTACGTAAATGTACGAGCAAATTTTGCACTTTGATTATGTACAGAGGTAGTCTTGACATAGACCTAATATATGCTTATTCAATGATAAACTTATCTATTTTGAAACGGGTGTTATCGACTCTAAAGTCGAATAATGAACCCGGTGCCAACTTCACACCTTGAATAGGGAACTTGGAGCTAGCACCTTGCATCTATCTTATAGCCCTGTACGTAAATGTACGAGCATATTTTGCACTTTGATTATGTACAGAGGTAGTCTTGACATAGACCTAATATGCTTATTCAATGATAAACTTATCTATTTTGAAACGGGTGTCATCGACTCTAAAGTCGAATAATGAACCCGGTGCCAACTTCACACCTTGAATAGGGAACTTGGAGCTAGCACCTTGCATCTATCTAATAGCCCTGTACGTAAATGTACGAGCATATTTTGCACTTTGCTTCTGTACAGAGGGAGACTGGACATAGACCTAATATATGCTTATTCAATGATAAACATAATTTTCTTGAAACGGGTGTGAGCGAGTCTAGAGTCGAATAATGAACCCGGTGCCAACTTCACACTTTGAAAAGTGAACCTGGAGCTGGTACCTTGCATCTATCTAATAGCCCTGTACGTAAATGTACTAGCACATTTTTCACTTTGCTTATGTACAGAGGTAGACTGGACATAGACCTAATATATGCTTATTCAATGATAAACATAACTTTCTTCAAACGGGTGTGAGCGAGTCTAGAGTCGAATAATGAACCCGGTGCCAACTTCACACTTTGAATAGGGAACTGGGAGCTGGCACATTGCATCTATCTAATAGCCTTGTACGTAAATGTACGAGCAAATTTTGCACTTTGATTATGTACAGAGGTAGACTGGACATAGACCTAATATATGCTTATTCAATGATAAACATATTTTTCTTGAAACGGGTGTGAGCGAGTCTAGAGTCGAATAATGAACCCGGTGCCAACTTCACACTTTGAATAGGGAACTGGGAGCTGGCACCTTGCATCTATCTAATAGCCCTGTACGTAAATGTACGAGCGTACATTGCACTTTGCTTATGTACAGAGGTAGTCTTGACATAGACCTAATATATGCTTATTCAATGATAAACTTATCTATTTTGAAACGGGTGTCATCGACTCTAAAGTCGAATAATGAACCCGATGCCAACTTCACACCTTGAATAGGGAACTAGGAGCTAGCACCTTGCATCTATCTAATAGCCCTGTACGTAAATGTACGAGCACATTTTTCACTTTGCTTATGTACAGAGGTAGACTCGACATAGACCTAATATATGCTTATTCAATGATAAACATAACTTTCTTGAAACGGGTGTGAGCGAGTCTAGAGTCGTATAATGAACCCGGTGCCAACTTCACACTTTGCATAGGGAACTGGGAGCTGGCACATTGCATCTATCTAATAGCCCTGTACGTAAATGTACGAGCATATTTTGCACTTTGATTATGTACAGAGGTAGTCTTGACATATACCTAATATATGCTTATTCAATGATAAACTTATCTATTTCGAAACGGGTGTTATCGACTCTCTAGTCGAAAAATGAACCCGGTGCCAACTTCACACTTTGAATAGAGAACTAGGAGCTAGCACCTTGCATCTATCTAATAGCCCTGTACGTAAATGTACGAGCATATTTTGCACTTTGCTTCCTTCAGAGGTAGACTGGACATAGACCTAATATATGCTTATTCAATGATAAACATAATTTTCTTGAAACGGGTGTGAGCGAGTCTAGAGTCGAATAATGAACCCGGTGCCAACTTCACACTTTGAATAGTGAACTAGGAGCTGGCACCTTGCATCTATCTAATAGCCCTGTACGTAAATGTACGAGCATATTTTGCACTTAGATTATGTACAGAGGTAGACTGGACAAAGACCTAATATATGCTTATTCAATGATAAACATATTTTTCTTGAAACGGGTGTGAGCGAGTCTAGAGTCGAATAATGAACCCGGTTCCAACTTCACACTTTGAATAGGGAACTGGGAGCTGGCACCTTGCATCTATCTAATAGCCCTGTACGTAATGTACGAGCGTACATTGCACTTTGCTTATGTACAGAGGTAGACTGGACATAGACCTAATATAGGTTTATTCAATGATGAACATAACTTTCTTGGAATGGGTGTGAGCGAGTCTAGAGTCGAATAATGAACCCAGTGCCAACTTCACACTTTGAATTGGGAACTGGGAGCTGGCACCTTGCATCTATCTAATAGCCCTGTACGTAATGTACGAGCGTACATTGCACTTTGCTTATGTACAGAGGTAGACTGGACATAGACCTAATATAGGTTTATTCAATGATGAACATAACTTTCTTGGAATGGGTGTGAGCGAGTCTAAAGTCGAATAATGAACCCGATGCCAACTTCACACCTTGAATAGGGAACTAGGAGCTAGCACCTTGCATCTATCTAATAGCCCTGTACGTAAATGTACGAGCACATTTTTCACTTTGCTTATGTACAGAGGTAGACTGGACATAGACCTAATATATGCTTATTCAATGATAAACATAACTTTCTTGAAACGGGTGTGAGCGAGTCTAGAGTCGTATAATGAACCCGGTGCCAACTTCACACTTTGCATAGGGAACTGGGAGCTGGCACATTGCATCTATCTAATAGCCCTGTACGTAAATGTACGAGCATATTTTGCACTTTGATTATGTACAGAGGTAGTCTTGACATAGACCTAATATATGCTTATTCAATGATAAACTTATCTATTTTGAAACGGGTGTAAGCGAGTCTAAAGTCGAATAATGAACCCGGTTCCAACTTCACACTTTGAATAAGGAACTGGGAGCTAGCACCTTGCATCTATCTAATAGCCCTGTACGTAAATGTACGAGCATACATTGCACTTTGCTTATGTACAGAGGTAGACTGGACATAGACCTAATATATGCTTATTCAATGATAAACATAACTTTCTTGAAACGGGTGTGAGCGAGTCTAGAGTCGAATAATGAACCCGGTGCCAACTTCACACTTTGAATAGGGAACTGGGAGCTGGCACATTGCATCTATCTAATAGCCCTGTACGTAAATGTACGAGCATATTTTGCACTTTGATTATGTACAGAGGTAGTCTTGACATAGACCTAATATATGCTTATTCAATGATAAACTTATCTATTTTGAAACGGGTGTAAGCGAGTCTAAAGTCGAATAATGAACCCGGTGCCAACTTCACACTTTGAATAGGGAACTGGGAGCTAGCACCTTGCATCTATCTAATAGCCCTGTACGTAAATGTACGAGCATATTTTGCACTTTGATTATGTACAGAGGTAGTCTTGACATATACCTAATATATGCTTATTCAATGATAAACTTATCTATTTCGAAACGGGTGTTATCGACTCTCTAGTCGAAAAATGAACCCGGTGCCAACTTCACACTTTGAATAGAGAACTAGGAGCTAGCACCTTGCATCTATCTAATAGCCCTGTACGTAAATGTACGAGCATATTTTGCACTTTGCTTCCTTCAGAGGTAGACTGGACATAGACCTAATATATGCTTATTCAATGATAAACATAATTTTCTTGAAACGGGTGTGAGCGAGTCTAGAGTCGAATAATGAACCCGGTGCCAACTTCACACTTTGAATAGTGAACTAGGAGCTGGCACCTTGCATCTATCTAATAGCCCTGTACGTAAATGTACGAGCATATTTTGCACTTAGATTATGTACAGAGGTAGACTGGACAAAGACCTAATATATGCTTATTCAATGATAAACATATTTTTCTTGAAACGGGTGTGAGCGAGTCTAGAGTCGAATAATGAACCCGGTTCCAACTTCACACTTTGAATAGGGAACTGGGAGCTGGCACCTTGCATCTATCTAATAGCCCTGTACGTAATGTACGAGCGTACATTGCACTTTGCTTATGTACAGAGGTAGACTGGACATAGACCTAATATAGGCTTATTCAATGATGAACATAACTTTCTTGGAATGGGTGTGAGCGAGTCTAGAGTCGAATAATGAACCAAGTGCCAACTTCACACTTTGAATTGGGAACTGGGAGCTGGCACCTTGCATCTATCTAATAGCCCTGTACGTAATGTACGAGCGTACATTGCACTTTGCTTATGTACAGAGGTAGACTGGACATAGACCTAATATATGCTTATTCAATGATGAACATAACTTTCTTGGAACGGGTGTGAGCGAGTCTAAAGTTGAATAATGAACCCGGTTCCAACTTCACACTTTGAATAGGGTACTGGGAGCTAGCACCTTGCATCTATCTAATAGCCCTGTACGTAAATGTACGAGCATATTTTGCACTTTGCTTAT
The DNA here is from genome assembly GCA_916613615.1 of Steromphala cineraria. Taxonomy (NCBI): domain Eukaryota; kingdom Metazoa; phylum Mollusca; class Gastropoda; order Trochida; family Trochidae; genus Steromphala; species Steromphala cineraria. The sequence goes on along the minus strand of OU744726.1, from coordinate 70,360,150 downwards.
GTACAGAGGTAAACTTGACATAGACCTAGTATAGGCTTATTCAAAGATAAACATAACTTTCTTGAAACGGGTGTGAGCGAGTCTGGAGTCGAATAATGAACCCGGTGCCAACTTCACACTTTGAATAGGGAACTGGGAGCTGGCACCTTGCATCTATCTAATAGCCCTGTACGTAAATGTACGAGCGTATATTGCATTTTGCTTATGTACAGAGGTAGACTGGACATAGATCATATATATGCTTATTCAACATATCTTTCACGAAACGGGTGTGGGCGAATCGAATAAGAAACCGGGTACAGCGATAGTGTGGCTGATACTGCGACTGTGTATATTAGAATCAAAATGCTATAGGTAGCCGTGCATAACATTTGCGCCCTTTGCTCATGTACAGAAGTAGACTCGGCATATTCCTAATACTTGGACAATGGTAAACATATCAGTTTAACGGGTAAACGGGTATTATAACTGAACATAGAACCGGGAGCTATTACTTCCTATTCGAATAAGGAACTGGGAACCGTGAACTGGGAACCAACTTCACAATTTGAATAAGGAACTAGGAACCGTGAACTGGGAGCTAACTTCACAATTTGAATAATGAACCAGGAACCGTGAACTGGGAGCCAACTTCACAATTTGAATAATGAACCGGGAACCGTGAACTGGGAGCTAACTTCACAGACCCCAGTCCGGATGTGAATGCAAGCCATATGAGGTAATCAAGAAATTTGTAAGTGTATCAGGAGCTAGGAGTTTAAACTCATAATGATACTGCGACTGCTTACCAAAGGTTTGATTAACTGTAAACGATATTCCTTGTTACATTATCACTTTGGGTAACCTTTTCATAACAGTCATATTTTAGGGGCAAGAATTTTATAAATGAGATTTTCCTCTTTCTGCAATATGTTTTATTATACCCCCGTTACGAAGTAAGCGGGGGTATATAGCGGTCATTCCGTCCGTCCTTCCGTCCGGTCACATATCTCCAAAACTACTTGGTCTACATCAACCAAACTTTGCAGAATTGTTAAACATGTCATTCTTATCAATTCTTGACCATCTGTAACATCCTGGAATTTTAATTTTTGGCCGTTTCCATGGAAACGTAACTTTTTGGACTTAGTTTAATAGGGTTCAATGGGGACTAATTTTCTCAGAAACTATTGGACCTAGATGAATAAAATGTTGGTTATAGATGCTTCTGATGATACTCTTGATTGAGTTCGAAAGCCGATTCCGTAAAATTATTTTTTGCGGAGTTATCGCCCTTGAATCTCCGATTTGACTTAGTACAAACAGCGGACTTGGTGCTTCAATGGGGACAAGTTCTCTCAGAAACTATTGTACCTAGATAAATAAAATGTTGGTATGGATACACCTGATGATACTCTTGATCGAGTTCGAAAGCCATTTCCGAAATTTTATTTTTGACAGAGTTATGGCCCTTGTTTCTGAAATTGGACTTCAGGCCAGTAACAGGTCTGATGCTCAAATGGGGACAGATTTGCTCTAAAACTATAACACCTAAATGAGTGACATTTTGGTTATTGGTGCTTCCGAGGATACTCTTGATCGAGTTTGAAAGCCATTTTCGAAATTTTAATTTTGACAGAGTTATGGCCCTTGTTTCTGAAATTGAACTTGGAGGGAGTAACGTTCTAATGCTGCAATGGGGACAGATGTACTCAGGAACTATAACACCTAGGTAAATGAAACTTTGGTAATGGATACACCTGATGATACTCTTGATCGAGTTCGAAAGCAATTTCCTAAATTTATTTTTGGCAGAGTTATGGCCCTTGATTGCGCAATTTGATTTGGAGCGATTAACAGGTCCGATGCTGCGATGGGAATGAATGAAATTTTGGTTATGGGAACACCTGATGATACTCTTCATCGAGTTTGAAAGATATTCCCGAAATATTATTTTTCACAGAGTTATTGCCCTTGATTCTGCAATTTGACTGAAAATGGATCCACTTGATGATACTTTTCATTGAGTTTGAAAGCTGTTACCAAATTCGCCCTTGGGTTTAGGTTTGAACTTGGTGCAAATGACTAGTCTGATGCTCCAATTTGGACATGTTTTATCTGAACTTTACCAGTTAGGAAGATGAAATTGTGGTTTTTGTTTCACCTGATGATACTCTTGACTCTTGAGGTAGAAGAAAAATCAGACGGGATACGGGGGTATGTGAGCCATGCTCACTTTTGTCTTGTTGGTCAATTGAATGACATATGCTTTTACAACAAATATTTCGAAATTATTAGTATACAAGATGATCGAGAAAATGGATTTATTCAATCCACATTACAGTGTTTCATAAGTTATTTCAATATTGTAATTTTTAGTATGTGATGGAAAAATCGTCTGTATAAAAAAACATAACTATTGGCACAATACTGAATTAATGAGATGTGATCACCATGTTACAGGATATATGCAATGAATCTGAGCATAGTTGAACAAACCTTTGGTAAGCAAATGTATATTTTCTGACTTATCCGTTGTGGAAATTACCAACACCTGCTAGCTTCAGGGAGACTTCTATTAGACTAAGCTGGAAGGTCCACTTATCTCGCTTACCCTTCAATATCTGACCTTTCTAACAAGAAGAAACAGTTTCAAATGTGGGCCCAATATTTGTTCTTCTCATATCCCTGTTTCTTGTTTTGTCAGTGAAGACTACTTATGATTGAACAGATCACTACGATCTACCCAGTTGATGTGAAGAACTATGGGTAGTGTTCACCATTTTATTGTTTTGTGGAAAAGGCGGAAAATATATATTTCTTATATCAATGAGTTTCAAAACTGTCATGTTTAAATCAATTGCAAGACATGTATCATATGTTCAAAGGTTTTCAAAATACTGTGATAACAAACATATCGACTGAACATATAAGAGTTGTATTTACTTGTAATACAGAAAATTCCCCCAAAAAAACCACAACGACACATCTTTAGAAATATTGTTTAAAAAACTTCCTTTGCCATGGCAACGTTGACCATTTGAAATGCTAGTTTAGAAATAGAAAATAGTGAATTTAACACGATTTTAGATATAAAATCTTGCCATTTATAAAAGATTTCAGCTTTTTGGTTTCCATATAATTAATGTATAATATCAAAAAAAAACCTTTTAAAAACTATATATATTAAAGAAAAGTCTTAAAATTATAACCACAGCTTCAGGTTTCAACATTGGACATCTGTCCTCTACCAAGGAATTAGATGTAGGGGAAATAGAAAGGATGCTAATTTTTCAAGAGGTATAAACAAAAATCTGTTTGTTAGTGAAAATCACAAGAATATCTACCATGAGTTGTGAGGAAGAAATCACTTTTCAGTTCCTTTTAATTGGTAAAAGATCACCCTACATACAAAATAAGTTTATATTCAAAGTTCTGTTTCATAAATCTTGTCTGAAATACTCCCTTTACAGTGTTGAAAAATTGGTATTAGATTTCAGAAAAAGAGATAATCATTTTCTAATTATATCATCAAATTAGCAATTTGACGACTTTTTAGAATTTTATCATCAAGAAAAGACATTTGAAGCAGCAAAATTGTTTCTTTTCATCATTTTTTATTCCAGCAGATAATTTTCAAATATTGATATATTCAAATATTCGAACGCAGTCAGGTATATAATAAGAATAGAAATCGTACCTACACTCACTGAAAGAGAACCAAAGCAAGAATTAAACAATTAAACTTTATCAGAAATTTTTAGCCAACAAACATTGAACTTCGGAATTTTGTGATTTTCTTAAGAAATGTTCTATAATGACGAACATGATGTGATTTAAAAAAAGCCAAGAGTTGCTTTTGAGAAATGTCTCTCTTTGCAATTCTGTGCAAGCTGTTTACTAGTTGAGTTCTCGTCGAAGCAGAACCAGAAGTACCAGAAGAATGATCTATTCTGTCAACTGTGGCCACTGTAGACATCCTGTATGAAGGTGATGAGCCTTGTGTTTTATCTACCTTGGGATTATTCGAGACTGACTGTCTGATAACATCAAGCATCCTTGACTTGGAAGTGTGAAGTAGTGGATGAGAAGATCCCTCTCGGGTATTACCCACATCTGTCGGATTCTCATCATTCTGTCCTGTAATAGTAAAACAATTCGTTAATTTCTTTGCAATATTTCCTGTTCCTCATTCGGTACATAATCATAGATTCATTGAATATAAGGCGAATATTCACATGAAGTACACAAGAAAGCTACAATTTTAAATACTGCAGTGATTCCTAGTTCTTTAAATAATATTTCATGACAAAAAAATACAAAAAGAATTTAATATCTGTCAAGGATTGTGTTTTAAAAGAGACAGTGTTATATATACAGATCATGCCGACCAATACAGGAGGCTATGTGAACGTACCTGAGCAAGATCTGACAATCACCACAGAGAGAAGAAATGATGTCAACAGAAGACACTTAAATACTGCCATGGTACCTGAAAGAGAGATAGAAAAACCATCATGAAATTGACAACAATACAAAACATAATTTGCAAAAAACCATCAAAAGCTATTCATGAGTTATGGCATGACATTAGGAACAAGTTGATATACTACCTATTTCCATTAGTCAATAATAATTTATTTAAAAGAGATATTACTATAAATGAGCGACGTACCTGAATACATGTCCCTAATACCGCTTGAAGATGTGTCCACTGCCAAGATTTTAAGAGCCATTTAAATGGTTTCGATTTACGTCAATGTGACGATGCTGTAGTTTGTCTCACAAACATTTCTACAGACTATGAAAAACAAAATGAGTGAGTCACCTTCCTGGACTGTTACCTGATGTCACCTGAGCGTATTATTGTTGAAATATAGCTATCGGATAAACTCCAAATGTGATAAACATGCAAATTAGGCCAACAGAGTTACTATTTTCTAAAAACTCTGCAATTTAAGCGAATCCTAAACCGGTTTCAATCATTTATTAGCTCATCACGAGTTTACATACGCGATTGATATTTCTTAGAAAACAATGAGCCAATTTCTATTAAGCATTCATATTTCTACAATTCGTAGCTATTATAAAATGTTTTAATTGTGCGTTTTAAAAACAACAAAATATTGGATTGATGAACCTTTTACAGTATGTGCTTCAATTTCTGTACAGAAAATGGACAGCTTTGACATGACCCATTTATCGGTGAACCAAATCATTTAGCGTTTTTTCTAGTGATGGGGCACTTAATCAAGTATTCTAACCTCAATGCAACAAACCTGACTTCGCAAAGAACTGTTGTTAAGTCGAAGGATACCAGAACCGAACTGGCGGGGAAAAAATATATTACACGACAGCTCTTCGGAAATGCAGTTCGAGTTACTTCCCCTTGTTGTAGCGACGTTGACCAGTCACATAGCATATTTGGTGACCCATGAAATAACCTAAATGTTTGCTCATGCATGTTGATAGATTTTCAGGTGACAATGACACTTTTTAATTTATGATGGAATATTTCCAGGCAATTCAGAACCGTATATGCCGTTTGTGTGACCTTCACCTTGGTATAATGTGAATGCAGTTACTCCGCAAATCTAGGGGACAACACAATAATTAATAATTTGATAATTAAGCATTTGAATAAATTGAATTTAACTTAATAAGTATAATTGTTATTACTTAGTTATGAAATCTAGAATTCTTGCGAGAACACTGTTAATGAAACACACCATTCTAAAGTAGTGTCGATCATTGTATCGTTTTGTTTAAAGAATCATGACCAACGTTCAACCGAGGTCCTGTATGAACGTTTAATAACATTTGTCTTCAAAGGGTGCTCATCTGATTATAAATATATTGTTCATTATTAAAAATGTTGTTAGTCATGGTTCCCATGGCAACATATGTTATACTGTGAAAGATCATTGATATTGTTTTTTTGTGCACAAACACATACATGTATACTGAAAATTGCATTCAAATCAGTGCCCTATATGATGTAGTTTTATGCTTTAGACCTTAGTAAGTATTTACTTCCACTTCGCATGATCCTGTCTCATTTCCCTGATTCTTACATTAAACTTCCCTTAACGTTTTCATTACGAAAAGGTCAGTGTGAGATAAAGTTAATCTTCACTTCATTCTTGATTTCCCTATATTTAAACATTATTCTTTATGCTCCTTATTTGTTCTTTGTTGTGGGAATTCACAAAACTATTGTTGAATCAATGAATGAATCAATATGCTGTATAATGTGGCAGATGAACCCTGAAATATCGCTTATTAATACAGATAAGCGCAGAAGGTCCAAACTCAAAATGGAATGAACGAGAGTTTTATGAGGTGTTAGAATGATTGCTCTACAGATTTGGTCTTTACAACAATATGTAGGCGTTGATTAAATTTTCTATTGATTGTTATCAGTTCAGGTCCTATACCAAAGGTTCTAAGTTTATCTCTAATGACAAAGTAGGGTACCAAATCAAATGTTTGCTCATGCCCCAACCGAGATGGGAGGAACCTCTTCATAGACTAAGTCAGTTGTGAATGACATTATCAAAAAGGTTAAAACTTCCCTGCAAGATTATATCAGATCGGATGATTTGAAGGCATCATGTGGACGACTTTGTCACCTTCCTGAAAGCAGAATCTTGAAAGTGTGATGCTTCAAGATCAATTAAATGTTAAAGGTTTGAATAACTTATCTTTTAGGCGGATTTGACAAAAGTCTCTCTCTGGTCGGACCTACATAACATCACCTTGCATGCAACATAGGCTGGAATATTCAGATAATGTACACTTATTCTGTTACGGTTTTGCTAAAAAGAAAGTCAGAAAATGAATAAAACTGTTGTGCTGAATCTTTTTCTCTGGTGGGTTACAAACAAAATATAACTTCATATTAAAATATCAAAGATTAAAAAAATGAATTCCAAGCCAAGTCTAGTTCTTGAAGGTTGATGAAATTGAAAGTTTTTTACCATGTAAATCATGCAGTTTTTAATCGTTTTGTAAAGAAAGTGAGTGAGTGCTTTAGTGATAGCGAGCTGGCTGCAACAAGTGAGCGAATACTTTGCCTTGATTTACAGAACACTTTAAATATTTTTATAAAAGAGAATATTTCCCAACGTTAAGCAAAATGTATCGCTAGGTCTAAATAATAGAACTTTCTCGTAATGTGGTATGGTCTCAAGTTGGCATCTGAGTCATATCTGATTTATATTGTTTGATGTCTTGATACCATGTATGTAGAAGGTTGAACTTGCCAATTAATAAGAAGGGCTGTTGGTGTATTTTGGAGTATTATTAAATCTTTTGACAAAAGGCAAATCTTCAGTCGGATATTGATGTAAATATATTATGTGATCAATTTAAAGAATTGAATAGAGATGTACATCTCGACTTTGTTGATGTGGGCGTTCTCCTATTCATAAACATGGGGCTATGTAGTTTGTGAGGGAACATTAAAAAGATGCATTGAAGAAATGCAAGTTCATCCTTGTATCAGTACATAATTGTTGTGGATTCTGAGTGGGAAGAAGAAACTGTGAACGCTAGTGGATATGGCCAAAGAAGACATGGGGATGGGAGCAGATTATTAAGCCTAAAAAGATGAAATCACTCATACAGATCCAGGGCGTTGACTGTGATTTCTTTGGAAAAGGCAATTTGTACTAAGTATTGCGAAAAATTTAGCCTATATGAACTAAACGTATAATTAATTTCTTCTGAAAGTACTTGCACCATAAGAATCCCTATTTCGTTTGTTTTCCATTCCTACTTTTTAATCTGACCATGTTGCGACTTAAAGCCTTCGCATGTGTTATACTTTGAATACACCTGACTTTATAGCGCGGAAACATCCTATATGTACCCCCAAAGAAAACCCTTTTCTTGCCAAGGATACTAAGAATGTTACGAGAAGAATAGATCCCTATATATACTTCTGTTATAGGATGCACTTGCCTTTCTTCCATGCGTCTTTTCAATCTCTACCCCCCCAAAAAACCAAGCCCCATTTTCTATAATATGTGTCCCCCAAAGAAAACCCTTTTCCGGGCATATTAAGAATGTTAGGAGAAGAAACGATCCCTATATATACTCCTGTTATAGGATGCACTTGCCTTTCCTCAATGCCTCTTTTCAATCTCTACCCCCAAAAAACCTAGCCCCATTTTCTATAATATATGTCCCCCAAAGAAAACCCTTTTCCGGGCATATTAAGAATGTTAGGAGAAGAAGCGATCCCTATATATACTCCTGTTATAGGATGCACTTCGATGCGTCTTTTCAATCTCTACCCCCAAAAAACCTAGCCCCATTTTCTATAATATGTGTCCCCAAAGAAAACCCTTTTCCGGGCATATTAAGAATGTTAAGAGAAGAAGCGATCCCTATATATACTCCTGTTATAGGATGCACTTCCATGCGTCTTTTCAATCTCTACCCCCAAAAAACCTAGCCCCATTTTCTATAATATATGTCCCCCAAAGAAAACCCTTTTACGGGCATATTAAGAATGTTAGGAGAAGAAGCGATCCCTATATATACTCCTGTTATAGGATGCACTTCGATGCGTCTTTTCAATCTCTACCCCCAAAAAACCTAGCCCCATTTTCTATAATATGTGTCCCCCAAAGAAAACCCTTTTGCGGGCATATTAAGAATGTTAGGAGAAGAAGCGATCCCTATATATACTCCTGTTATAGGATGCACTTCCATGCGTCTTTTCAATCTCTACCCCCAAAAAAACTAGCCCCATTTTCTATAATATGTGTCCCCCAAAGAAAACCCTTTTCCGGGCATATTAAGAATGTTAGGAGAAGAAGCGATCCCTATATATACTCCTGTTATAGGATGCACTTCCATGCGTCTTTTCAATCTCTACCCCCAAAAAACCTAGCCCCATTTTCTATAATATATGTCCCCCAAAGAAAACCCTTTTACGGGTATATTAAGAATGTTAGGAGAAGAAGCGATCCCTATATATACTCCTGTTATAGGATGCACTTCGATGCGTCTTTTCAATCTCTACCCCCAAAAAACCTAGCCCCATTTTCTATAATATGTGTCCCCCAAAGAAAACCCTTTTGCGGGCATATTAAGAATGTTAGGAGAAGAAGCGATCCCTATTTATACTCCTGTTATAGGATGCACTTCCATGCGTCTTTTCAATCTCTACCCCCAAAAAACCTAGCCCCATTTTCTATAATATATGTCCCCCAAAGAAAACCCTTTTCTGGGCATATTAACAATGTAAGGAGAAGAAACGATCCCTATATATACTCCTGTTATAGGATGCACATCCATGCGTTTTTTCAATCTCTACCCCAAAAAAACTTAGCCCCATTTTCTATAATATGTGTCCCCCAAAGAAAACCCTTTTCCGGGCATATTAAGAATGTTAGGAGAAGAAGCGATCCCTATATATACTCCTATTATAGGATGTACTTCCATGCGTCTTTTCAATCTCTACTCTCAAAAAACCTAGCCCCATTTTCTATAATATATGTCCCCCAAAGAAAACCCTTTTCCGGGCATATTAAGAATGTTAGGAGAAGAAGCGATCCCTATATATACTCCTGTTATAGGATGCACTTCCATGCGTCTTTACAATCTCAACCCACAAAAAACCTAGCCCCATTTTCTATAATATGTGTCCCCCGAAAAATACCTTTTCCGGGCATATTAAGAATGTTAGGAGAAGAAGCGATCCCTATATATACTCCTGTTATAGGATGTACTTGACTTTATTCCATGCCTATTATCAATATAGGCATAGTTTAATCAGTGTTAGTATGGTCGGAAAAGGTTTTCTTCACATATTATAGAAAATGGGGCTAGGTACTTTTGGGGATGGATGTTTTCCCCAAAACTACCTAGCCTAATTTTTGAAAGACATGTCCCCCAAAGAAAACCCTTTTCTGGGCATATTAACAATGTAAGAAGAGTAAATGATCTCTATATATACTCCTGTTATAGGATGCACTTGCCTTTCTTCCATGTGTGTTATGGATGTTTTCCCCAAAACTACATAGCCCCATTTATTTAAGATATGTCCCCGAAAGAAAACCCTTTTCTGGGCATATTAACAATGTAAGGAGAAGAAACGATCCCTATATATACTCCTGTTATAGGATGCACTTGCATTTCGTCCATGTATGTTATGAATGGCTCCCCCCCCCCCCCCCAAAACTGCCTAGCCCCATTTTTATAAGATATTTCCCCCAAAGAAAACTCTTTCCCGGGCATGTTCACAAAGTTAGGAGAAGAAACTAAAAATCCTTATCCTTATAGGATGCACTTGCATTTCTTCAATGTATTTTTTAAATTAATCCTTATTCGTTCTATAACCAATTCCACTTTTTGTATTTACCGAAATTTCTGGAAATCCCATATGATTGGACAGTATCCGTTTTACCCTGAACTAATAGCGCGGAAACATCCTATAACAGGATATGGCCGTTGATGTGTGTGACTCTCAATCAATTGACATGCTTGATTGTGTAATCACTGAGAGTGAAATTATGTCATGTCTTAATGATCTGAAATGTAACAAAGCCTGTGGCTTGGATGATGTGCGCAATGTATACATGTATATCAAAGCGTCAGCAGGTGTATTGCTCCCAATCTATTGTAAGCTATTTAATTTTGTTTCGACCACAGTGTTTTTCCACAAACTTGGTCAGATGGTTACATAAAACCTGTTTTCATAAACAAAGGTGACCAAGCTGACCACAATAACTACAGAGGAATTTCTATTAGCTGCATTGGAAAACTTTTTACGGCCGTAATATCTAAGCGTCTTCAAAATTACTCTGATCAATGCAACTTGATAAGTGAATCACAAGCTGCCTTTCGGAAATCTTATTCCACCTTAGACAACATATTTGCACTTAAAGCCTTGATAGATATATTTCAAAATCTGAAACGAAAGCTCTACTGTGTGTTTATTGATTTTAGTAAAGCATTTGACACTGTTTTGCGAAGTGGTCTTTGGCTGAAAATGATTAAAAATAGTATAAGTGGAAAGTGCTTCAAAATTATTTATAATATGTATCAAAACATTAAGTCTTGCGTATCTCATAATGGTGTTTTATGCTCCTTCTTCTCATGCGAAATTGGTGTAAGACAAAGAGAAAATTAATCTCCGTTTTTAATTGCTCTTTATCTAAATGACCTCGAGTCTTTCTTAACAGAAAATGATTTTGATGGTCTAATATCGGTTGAACATCTGTTCGAAGAACAAATTCATATCTATATAAAATTATTGTTCCTTTTATATGCTGACTATACAGTTATTTAGCTGAATCAAGTGAAGACCCTCAACGTGCTTTAAATGTGTATTCTGAATATTGTAGAACTTGGAAATTTAAGGTTAACATTTCAAAAACGAAAGTTACAATATTTTCAAAAGGTACCTGAAAAAATACCCTATGTTTACCTTTAATAATGAAAATGTTGATGTGTTTATTTTGGTATTTTATTCAGTAGCAATGGCCGCTTCTGTAAATGTATTAAACGTGTATATGGCCAAGCCTCAAGGGCAATGTTTGCATTGTTGCCTAAAATTAATATTTTAAATATTCCCATTGAGTGTCAGTTAAAACTGTTTGACTAATTTGTACAACCAATACTTTTATATTCATCTGAAGTGTAGGGATTTGAAAACATTGTTTGCCTGGAACGGCTCCATCTCAAATTGTGTAAATATATTTTAAAAGTAAAAATGTCTACTCAAGATTACATGGTCTATTGTGAACTTGGCCGATATCCCCTCAGTATACGTATTAAAATTAACATAATTTCATTCTGGTGTAAATTGTTACAATCTCCTAACATCATATATCATATATATCGTACCTCCTTATGTATACTTTACAAAATGCCAATCCTAAATTCAAATTCAATCTAATTAATTCAATTAAATGAGTATTGCGGGAAACAAGTTTATCAAAATTTTAACAGTTCACATTTTTTAGATCCTTTATCAAACGGACCCTTATTGATAAGTTTTTCCAAACGTGGACTGCTTGCCAAATTGATTCTTCTAAAGCAAAATACTACAAAATTTATAAAGAAAACCCTCATTTGGATCCCTATCTTCTGGAACTTCCTATTAATCTCCGAATTTGGCTTACCCGCTTCAAAACGTCAAACCATAGAATTACCGATTGAAACTGGCCGATGGAGTAAAATTGATAAAACCGAAAGAATCTGTAAACTTTGTAATATCTCCATCGGAGACGAATTTCATTTCCTTTTGGCCTGCCCATCCCTTTCACAGCTGAGAAGTTATTTACCTACCATCATATTATTGTAAATATCCTTCAGTTGAAAAAATATATCTCCCTTATGAAAACCACCTATAAACCCCTTTTACTAAAATTATCAAAATTCATAAAAGAAGAAATGTGTTGCTTCTAATACAAAACAACTATTGGATATCCTAGTATATATCATATGATCTGATTTACTTTAGCATGTATATATAATTATTTTTTGAAATCATGTAACTTATTGTACAATTTATTCACTTGTTCTCTGTCACTTCTGTGAATTATGAGAAATAAACTTGTTCTGTTCAGTTCTGTTCTGTTCTGTTGGGTTCGATTGGAGTGTTATTCCAAAACTCAGTTATATGGGGATAACCAGATGGTAGAAGATGGTTTTTGTTTATGTTGCATATCGTTGTGCTTGAGCTTCACATGTGTGCTAATATGTAAGTGCAACTAATATAAGTGTAGGTTACCTGTATAGATTTGCTGAAAGCATGCATTTCAAGGAGTGAGCTTAGCTTACCACAGACAGAACAATAGGAGAGAAAGCTGAGGTGGTGAACTGGGCAATCAGTCACACCAAAGAACAGGAGAGAAATCTAGCAGATTGATCAAGAGCTTGTTATACTGCAGGCCATGAACATTGTAACTAATAAGTTACAAAAAGAATACTTTAAATGAAATCTCGATGAGAACATCGATATATACAATTAAAAGATACAATAATCGAATATATCACTCTGCCACATGTTTATGACGAATATTTAACAGTTGTTTCCAAACTCTCAACCAGAACGCTATGCACAGGATTCACTTCCTTAAATTTGTTTACTGTTTCTTACAAACGATCATTGGTTTTGTTCTTAAACACATATTTAAAATAATATATGCATAGACGTTTTTCATAAGATGACCCCACAAATTTTCAAACAGTTTATGATCTAATGGGAAATATGTTGCGTTGCTGCATGCTTGAAATCGCATTTTGTATAACAATGTCAAACATTAATTTAAGCCAGAGTGCTGTTGATCCTGTTGAGAATTTACCAAGTTTTTTGTTGAAGTGGTCTCTCGTGACAAAGGCCCGACACCAAAAATTTGTAACCTTGGTCTCATGCTGCGTTGTGTCCTGGGCAAGGCACTTCATCCACATTGTTCTTAAGGCATCTAGCTGCTCACATAAGTATCTGAAAACAGGACGAAATGCTCTTGTCTGATCATCATACTTTTTACGAGAACCTGGGAAAGATCATATCATAACTATTATTGAGTGTGAAAGCGATAAGATTTATGACAAAACATTAGCTTTGTAAACTTTATGTATTACGAATGATATATTTTCAGCTTAACTGACCTTTAGAGAGAGACTGTTGTAATATACAAGCACATTATCATTTTGTTTTTATGGAAACAACACTGTATGGTAATTTGTAAAACTTAAACTTACTGAAACATTTTTTGACATGTTTTGACTTTCCTATTGTATGCACCGTGCAATATTGATCATTCTCTTTCTCAGAAGTTTTGAAACTTCCTATTACTACTAAAGAGATGTGTGAGTGCAACATATAGGCTATATATTGAAACATTGCTAGTGACATTTGGAGAGATAACCCTTATCAAAAAACAATCTTGATAGCTATTAAAATGGAAAGGAGTTGTTGAAAAATATTGCTCTATCTAAACGCATGTTTTATCTTCATTCCATTTCAAACTAACTTAGTTGCAATATGCAGCAGCCTTTAAATCTACCGATGTGTCAACACATGAGTAGGCTTATTTCTAAAAAGGTGAACTAAATGCCCCTGGAAATATATTTCTATCTACGTTGAAGGCTGTACCGAATTGTTACAAATCTTGATAATACAAGCTGCTACCATTTGATATAAACTATTATTCAGACCTAAATTGAGGTCTATGACTTTTAAACAGAGTCTAAGAGCACAGAACGAGGCCGAGTAACTCTGAAATATATATTTTCTCGTTTCTGATTTTCAAACCCCATTAATGCACTGATACCCAAAGACACATATTTACTTAGCCTATCTTAAGTAGTTTTGGGGAAAAATCTGACGCCCGCACACACGGACACACAGACGGAGTTAATACCTATATCCACCCTTTCATTCGTGGCTGGAGATGATAAACGTACTAGTAGTTAGCATTCTGATAGAAGTGGCAATAGCAACAGCAAACGTTGTTATATATTGTAAAAGTTGTGTTTGTAGAATTCCCTAGATTCATTGTATCCACAGAAGCAACGGCGTTAGCGAATATCTATCTAGATTGTAACATGGCATTTTTTCATTAGAATTCTAAAAGAAAACACTTTTTGTTCGTAGCAACCCCGGCCCGGGGTTGATATGATCTATAGACTGTTCCAATCTTGTAATAGGTTAATAGGTGTGGGCAGATCCATACAAATGGCAACTCACAGCGTAATAAACATTAAAAAACAGGTACATGTACATTTCGTAGGAAAAAGTGACATTTATAACAATGAGATTTTACAATGTTATATAAATAAATGTCATTTGCTATCCGTGTATCTGATTCGCTGAACACTGTAACAGAAATTCAGTTCATACCTGCATAAACTTAATTTCGTGACGTCGCATCACATTCAGCCACGCCCATTCACACTTAGCCACGCCCAAAATGACGGAACTATTCGTAAACTAGCGTTTTGTATGCTGTACCAGTTCGCGAGAGTTCGGTAAAAAGACACAAATTACAAATAGCTAATATCAAATAAATATCTTATAGTTTGTTTTATAAATGGCACGGCTTCATAACAATACACCCGGTCGTTTTCCCTCTCCCGCAGTCGCGGCTGTTGCAAGGGGATCGGCCATTGAAATGCCGTATGTTCTAGCTTTGTTTCTCAACAAGATTAGAGAACTGTGCCGTTTAACATAAACTTAATTCGATTCGATCTGATTGCTTGTCGTCAAGCTTTAAAGCCACATGTATGGCACCTATGATAGTCAAAACATGCTATTTTCATCCCGAATCCAACAGTCGCGAGTTTGTGTTTATGTACAACGGTTGACACTAGGAATGTCAAGGCCACGTGACAAGACGTTGCGTGATTCCGTTGTGAATTTTCATTGGCTGGTGAACTAGTCGTAGGCGGAGCTAAAATAATAACGACGTTTTGATTGACATTTTATCATTCGTTTTGTTAAGAGTTGAATTCGTTCGCGTAAATAGTGCAATCCTATTTGTTGCATTGTCTTTATTTGGAGCAAAACAAACGTATTAAAACATCGAATTTGTGTATATCTATTTATAAGAATTGACTTCAAAATTTATTAAGTTCATGGAGGTTTAAACTTAAAAACCGCTGTGCAAACTTCGCGTAAATCCGCTACGCGGATTAACACAGTTTGCACAGCGGTTTTTAAGTTTATACCACCATGAACTTAATAAATTTTGATGTTTTCTTAAATAATTCATCGAGCAACAAGAAAAACCTTAAGAACAAATATCTTAAAACGGCTAAAACCATTGTGACAGTGACGCGATCCTTAAGAAGTCCGAACTGAATCAGAGCAATGTAGGTAGAGTCTGAGTCTATGTAAAAGACATACAAAATCTTGATATTATCTAACCATACACTTGTGTACTCATTTTCTGCGTTGCATACCACGTTTAAGACATGTTTGTTTGTAATAGACATAACTTTAAGATAACTTATAAAACTAGTATAATATGCTGGTACATGCATGTAATGATATCTTCCATCATGTGTGGTATCTGCAGTCTTCAGGTAGAGTATCAGTCTCCTGCTGTGACAAAACAACTAAATAGAGGAGGTGGAGCAAGCC
This sequence comes from Steromphala cineraria, assembly GCA_916613615.1. Classification (NCBI taxonomy): domain Eukaryota; kingdom Metazoa; phylum Mollusca; class Gastropoda; order Trochida; family Trochidae; genus Steromphala; species Steromphala cineraria. The sequence continues at coordinate 70,344,063 of OU744726.1, read as the reverse complement.
GGGTCTGACTCATAGGTACATTATAGGAGGAAGATTAGGATCTGGATATGTTTAAAACTTAGAGTTGAGTCTATGTAAATGACAGAAACAGATATTAAGATGTCTTATGAAACTCGTTTTATATCACATGTATGTAATGATATCTTCCACCATGTGTGGTATCTGCAGTCTTCAGGTAGAGTATCAGTCTCCTGCTGTGACAAAACAACTAAATAAAGGGGGTGGAACAAGGCCTGTCTGACTCAAGGATTACTATCTGGAAATGTTAACAACCTAGAGATATCACGTTGTTGCTCATAACAAATGTTAAAAGGTTGTCCACTTCTATCAAATTTAGTTGACATATAATGAAACATGGTTTTATATACCAGAGCATGACTCTGAAACAACTTGATCAGTCTTCCCCAAATGTGGTGTACATGCTCTTCATATCCAATAGATGTGCCTTTTGGGGGTTTCAACCTTTTTGAAATTTTATATTTTGAGGTTTTCATAGCAACAGTTTGATGTTTGCTATAGAGATAGAGAGAGAGAGATAGAGAGAGAGAGAGAGAGAGAGAGAGAGAGAGAGAGAGAGAGAGAGAGAGAGAGAGAGAGAGAGAGAGAGAGAGAGAGATAGAGATAGAGATAGAGAGAGAGAGAGAGATAGAGAGAGAGAGAGAGAGATAGAGATAGAGATAGAGATATAGAGAGAGAGTGAGAGAGAGAGAGTGAGAGAGAGAGAGAGAGAAAGAGAGAGAGATAGAGAGAGAGAGAGATAGAGACATTGCAATGTTCCTCATCATCTAATCTGTTATTTCATATTGGAATGTATTTCCTAAGGTATTGAAAACATTCCCATTCACATCTTCTCGCATCAGTTTCTGATCTCTGTATATCTGTATTACAAAATTATATAAAAATATGAAAACTGGAACTTAAAGATTTAATGACTAAATCAAAGTGACATGATTTGTACATGTACATAGTTTTCTGTAAGCGAATGGTGTAGAGATGATTTTGCACTGCTATTAAAATCTTTGTGTTTCAAAAGCAATTCGTTAAAAGCATATTTATAAAACTATGATTCCGTAGTTTTTCGTTGATAG